>VXBB01024649.1:119597-238215 GCA_013399915.1 Illadopsis cleaveri | reverse complement strand
CCCCACGCGCTCCGCTGCCGGCGGCCCCGCTCCTCCCTGCCGCCTTCCCAACCTGGCGGGCACAGCCAGCTCCGCTCTTTCCCCGTCACACCCTCCCGCTCCCCCCTTCGCCCCCACCTCCCGAAAACGACGTCCAATCCCGAGCCCTTTGTTTATGTAGGGACATTCTCACCCTGGGTCTGACAAAACACCCTCCTTCCCTCGCATCTTCCTCTGTGAGCCGAAGGACCCGCAACTTTAAGCATTCATGACATTTTGTGTCATGCTCAATATCCAGACACGTTTGTTCTCTGAACATTTTAAAAAATATCTCTAGCTGGTAAAATTAAAAGCATGCCGTGCTTGATCACCTGAGGGCTAAATCTGAGGTAGGACAAAGCATTCTTTGCCTGAGTTGAGTTTGCTTTTCTTACGCTGTTTGGGCTCCTAGCCCCAGTTGGGTTAGCTACACGTCAAATCTTGGCATGCACAGAAAATAGAATCAGGATGCCTCCTCGTCCTGAATCTCAGGTTGTTCACGCTCAGCGGCTGTGGTTGTCATTCCTTGGTGCATCTTTGGTTGTGGTGCTCCTTTTGCTCAGGATGACTTAAGTGACCTGTGGAAAAGTATTCTCCCTCCTGCAGCTGTGCTGTAATCTTGAGAAAAATCTTAGACCTGTCTTCTGGGCAAAATGGCAAGACTTTGGTTTGACCCTCTGTTTAAACAATATACAGTTGAACCAGATAAATAGGTCCTGTGGGTTTTCTCAGTGCAGGAAGATGTTGTAATATTTCCAGTAAGCATGCTGGAAAATTGCTTATTAAAATTAGGGAGAACAAAATGATGAGTTATAACAGATGCACTCTTAATTAATGCATTTAACTGGTGCTATTGAATTAAGCAGCATCTATGCCTGTCAGTACATCAGATGCCATTAAAAGTCAATATTTACCCAAATCTGACAGATTGAAGCACTTGAAACAGACAATGGAGTTGCAGAGATACCTTTGCATTACACCAGTATGTACATTTTTAATGGTGACCTCCATAACATTTTTAATTGATTCTGTATTTAATTAAGTTTTTCCTGCAAAATGGTATGTTATTTTTCATTCCCTATAAAGTATGCATACTTTTGTCTCTTTGGGGCATACAGAACTAGTTAAGAATGGTTTTGTTTATATTTTGTACAGGCAAAAGTCAGAAAAATAAAAATAGAAATATTGAGAAATATATAAACCCAGACATATTTAGAAATATCCATACTTGGAGTATAATCCATCCCCCACACTTTATTAGCAAAAACATCCCTCAGTGAATTCAGTGATACTACACCTCTGGAACTTTAGTTACCCCCCAAGAATAAGTAAAAGATCCTGTTTCTTTTTTATTATAAGTTTTTCCTTCACATGTTGCCGATTTATTTTTCCCTGCAGAAATGAAATTATTGGTTTAGAGACCACGCTACATTTTCCAGCCATGGCCCAGGAGACACAGCAGCCACTGCACCTCCATTGCTGCCCTGACACCTCCGTCACAGGCATATTTCTCCCTGCATGCTCCTGATCCAAATGATTGGCTAAAATATGTGTATATATACACATGCATATATATATACACATATGTATATATATGGATGTATATATACACTGTCTTTCAGTATTTCCTAAGTCAGAAAGTGTTGCTTGTCTTCGCTCTGTCTGTTTTCTGGGAAGAATGCAGACTCCATTTTCAAGGCCTGTTTTCAGCCTCCTGTTTTTCTCCCTCAACAGACGAATATTTGTGTTAGAGGAAGGGGTACGGCCCTCCAGCTGGGCATTGGCTGAAGAAAGTATCATGGCAGGCTGTTCCCTCAGGCTTCCTTCCAGCTACTAGTTTTCAATCATATTGTCTTATAATTTTAATGCAAATTTTGTATCCTGCTATGTGTTATTTGGGGGAAAAAGCTCTGAATTCATTACAGAAGTTTTCCTGTAATATATTCATCATACTCCTCCTTATGGACCAAAAACTTTCTTTGGTATAGATGACTTGGGACTTAATAAGATTTTGTTCTTCCAGAGTTGCTACTTCCCATTAGTAATTTTCAACACTGTGTTTGTTTACTTCTGTGTTTGGATTCCTTTACAGCACTGATAACTTTCCCTCTAGTCTTGTTCAATTTGATAGCTTTTAACCTGTCTGTTTTATTTATGTCTGCTTAAGTGCTTATTTAATCTTTTCCCTTATAACTATAATGACCTTCCACAGGTTACTATAATCCTAGAAGGTATGTGGGGAATTTAAAGATTTAAAAGTCGTTTGACTTCATAAATAATTTTTATTTTCTCATTATTGGCTTTCTTTTCAAACCAAAAATGTTTCATTTCTGTTTGATCAATGATTGTTTTTCCCACATATTTCTTTCACATATATAGTAGTAAGCAAACTGAGACATTTTGGATTCTAAACAACTTTTTTCTTTTTTTTACCATTTGTTTAGTGAGAACTGTGAAGGGTCTTGATCTGACATGGAAAATACACAGCATATTTATTCTTTGGTGTGGTCTACAACTAAAATTTTATGCCACTTAAAATACTTTAGTTAGTTATGCAGGTTTTGTTTTGATTTTAAAAACTGAAATAGTTATATTCTGCAGATAGCATTTATCCAGTAATATCACTGTAAAGCACATTTGTATTGATATTGCTGCATCTTTCCTTCACTGTAAGTGCTGGACTTCTATTGTGTGCTATACTTAAACTAACAGACTAACCTTTTAATGTCCCCTGGCAATTACAGAGCCGTTAATTCAGCAAGATGTTGAAGCCAATACCTACTTTTAATCTACAGATTTAATGACTACATTCTACTTCTGATGTGGCCACACTTCAGGAATGACTGTAATCCGTGTCCTTTGTCTCACACTGAGGCAAAACACAAACAACTGGTGCCCATCTCCTTCACAGCAAGGACCGTATCTTTGTCATCGCCACTACAGGAACTGTTCTGCTTTGCAGCCCTGAGCACAGAGCTTGTCTTGATCTGTGAGCACATCTGGCAGGAGTGCCTGCAGAGCACCAAGGGCTGTAGCACAGCCCCAGAGCCAAAGGAGGCTTGAGAGATGGTACTGTCAGTACCTCAACCTCATTCCTGCCCTGAGACACAACCCACAGTTACATAAATCAGAAAAGAAAAAACCTGGGAGATCTGGTGGTCCTGAGTGGTGATTATATGAATTATTCCTGTTTGTAGGTTGACATATCTGCACTGAATGAACAAACTGATCATTTGTGTCAGGTTACACGCATATCCTCCTCTCTTAGGCCCTGAGTAAGCAGTCAAGCAGCCAGGAGCTTGCTCAATACCCTCCTGAGATATTGGTCTCCTAAGACTGTCCAGGGGATGCCATATGTTTCTGATTCAGGTACAGTCCCACAAAGTGATTTCACTGCCTTACAAATACCCCTTTGTTTCTTCGTGGTTCCTGCCTCTTAACTAACCTGCATTGTCTTGTTCTAGTCCTAGCTCATGTTTATCCACAACTTTCAGTGCAAGCTCTTTGATTTCCTGACCTTGCTCTTCATTTGCTCTTTGGTTTGAGGTAGCCCTGATTTCTCAGTTTTCCTGGGTGCATTTCCATCTGGAGCCTTGGGCTGGTCTGTCCTTGGTGTCTGACTCCTGGTTTTGAGTTTCTTCAGTTTCAGTGGCTGGACCCGCCCCAGCTACACCCACTTAGCACAAGTATTCCACTTGTGGCTCCTTAATAACTTCCGTTCAAAGCCACCTTTCTGAATGGGAGTTACAAAACACGATATCCCCCTGCTGACGCAGAAGATTTGGCACAGGGCTTATCTGCACGATAATTCGGCCGCCGGTGGGGTAGGTCGTGTGGGCAGTGTTGGGCCGTGCCTTAGGAGAAGATGCAGGAATGCAGGAGAATGTGGCGTCCCTGTAAGATAAATCACACTTGTCAAGATCTTCGACGGCTCGTACTGTTTTCACAGACAATTAGGCACCTAAATGCCTTTGGACATAGTGCACCTGTTTTTTTAGTTTGGAGTTCTTTCTAGCATTGTGGATTCAAGCCAGGAAAGCACTCTAAATAGCGGCAATTTTGATCCTGTTCTTTTCAATACTTTATCTTTGCTATGTGAAAAACAACTCTAAAATATGTCTCTACCTAGACAGGACAATATCCCATCCCAGAACATGAGTAAATACTTCATACAACCCCTGATAAAGAACTTCATTAACATGGATAAATGTATTCCTGGCAAAAATTCCATCTCTCTATTTCACAGTCACCATGAATGAAATATTCTTAGTTTGGTTCTGGTTCTGACTTCAAATATAAATTATTCTGTGCACACCTTAGAAGGAAAAGAAAGGGCTATCACCTTTCTTTAGCTTCTTTCACTTTATTCCCATCAAAATTTCATTTGAGCTATCCAGATGCCCTGAGCCCATCATTGTGCTCCAGGCACTCAGGCTTCAGGGAGTTGTAAGTTGTTTCTCCTTTGTTTGTTCTCTGGAAGGAAATAATTGCTCCTCACACATTTACCTTTGAAAAGTCTCCAGAAGGCTCACAAATTCAGTTTACGAGATTAAATAAGATAAGTCTATGCAGGGCCTGAAGTAAATTTCTCCTTGGTTGGAATTTTTTTCTACCCTGAGGATGATTCCAACTTACTGATGAAGGCTTAATGTAAAGTTCTGCCATACTGTTTTTCAGGAGATCATAATAAGAAAAACGACAACTAGTGAAGAACAGAAAAAAAAAAAAAAAGCAGAGGGAAAATGTTTACATTAATGCCCTTTTAAGACAGAATGGGTCTGTAAATATTCACTGGTTCTCTCTCAGAATATGGTAGTTGAAAGTGCCTCTCAACACTACCTTTAAAGCTGTGGTTCGTTAAGTCATGAACACTTCACAAAACCTTTCCATTCTCCAGAATAACTTAAGGAACGTGAGCTACACAGAATCCTTCAAAAATTTCTAACCTAGAATGGAAGCAGTGATCTCATGTGCCAAAGCATCACATACGTGCTATATTTTCTGTTTCATGTGCTCTATGCCCGATCTAGACTTGCTTGTAATGACTTCCAGTGACAATCAAAAGAAAAAAATGGTGTTTACCTCTCTGAAGTCTGTCATTCCCCTTTTCTAAATTAACCTTAGACACTCTTTTACCCTGTTTTGATGATGCTCTACTGGTGTTAGAGCAGACAATCCTTCCAAAATCTGGGATGAAATGAATGAATGAAGTCACCAGTTAATCTCTAGTCCGTCTCTATTTTCTCTGGTTGGATTGTGATATTATCTAGACAAAGAAGAGAGATGAGTAGCACAGAACAGAAGTCCATTTGACATGAGTTCTCTTCCTTCTTCACTGCCATTAGGGCCTTTGGGGACATCTGGATCTCTAGGGAACATCACTAAATAGGACCAGATATCCTCAAAATATTAGAGCCAGACTAGCCCTGTCACGTATGATTCACTTGCTGTAAAATGCCTAATAAAGGCAATATGTGTGGAACCAGGAAGGCAGCCAATATAGCTTCTTCCAAGAACTGTGAGTAATTAACAGGGTCTCTGGTTAATTTATTTCATGAAAATGTGTTGAGTGAGATTCTTACAAGTGGTGCTTTTTGTGTGACGTCTCCCTCTACTCCCAAACAGCACAAGTTCATGCAACTTGAAAGGGACAAAAAGTAAAATTCAAAGTTTCAGAATTTGGAGGGAGTTTGTCTCTAGCTGCATCAGCTAGTATATCCTTGCTGCACTTTAGTTCCTCATCTCCTGGTGGTTTTCCTCTCAAAATCTGGTCTATAACGCAATTGTAATTATTATATCCTCATATAACATGCCCCAACTTCTTGCTTTAGCTTCTTGCTTTTTGAAGTGTTTCAAATCTCTAGTGTTTCAGAGAAAAAATTATTCAGAACTTCCCTGAGATGAAAGAAGCCTAATTAGTTGCATCATGTCACAAAGGAGAAGAAATTCACAGAAAGCGACATATTGTCCTCGTTTGTGGATCTGATGTCACAGCAGCTATGAAGAAGAGGAAAGGACAATTCTCAGCCTGCTGTCACTGTTACACTTCGTAAGGAATGCTCCATCTCTTTTGGTCTGTGTACTTCAGGCATTCTCCTGGTACTGCTCCTGAAGCAGCCCTGTCCATGACTGAGGACATGTCTCCTTTGACTTAACAACCACTTTCTTCCTCACTACAACAGAGCAAGCAGGTTGTGGAAGATGTTTGAGTTGCCCAAAGCAAACAGAGCCTACCCCCACCCCAAGAAGCAGAAGATGCTCCAATCGAACAAATAAAATGATAGGTGGTTCCTTCTGACAGCAGGTAGATTTTAAGTGACAAGAATCCTGCCAGGGATATGTTGAGGATGGAGTACATGTGATAACAATTTAATACATGCATCACACAAGGCAGAAGTTAATATCCCTTGTTATATTAATGTCACATGGCACAACTGAATTTGATATTTTAATTAAACCTAAATATATCTCACTGATAGTAATTGGCACTGGATGTTTTGGGATATACACAGGCATTTAACTGAAACCATCAGTTCAAACCAAAAACAGTATCCTCTTCAATATTTCAAATGCATTATGAACATGTCAGCTAATTGTTAAGAAGAAATAATACTAAGCTGCTTCTGAATTAGGTGATGAGGTGACAGAGCACAGAGTGTCTTATAATGTAACATTTGCCAAATATGGCTGTCTCTGCAAGCCCTTGAAAACATAATGCCTGGACTAGATCCCTTTATGTTCAATGTCTTTGCTGGTGACATGGCCAGTGGGATTGAGCCCACCCTCGGCAATCTCAGTGATGCACCAAGCTGAGTGGTGTCACTGAGTGGCAGTCGACCTGCTGGAGGGAAGGGATGCCATCCAGAGGGACACACTTGAGAGATGGGCTGATACAAAACTCGCTGAGTTCAACAAAGCCGGGTCCTGCACCGGGGTCAGACCAATCCCAGGCATACCTCCAGGCTGGGCAGAAAAGTAATTGAAAGCAGCCCTGTGGAGGAGGACTTGGGCGTGATGGTTGATGAAAAACTCAACATAAGCCAGCAATGTGCTCTTGCAACACAGAAAGATTCTCCAATGGAATCCTGGGTTGCATCATAAAGAATCTGGGCAGCAGATTGGTGGAGGTGATTCTCCACTTCTACTTTGCTCTTGTGACAACCCATCTGTAGTATTGTGTTCCATTCTGGTGTCCCCAGCATAAGGGCATAGAACTTGGAGCAAGTCCAGGGGAGGGCCATGAAGTTGTTAAGAGGACTGGAGCAACTTGCCTGAAAAGGTGGATGAGAGAGTTGGGGCTGTTCATCCTGGAGAAGAGAAGGTAGTGTGAGACCTCACAGCAACCTTCCAGTGTCTGGAGGGGGCCTACAGGAAAACTGTTGAGGGATTCTTCATCAGGAAGTATTGTGATAGAACAAGGCGTAATGGTTGCAAACAAAATTAGGGAGAAAAAGGTTAGGTATTAAGAAAAAAATTCTTCATAGTGAGGGTGGTAAGACACTAGAACAGGTTGCCCAGGAAGATTGTGGATGCCCCAGCCCTGGCAAGTGTTTAAGATCAGGCTGGGCAAGACCTTAGGCAGCCCAGTCTAGGGAAAGCCGTCTCTGCCCATGGCAGGTGAGGTTGGGACTAGATGACATTTTGGTTGGCTTCCAACCCTTAACATTTTATGATTCCAAGTAATTTTCTTAAGAGGCTTTTTTCATAGTAGGAAATAAATAGATGTGATCAGAAACCATGAAAACTGAATAACAACAAAAAAATTGTATCACTACAAAGCCATTCACTTGTGTTGCATGAAACAGAATTGGACTGAGATTTGGCCAGAACAAGTGGAATCTTTTATTTGTTGGAAATCTAGGAATATTTATGTGTATTTTTAAGTGAAATGTACCAGTTTGAACAGGACCAGCTTGTCTTAATTGTACAATTTGACCATGAATTGAATTAATTTTGCCAAGTTTTATTAATTTACCTGGCCAGTTTTATACAATTTATACAATGTTAATATTTCATTCATGAACTCTATGTAAATGATGTAATTCTTTCCTTCTCTTTTCTCCTAATGTCACACAATAATGCCTGTCTATTTCTGACTAAATTATCCAGCTAAACTTTGAGAGATATATGTGCAGTAACTAATATAGCACATTGTTTCTTAATTCCTTCAGTTCCTTCTTTATTTTGTTAGTTATTAGATCTTTGTCAGCTGCGGGTGGATTCACTATGAAGTCTTCTTTTAAATAAAACATGACCCCAAGTACTGTGTGTTATGCAATAAAAATTTTGTATGTAGAGAGAGAATATTTAAAAAGAGTGAATTTAAGGAAAAATTAAATAAAGATTTTTCTTTTCCTCTTCTTGAAGAGGCTAGGAATTTCTTGGATTTGAGCTATGTCCTTTACCACAAAGGTACAGTGTCTGGTTCAAACTGATAAAAGAGCTGAACTACCGAAAAAAAAATACATCTCAAGAGCAAAGCTGTCACCTGAAGAGGTCTGTCACAAATTCTAGGAGCAAGATATGCCATCTTCCTGCTCCAGCCATCCTGACATCCGTGAGGACCATTGCTGCTAACCCAGCTTGCCTGCCGCCTTCTGGGATGCTGGACTGGCATGTGAATGAATGCAGATGGCTGTGCATTCTCAGAAATCAGCTACTCTTTATGAACACTCAAAAAAACTGTTGAGGGAGTTTGTGGTCTATAGAAGTCCACAGCTTCCTTGCAAGGGGAAGCTGAGGAGCAGGCACCAGTCTCTTCTCTCTGGTGCCCAGGGACTGAACACAAAGGAAAGGTATGAAGTTGTGTCAGAGGAGGTTTGGATTGGATATTAGAAAAGGGTTCTTTATCCAGGGGTGGCTGCACACTGGAACAGGCTTCCCAAGGAAGTGATCACAGCCCCAGACAGAGGGTTCAAGCAGTGTTTGGACAATGCTCTCAGGCACATGGTGTGACTCTTGGGGTGTCATGTGCAGGGTCTAGAGTTGGACTCAATGATGCTTGTGGGACCCTTCCAACTCAGAGTATTCTGTGGTTCTATTTCTTTTTTTAGTGATGGATTAGGATTATTGCTAGACTAATAGACATCAAAAGGTATGGTGCTTCAGGTAGCTGTACACTTAGTAATTATTCAATTTGATAATAAGATTTGATAATGAGATGTCCTACTGTTCACATAAATGCTTATCCATTTTGATATCAATAAGAGATAAAATATGCTATCTATTTTAATTTATGTTAAATTATGCAGGCACCAGTAGGGGCTCATCCATAGAGAACACAGAGCAGTCCAGACAGTGCAGGTGTGTTTATTATTTTACAGGATCTGCAGCAGTTGTCATGCCTGCTTGACACTGCATGTGGAAAAGCACTGTGCTTTCTCTAAATTATGTATTTTATTACAACCACATATTTATAAAGCTTACAACTCCAAAGTACTTAAGGATCTTCAGAAAGTTAAAAATGACAGTACTCCCATGCATACTTATCTCTCTTTTCATGCCATGCTATTTAAGAACTGAATAATCCACTTTTCTATATATGATCGTAAGCCTGGGTAGGCATGAGGAGAAATTCATAGGCTAATGAAACGAGATTAGACCACTTAAATCACTCTAGGAACCAGAAGGCAATGCACTCCATAGTTATTTTGTTCTAGTCCTAGATCTGTACTTTCATTTAACAACCTCATGAATCCTTTAGTTGAAATGGGAGGCATATGTTGCTCCTAGCAAGCCAACTTACATAATTACAAGTAAGCAAACAAATTTCTGAATATATAAGCATGTCTACAGGTCTGCTTTCAATGCCATCACTGTCTGATTAAATGTTATATAAGAGGGCAGGCTTAGTGCTGTTCCCTCTAACCGTAAGGAAATTCAAAAAGATTCAAAGATAAAGGTTAGAATTTCTGCTGCTCCTGAAGTGCTGTGGATCCGTATAGTGAGAATATCACTTCATGTCATAAGGTACCATATGCTTCTTTCAGGTACCCTGGACATCTGCAGTGGAAAAAAGTAGATTTCAGATGAGCAAAACTCCACAGTGTAGCTATAGCAAGGGGATTTGCACGTATGCCTCCTAATTTTCACAATTTGCATACTTTTCTAAATCTAGGGCCTGTGGGAATGGAATAATCTGGAACTGGAGTGGTCAGGATGGGAAGAAAACAGACATAAAGAAAAGTCTGAGAAAGCTCTGGTGACAGAAGGATTTGACAACTACAAAGTTACATACGAAGAGATGGAGAAGCAATAAGTAAAAGGTGCAGCATAACACCCAGAAAAATGGTGTTTAAAAGAGTAGGGGACATCACAAGTCTCTGATTTATCAGTCCACTTTCCTCTGAAAGTTCACTGTGCTGGTGCAAAGAACTCAAAGAATATTTTAAGGACCTCAAATAATTTCAGTTTTGCTTATGCACTTTCTCATATTCTAATTAAGTAATGAAATTTTACTCAAGGAAGCATCTGTGGATGGGACACGTACAAGTATTTGTGCTTGATATGTTAGGCTACTTATCCACTCAAGTAACATAAACCAGGTAATCATTGCAATAAGAATTTCAAATATAAAAAATATGAATGGTCTAAAGTATATTCTTTTAGTAAAACATAGCTGAGTGCCTCCAAATATTGATCAAATCTGATGAGTCTATGATTTGCAAGTGAACTTTGAGTAAATGTGGAAAGAAAGAGTCCTAGAGCAAGTTGTTATCTGTAGTTGTTCTTTGCAGCATCATCTCTTCCCCAGCACTTTGAAGTGCTGCACTTTGAACATATGTCTAAGACTGGATCATAACTCACATCTCTACTATACACACTCACACACATACACACACACACAAACACTAACAAACAAAAAAACCCCACCCAAAAACTGCAAAACCAAGCCCCCCAAAAAAACAACCAAACAAAACAAACCAAAAACCTTAACAAAACAACAATAACCAACACAATGTATTTTTTTCATCTATAAAAATCAAAGACCATAGTTTAAAATGACCAAAGATCAAAGTTTGTCTAAAGCTAGGCTTAGATCTTCATTTGGGTATGCGACTATTGTACCAACTTTTAAGTGCATGCTCAAATACAGAAGACACGAGACATAATGCTTGAAAGTAAGTACCTTACTTCACATTGACTTATTGCTTATCAAGGCCCAAGAGGAATCTTAAAAATCTTGAAATTCTCAACTCATATCCATACTTCTAGCTAATCAAAGGATGGTCTTTTTAATAAAATAAACCAGTCTAGATTCAAAAGTTTGCAGTGATGGATAATGTAATAAGTCCCTCTCTGCTTATGCAATTCTTATAACCTTTATTTTAATCTGAATATTTCAAAACACAGCTTTCTGATACTGGATCTTGTTATGCCTTTGCTGGATTAAAGAGTTCTCAAAGCATTCCTGAAGTGGTTTCCTGAATGCTTTCCAATTTTTCAAAATCCTTTTGAAGGTGTAGATACTGGGGCTGGACACGGTATTCCAGCTGACAGTTAAGTTTCATTACCTTGAAATAAGGATTAACTGGGAAGTCAAAACTACATAACTTTGTGTAGTGACATTTCACCTTCGGTGACCTGGCTTAAAATTTGTGTTTGGTCAGCAAAAGAAATTGTTTTTCTAATCTTATCCAAGCCCGTTCTGACGCTTTTCCATATCAAAAAGAATTGCTTTCACTGGCATAATTTTCCTTCATGGCTAAGGACAGGCCTAGCACTGGGCAGGCTGAATAACAGGTTTGAATGGCGAGGACACACTGCCAGAGCTGTGTCCATCCTGAGCGCAGGCTGTGATTCCTGTGCTCCCAGGCACAAACACAAACACATTGGGAGCAAACACTGTGTGCACATGAGCTGCAGCCACTCACTTTCCCCTTCTCTGACCTCAGGCACAGGCAGTGCATCCCCCAGCAGGATCCCTTCTCCCCTTTGCCTGGTGGTCCTGCCTGAACAGTGGTGAAGGAGGCAATTTTCTTTACAGTCTTAGAATGAAATGGTATTTCACTGCTGCAAAACTACATAAAGACTTGAGGTTTACAAGGTGAGTAACAGGAAGTAGCCTAATTTTTAAACCCTTTTTGCACTATAGAATATTGCCAAACAATATGCAATGAAGAGAGTGAGATGTTTCCAAATATTTTTTCTTCAATAAATTAAAAAACTATGACCACATACCAAGTATTTAGGTAGTGATGTCTTCCGGGCTATGAAGAGATAGAAAGGTAGGTGAAAAGGAATGTAGTTGGTACAAAGAATTACTATATTATTAGAATAATATAGTTGTGCTTTTATGGGGTTTGGATAGACTCATTAGTATTTAAATACATATGCATTATCATATGCATAGCTATATTCCAATCCAGAGCTTATTGCTTGCCAAAACCCCATTTTTCACTTCCAGATAAAGTTATAACATAGTTGTTGGGATTCATCTGACACTATTTTACTTTCTAAAGTATTAATTACCTACTTAAATTAGTCACCTAGGTCTCCTTTTGTGACTGGCAGAAGGAAAAAGATACCCCTTGAGTTATTGGTACCATAGCCTCACATATGGCATCAGAAGAAATTATTTTCCCTATAAACATGCTTCTTTCTCCCCGTTGAGTACCAAAAAAGCTCATAAAGTCTTTTGACTTCATGATGCGATTTTTAAGAAACTGAAGTTAGGTATTTGTTGCAGATACCTCCACCCATGCAGATTAGAAATGTATATGGATACTAAACACTGCAGTCAGTGTTTAATCAAAGCAACAAATAATCATAAACTTCTTTGTAGCACATTTTTAATGTAGTTGTGCCAGCTGTTGTGAAGAAAATAGGATGAGGAATAGTTAGAAGACGTGAGAGCCCTGCAAGAAAGTCTATGGTAATTTCAAGAGCTATTGATGTACCTGATGTTCATAAGACATGATACTTAACCAATACTCCAGCAGGATTTTCACAGAAGAGGGAGATAATCAGAAAATTATTGGTGAAGAAGGGTCAATGGACCCTTCATTTTTTGCATCAAAACGTCCTGTTTTACTTGGGATAGCCTTGCCATCTCCTAATTGGGAAGTCATGATATGAAAGGATATTTAAATATTGGTGAGAAAATTTTGATTGCTTAGAAATTCATGCCTTTTGGTTAGAAATCAGACTGTGTGTGCCAGAGGGCTAAACTGGATGTTTCCACTGCTTTGCTGAAGGAAGAGTTGGGATGTGGAAAGTTGTCATAATCCTGGCTGGAGGGAGCCCAGATGAGCTCAGTTTCCCTTTCCCTCTGGAAGTCCCAGAAGTAACAAGCCTAGACTGCTAATGCATTTCCTTGTCTTCTTCTCTCCTATAGTCCTTCTCCACTCTTCCACTCCTTTCCATGAGAATGGAAATGAGAATGTCTGACTCTTGCCCTGATGTGCTTCAGTTCCAGTCTTGGAATGGAAAAAATCAGCTTTGCTTGCATAACTGAGATCTCACAATTTGTGAGATTGTTAAACTCTGGCAGACTTGAAAGTGTGCATGCACAACATGGGGAGGTAAGCCTTTGGCATGGGGAGCTCTTTAAAAGAGGTTGAAAGACTCTTTCAGAGAGAAACAGTGGTTTTGTTTCAAATTGATGCACTCCACATTGAAATGTCAGCGTTTTTTGCTGTCCTGTAATTTCCACAATCATCTTCAAAATCTCAAACAAAATTATGTTTAGGGTAAAAATATCAATCAATTAATAATAATTATGTTTATGATCTCTTGTTCTGTTATAATCAGTAATTTCACTGCTTTCCTAAAATATATGAGAAATACTGTAACAGAATATTTAAAGTAAAAACATTTAATGTTTCAAAGTTTCCAATTTTTTCTGAATCTGTTCAAAACTTCCTGGAGAAAATACAAGATTATTCTTCAAGCAGAAACATTCCTCAACAAAACTTTCTTTTAAAAGGTTCTTGATGAGATGTATTTGGATTTCTGAGCAGCTATTGCCTTAAATCATTTAATCACTGAGTTCTGTAAAAAGGAACCTCACTTGGTGGAAAAGAAGTAACATCTAAGCAGCCTCATTTGGAAGAATATTAGCAGTAGCAGAGATCTGCAAGGTTTTCATTTGCTTAACAGAAGGCCTTCACAGTTTGCAAAGTAGTAATGTTTCCTGCTTCAGAAGGAATAAGGGTAAAAAAACCAGCTTATAATTCAGATTCAAGGAAGAGTATGAAACAGTTGCTTACTTTCTTGCTAAATAGGATGTAGCAGGAAATAAATGTTCTTAGGAGTTTAGTAGATACTGAGAGGGTGGTCAAACACTGGTAATAGGCTTCCTAGAGAAGTGTTCAACATCCAAAACCTTTCAGTGCTTGAGAGGCATTTGGCCAATGCCTTTAACATATGTTAGACTTAGTCAGCCCTTGGTCAGGCTGATGGACTAGAGGGTCATTGTAAGTCCCTTCCAACTCAAGTAATTCTATTCTATTCTATTCTATTCTATTCTATTCTATTCTATTCTATTCTATTCTATTCTATTCGCAAGACAGTTCCTAAAACAACCTTGGACTTTCAGGGATTTCAATGGTTTCAGGTTTATGCAGATTTGGTATAATTAAAAAAAACCTATGCAATGAACTTTATGTAGGTATGCTCACCATTCAGACTGCACTGCACTTTTCAAAGTACACATCTGTGTGTAGTAGATTTTCAGAAACCCCTACTGTTACCTTATTGTCACCTGCCATTTAAAACAATGACCAAACGCCCCTAGATGGAGTAGAGCAATGCTGAACATGCTGGGGAGTACCAGCTGTGCTGTGATTGGTAATATACTGCACACCAAGAAGAAATATCTCATGATTTCCCCATGTATTATGAGGATGTAATTAGTGAGTAGAGGACAGGAGGTTAGACGTAGGCATGGACAGGTGCAAAAGGTGGGCTAACAGAGTGAAAAGAGAAAAAGAGAAGATGGACTGTTGCTTAAAATCTTTGAAGGTTGTTGGCACCAGCAGATATTAATGATCTACCTTAGAAGCCTAAAGCTAGAACCTGTGTGCCTGTGTAGTCACAGCACAAGGACCCTCTCCATAGCTGAAACTCATCTGAATTGAGTGCTGGAAGACAAAGAAAGGAATCAGTCTTTGAAGAATTTGACTTCAGTTTTCCAGTGTACAGCTTGGAAAGTCCACGTCATCAATCCTTTACGTGAACTCAATTTACAAATCAGAGCAGCACACTAACATTAACAGGACTCTCTCACTCCAGAACCAGACAGGCTTGGTTCTCAGCTTAATAGACTTATTTAGGAAAAAAAAAAACAACGCAACAAAAAACACCAAACCTATATGGGTAAAGGATGTGTTTCCATCACAAGACTAATAAAATCTATAGTTTTGGCTTCACTCCATCTAGTGGCAACCAGGCAGAAATCCTCCCTCTTCCTTCCCCACAGAAGTAATAGTGTGTGAGCTATGGCTAAAAGTCAGCTTTGGATGTGTATGGCGCATGTTTGTAGTCACTGAAGTCCAGGAGTCGTCAATTAATGGGTTTTGATGTGCTTGCCACTGACAGAACGTGGTTCCCTTGCATCACACGCGCCTTGGTGCAGGAGCATGGAATGGGAACTGCTCAAGAGGAGGCAGGAGGAGAAATTTCCTAATGTATATGGATCTACTGAAGATCAAAGATCTACTGAATGACTGTAAATGAGGGTTGCTGTGGTAGAAAGGTCTGAGAAAAATGCATTTGTAACTTCTGATAAAGGTTTCTTAATCAATGGAAAGGCAACAGAAAAGGGGCAGTTTCATTCATCGTCAAATGTGTCCTAGAGTCCTCAGTAAAGAATCTGGGCTCAAGTCTTTTTCTGGTGTGCTGGAAGCAGAGTAGTTCTTACAAAGTCTTCCAGCTATTCACGTCAGTCCTTGCATGAAATTATTTTTCTCTGATGCTTTATCTGAACTTGCAACACTTGGGTTTCCAAGTGTGAGTTTCTAAACAGAACAAAAGTCACAAGAAGGTAAGGCACATCTCTGTCTGCCTCCAGGTCCATGCTCAGAAGCAAATCTCACATGAACTTGCACTAGTGCTAGGCTGGATTTTATATTGGATTTAGATACATTGAATGGTCTGTGCAAAATGTATCGAAACCTGAATTTTAGGAATGTTCAAATACCATTGACATCTATAAGCTTTGATTAAAGTATAGAAATTAATTGTATATGTGTGGGCAGACACACACACACACACACATATTTTACTACCTGTATACATAGTGTAACTGTTTCTTACATAACTTAGCATAGGATCTGGGTCTCATTCTCCTATATTTTGTGTAATGAGAAGTTTAAAAGCAATCTTTCTGAGGTTCTGTGTGAAGGCAGATATACAAAGTAATTTTACATGGCCTCTCTATCAATCAGGGTAAGAAAAGAAACAAATATATTGAGATAGTTTTTTATGAAGCATAACTGAATCATGCCTCTGTTTTCATTAAAATCATATAGCAATTAGTAAGTGATGATCTGGTTTAGAAGAAGGAACATACTGTTTTTGTACACTGTGCTTTGTGTACTGTTTGGGCTAAATTAAGACAAATAACTAAGACAATATTTTGCTTTGATATCAGTAAATATTGGCATCAAGAAACCATTGCCCCATTATTTTTAATGGGAAGAATTCAGTCTAAACCTTTTTTTCATCAAGTTGAGGAGGTGATGTCATATGGTAAAGGCTGGATATTCCAAATAAACTAACAAGTCATTTTGGCTAAGCAATATGTGTATCAGATATGCAACTGAACATGTCTGGAAGAAAATGCATTATTGTCACAAGACTTGAGAGTCAGAGCCTGATGAGTTTGTGTATCTTGCAAACAGTTACACAAGTAACCAGACATTTCCTGCACAACTCAACATGTTAAAGGGAATGTCCTAGACTTTATAGCAAATAACCTTGGATTACACACTCAGACCCTGATTCAGCCCTGACTGCTGAGTGTTTCACTCTCTTCCTGTAGGCCCTCACACGACATGCTTGTCAAAAGTGCGTTGCAAAACCCACTGCAATATCCAAAGGGCATCAGTGACTGAGCTTTCAGCATTGGTGTGTGTCAGACCTGTGCTACCCAAGACGTGGCAGCAGCTAGTTACTACAGGCCACCTTCTCTACTTTTCTTAGTCTCTGATCCTGAGGGTCTCAAACAATTTAGAGCCCAGGGAGCTAGACCCATCCCCTCAGCACCCAGAAGCTGGTCCGATGCCCTGTGCTTGTTCCGCTCATTGCCGATGGCTTCCACGTGTGGGGATTGCTCCAGCTCCATACTCATGGCCACCAGCAGTGCAAGGCAGACACTGTTTTGTCCACTGCTGTGCTTCAGTCTACACGTGGGAGGCCATGGATATGTAGGTGTCTGGCTATGGGTGTCTGGCTCCAAGGCAGATGTCCTGGAAGATGAGTTAAGCCCCTCATGGGGAATGTGCAGTGGATTTAACTGCCTCATAGGCAGTGTGTGATATCCAAAGGTTATGAGGGTATCTACTAAAGCTCCTGCTAATTTGATCTGCCATAAATCCTTAAGGGTTTTATCAGCAGGAGGAACCCAAACATAAGCTCATTACTCTTTCTCACTAATCGACTGTGATCTTTTTCTCTAATTTCACTACTTAACCCTATGAATTGACAGAAAACAGAGTATCAGTGGACAAATTAGACCTTTCCCTGATGAAAATGTACCACAGTTCCTGACAGAAGAGGAGCTATGCCAGTTATAAGCTTGGCTTATATAAGACTCAATTTTTGCAGCAGGGTTACTGAGGATCCACCCTGCAGAAAATCAGAGCAGATGTGTAAAGTCTATGCGGAAATAGGAGCCTTCCTTTCTGATCGATCTGCAGTGATACCACAGGCATGGATTAGACCCCAGGAAGGGCATTTCTCATGCTATAAAATGTGGAGGTGGGTGAATATTTTTACAATCAAAGTGAGGCCGGGACAAAAAAAAAAAAAAAGAATAAAAAGAAAAAGCTGGCATTTCTCCAGGAAGCTCTGTTTTTCATTTCACCTGAACTGTTTAGAATTTTTACAACTGAAAATTGCTTCTTTCCATCTGTGAAGCATTTGCTTCTTGGAAAAGATGCACAAAGCCAAGACATGAAAGACATTTGAAATAAATAAATAAACTAAGGCATTCTTTGGAGAATCCATGCTGTTTCCCTACTGCTCCCCATTTTCTTATGAAGACCTCTCCACAGATGGAGGGCAGCCGTGGTGTCCTCAGCAGTAACGACTGAGGGAAAATAATTTCAGTAAGTAAATTACAGTAGCTCATATGCCTGCAGTCTTAATAGATTCTGTTTCTAAAGCATAGGCCACAAACTAGTTTAGTGATAGGAGGGCATGTTTCATACATGGGCATTCAAAAATGTTACCATTTCCAAAGAACAGTTACCTAATAGAATCATCTGTGAGTAGCACTGCCTGATATAAAAACTTTGTGCAGAATGGCATGGAGGATGTCAAGGATGTCATATGAGGCTACAGCATGCACTTCAGGACTGTGCTCCTGTTGACATTGTGGTAGCTGAAGATTGTTTTGTATAGCTCAGTAGAGACAGAGATAAAACAAGCCATTTCTCTGGTCTCTCTGTAACCTCCTAAAGTTTATAAGTACCCAATAACAAATATAAAATGGCAGTGGTGGCTATTGCCAAGTTCATAACTCCTCCTGTTCCTCTATGACTACATCCGTCTTTAAAAAGTATCACAAGGAAAGTTACCCAAAATTTCTGAACACAAACTATGGCAGGTAACTGAGGAATTTTCCTCTGCCCTTTAATCTGAAATAATTGCAGTAAAGCAGAGAGAAGGATCTCCAAGTAAGGATAACACCAAGGGTAGATACTCGCTCGGAAAGAATTGAAGACTTTCCATTGACTTCGGCCAAAGGACGCTGGCTCATGCTGGCTGCAAGTTTTACCCTGTGTTTTTCTCCTTGGAAAGGAGTTGCCAAGTGTCCTTCCTTATGCTCCTGGCAGTGACAAAGCTCAATCAGTGACAGCTATCAAATTCTGCCTTCTCAGAAGCAGGGATCTGTGTTTGCTGAGGGTTTCACTGGATTCGGAATCAGAAAGCAAATGTTGCATTAGCAGGCAATAGAAAAAGTTATTGGGCTGTCCTCTCTCAAAGTGATTAATTATTCAATGTGACTAAAGTGATTAATTAATTATTTAATGGAACTTCTCTTAATTGTTGCTTAGCAGCTCTGAAACAGTGGAAGGATTTATTTTGGAAAATTGCATACCATTCTACTGTCAGGTGTGTTGATTTGTAGCTAGATGGTGGCACCAGCCTCCGTGGTCTACCAAATTGGAGACCACATTTCTTTCATGATTTGTGTTGCTGGAGCTAGGGATTGTATTTAAAAAATGCAAGAGAAGAGCCAGGTCTGGTAAGGGCCTGAGGAATCCTTTTGTTTTTCAGATTGAAAGCTTGGCTGGTTATGTTGAGCACAGAGAAGATTTGCTCCCTCCTTTGTAACTACCCTGGAGAACAGAAAGCATGGATAAGATCTCCTTTGGAAGCTCATACATTGCTGGTAAACAGATTCAAGAGTAAATCTATTCTTATTAAATAGTTTCTTTAGCTTAGAGTAATTTTGGATACACAAAATATCAATCTTTGAGGAAGAGAAAAAAAAAGGAGAAGAGAAAACCCATAAAGGCCATGTGTTTGATCCCAGGCTCAGCAAGGTGCTGTTCTGTAGATGAATTTGCAAACCTCGGTTCTATCATTCTGCTAAAGTGAGAGCTATCAGGGTCTCCTTAATGTGTTACACAAAAGGGCTGCAGCACACAAAGCCTGGAACACATCAGTTTACAGATCCCAAGAGGGTCCTGTGGAGTCTATTACTTTGATGAAGTGGTATTTAAAATTGCATTACCCAGCAGCTGTTTAACCCTCCAGATGTTGCCCCTGTGGAGTGTTTAATAGGACGTGAAGTGCTGGTAGGCTAGGCCATAACCTCATGTCATCTATCCTGTAGGTCACATCAGGTCTTACTATCTTCTATTAAATCAATGCAGGATGACCTGACATAGCAACTTTCCTCATCTGCTGCTATTTTTATTTTTATTTTTCAAATAGTGAGTAGAAAAAGTGGAAGAAAAAAAAATTAATCCAAAGAAAGGGGAGAAAAGAAGGAGATCTGAAAGCAAACAAACTCTCAGAAACTTTTGTTCATCTCAGTTCGTGTTTTCCCCTTGTTTGCGCTGCCAGCGCCGATCCAGCAGCTTGGTGCTGCCATCTGCTGTTGCTCCTGCTGCTCACGTTGCCCATGTTTTTGGGCGAATCAGCGAAGAGCAACTGAAATAAATCAACACCGTGAATAAATAAAAATTAATTCTAAAGGGAAATAGGTTCAAAGCCTAGAAGGGAAAAATCTCACTTAACCTTTAACTTTTTGCAGTATTTTTGAATCCTTGTGTAATATGCTAATAGTAATTCCTACAGTCATCAAAAAGATGAGGCATGATCAACTCAACTTTTAGGAACATTTAGTCTGGAATTTCCTGTGGCTTATAGGTCAAGGACCTGATGCTCCACAGTGTTTTTCATGGTTTAGATATTTGGTGCCACAGGTATTTGAGATTTTTGGTATTTCACAGAGCTGGCTTCCAAAATCAGTTAAAACCAAGGAACAAACTTGTTTTGATTAGCACAGGGCATTTGTTAGATCACCTTTGCAAAGATGAAGCTTTCTGTCGGAAGGCTGGATACCCTCTGGGGCATCGTCAGCTTTTCAGAACAGGAACAAAACCCTGTGTTCACTAGAAGGAATTCAGTTGGCATATGACTTGCCCCATCACCCCTCATCCGTCTGTCTGGTATCTAGCTGGGCTGTAGTTCTGCCACCATCTGGGTTAAAACACAGTCCTGACAGGATTTCTGGTTTGGAGGTAGATATGGAAATGAGGAGTGAACTTGTGTTGGGGACATTCCTTGCAGCACAAACAAATTTGAACTTTTTATAGAGTAAGAACATTGACATCCAGGATGCTGAAAGTCAAAAACATTTTACTGTTATTACACAGACCTCTATTTTTTCCTCCATACTTTTATTTTTGTGTGGAAACCTATTTACACTTCTCAGCCAAGTCTTTATCAAAGATTTCAACAGAGCCAAGATTTCAACCCTTTCTGGCCATTGTTAGCACAAATGTGATAGCTGTTACTATGATTACATCTATGGAGAACTGGTACTTAGAGAAAATAACAGTTTACTGGCATCTCTTCTAGTGGAGTTTTTGAGATTCAAGTATCAAGAATGTAGACATGTATTGAACTCACTGTGCCAGCACAAATAATCTCTTGACACATGACTGCAGCCGCAGAAATCAGTGCCAGCACAGCTCTCTCAAATTTGAAAGGATTGACCACTTCCTCTCACTGTTACAAAACCCTGTGTAGGAATGTAAAACAGATACCACAGCACATGACAGCTCAGGAATGGATGTCTGTCACACCAAACTCTTGACAAATGTGTTTTTCTTCACCTGGCTTCACCTTCTGTTATTCTAATAGCATCCTATGGAGTGGTATTTTTGGCAAGTGGTATCTTGGAAGTACTGTAGAATCTCCTTGCCTGATACAGATAGCGGCAGTAAAGCAGCACTTAGTGTAGCAGAGGTTCTCCACTGTAGTCCATAAAGTTGGAGCTTGGGAACTTAACTAGAGTTGTGCTGTAATTTCTAGCTCTGAGGAATGGTCTTTCTTACCTTTGCAGATCCATCTCCTCCGTCACTTACCTCTCCCAAAAATGCAAGGCTTTGAGAGTCCTTTGGCTGCAAGAAGAACAGGCATCTTTGCATCTTCTCAGGATGAAGTAGCTAGACTCAAAAGAAGCATTTTCTCTATGTGTGCTTTAGTGAAAAGATGTAAACAAGGTCAGAGAGCAGACTTGTGCTTAGAGTACAGCATGCTCCAGGTGTGGTTAATGCCAGTGGGACAGAATGGGCTTCCATCCTGGGAACAGCCCAATCTTGATAGGCACCCACCACTCCAGTTCTGAGATGGAAATTGTGCTGCCAAAGATTCAGTAGACCTAGACCCAAGTTTGGAAATGCTGCTAATACACCCGCAAGTCATTTTAGTCTCTTCCCTCTTCTCACTTCCCTCCTGTTCTTGTCGAGCCCAAATATCAATAGTTAGAGTAGGCATTGGGTATAATGCAAAATGTAAAGTGAATTGGCAACAGCATAAATCTGAAATGCAGATATGTGAAGATACATTTAGAGAGAGAAAACTCTTTTAATATATTTGAGTTGCAACTGGAACATGAGTGCATGTGGAAGAAACAGGACTTTCAACACACCTTACCAGACTTCCAGACCTGTAGCTGGCTGTGTCAGCAATAGGACAGTAAGTGTTAGCCTGGGGCTGGAGCTTGTGTTCAGGCCTCTGGGAGCAACCAGGAAATGAAAATCACCATTATTGCACTGGTGTAGATGTAACTCATGCACTTGATCAGGACTTTGCAGGGGAGCCAGAGAGAGCACGCAGCAGTAGGGAGCAGGCAGTTGTAAGGGTGCATGGAAACTGTGGCCAAACACTGTTCTCCTTTCCAGGGCAAGCACACTCCATTAGCCAAAGTAACCAGAAGCAGGTGATCTGGGCTTTGAAAATCAATAGTATCACCATCCCCATGTCTTCCAGGGTACAAAGAGCACTTACAAAAACAGGTTCTACTGGATCATATTGAACATTTCAGTTTACTTTTTAGTATCAAGGTCTTGTTTAAAAGGTGCATATATATCAGTAACAGTTAAAGAGATTTCAGTCATTACCAAATTTTAGTCTCATCTGACCTGAAAATTCCCATTCTAATACCTGTATTTTGGGTATAATTGTTATTAAAATATCATCTTCTGAACATAGATGCTTCAAAAGATTTAAACTGCTATTGTGACTGTCCTGTATACAATAGAAAAAATATATTGTTACTGCAGAGGAAAATGACTTGTTACATGCTTCTCACATAGTATCTTTATTAAACATTTGGACAGATATGCATCCATTTATTATATAAGTAATCTATGGGTTCTTAGCTTGCAAATGCTGGTTGAAAGTTCACAAGAGCAGGCTTTTCTGTGAACTTTCTGTATTTGTAAGTTCAGTCACTGCAATAAATCCTGAGCTTATTGCCTGCTTAGCAGCACTTTGCACTGTACCCCAATGGCTAAAGCTTGGAACTCTGCATCTGAATATTTCAAAACCTCTGCCCAGCTTGATTGGAGTTTGTTTTTCTTCTTAAATAATGCAAGTTGTTCTAGAAAGAACGCATAATCGCAATTATCTGATAGTCAAATCCTTGGTCACTAACATACCAAGCTACACTACCACTAATGGAGGTTTCATTGGAGCAAAGCCTATTGCAGCATTTTGTAGTTGTTAGAAAAAAAGTGTTCCTTGTGCGTGCTGTAGTTCAGAGCTGTAAGGTCTTTGTGAATGGTTACTCTCAAAGCGCTACAGAAGTTCCCCGGTTCAAGGTGGCTCCTGGCTCCTCGGAAAAAGGAATGTGGGTTTCCAGCCTGGGAGGAGAGAAATAAGTGAAAAAGGAGCATCCCTGGGCTAGGCAGGACAGGTCTGCTTAGTGCAGTTCTGCAGCCTGGACAGTTGGTGCTGAGCTGGTTCAGAAGGAAGAAAGGTGAGTGCTGACCCCAGTAAACACAGTGCGCATCCATGAATCCAACTCATCAATCACAGTAAAAGCTCCTCCAGCCCTATTTGTCAGGGCAAAAGGATTTTCAGATTATAAAACCAGGAGTCACTGTGTGGTCACCTAACCACATAATTTAGGACACAGAACATCCTTGAATTTGATCCAGTTTAAACTTGAGTAAATCTTTTAGATTAAAAAAACCCAACAACATCTATTCTCGATTTAAAAATAGCTAATGGTAGAAAAGCCACAATAACCTCTTGCAATCCACACCAGTAGCTAAGTATTTCCCTGGTGAAATGCATAGCCTTTCCATCCTGTGCATTTGTCCAGCTCCAGCCACCAGATCTTTTTATATCTTCTCTTGCTAGATTGTAAGAGCATTAGTCCTGAAGTAAATACTTACCATCTACAACCAAAATCCTTAAACTTTATCTTGGGACGCTTAAATGATTGCACACCTACCACTTCTATCTGAAAATGTTTTCCAGCCTTTTGGCTGGTCTCAGAGCACCCTTTAAGAGTGCCTGAAGCAAACACTGTGCTTCAGAGCTCAACACACATACGGAGGAAATCAGGCCTCCATGCCAAAAATCCATAATCCCAGGGGTTACACTAGTTTCCGACCAGTTTTGTTCCTGGAGTTGACACTCATCTAATGCCCTGGACATGAACCAGCATATCCAGTTTAAGCCCACTGACCTCCGGTGAGTGTTCTCCCCACAGCACATACAGCCCCTACAACTTGTTTCTCTGTAGCTGACTTCACTGTTGCCCACCAGATAAATGGCTATTGCTCAGTCATACAGCATCAAATGACCAAACACTTCAAAGTTTTGCTTCTAAAGTTCCTTCAGTCTTCATTTTAGATGGAGGAATCTGGTAATCTTTGTAATAATTGTAAGGTTTTAAGTGATGACTTTATGCTTCTACTACTAATAGTAAAATTTGTACCATAATTTTTCAGGCCACTGTCAGAAGCAAGGCTGCTTACTGCTGAACAGTTCAACTGCAGAAATATTAGCCAGTGTCACTGGTACTCTGCATACCTTCATTTCCCTGAAGTCACACATTATCATTCACTTCATGTCTGAGGAATTATATAAAGTTACTGGGCTGCATTTTCAGCTCAGACAGGTCCCTCTCAAATGATGAAAGGAAGGGTAGCAAGTGCAAGTAATTTTCTGTGCTCCTGTCATGCTTTTCAGGGAAGAGCAGCAAGTTATTAATTAATCAGCTTCATGAACTAATTAAAATAATATATTCTGCATGTACCAATTCATATAAAATATGTAGGTGAAATAAAAGCCACAGCAAATATAAATAAAAGTTTCACAAGAATTTAGTGCCAGGCCATGAAGAGGACCCTGGGAGAAAAAGGGAAACAGCTCTCTTGTGCCTTGCTTTATTTATAAAGACAAATTCACTTTCTTTCTGAAAATGGATGATACTCAGCCTTGGCTCTGCATGTCAACTCCATTTCTTTTCCCTCTTTGAAATGCTGAGCATCTTTTGATATGTTTGGTAAGTCTCTATTAATCCGTTCCCATCAGAGCGCTAAAAAGACACATATCATGTAGGAAAAATTGCACAGCTCTCCTTCCACATGGACCTCAGTGAAAATAAGCAGCTGCAAACAAACAGGGATGCATGTTTTCCATGATTCATGCTGCAGAACCCACGATAGGCTGTGGGACTGTTTTACAGAATTTGAGCTTTCACAGAAAAAAAAAATGCTACCAGGCGGCCTGATGGTGAGGGAAGTCTTCCCAAATAGGAACTGAACATGAATCAAGTCAGGATGACTCAGATTGTTTTTGTGATTCTGCAGAGCGACAATCTGAGATAATAGCTGGGTTGTGTGAACTATTGCTATAATTTATTACAATAAAAATTCAAAATACAATGACTTACTATTGTGAATTGTTGTTTTATTTTCTCTCTACATATCAAAAGCACTGTAATATTTAGATTTCTAGCCCCTCTGTATGAATAAACACATATAAAATATATATATAAAAGTCCTCTGTATGTTTCATAGCAAATATGCAAATTATCATGTTAACAAACATAGCAACATTCCTTTTGTATGCTCAGTGAAGTGCACTTTGATAAGAAGACAGTAATGTGTAGCAGAAAGACTGAGTTACGATGGGAGGTAGCCAGCCTTAGGACATCAAGGAATTTATAATTCTATCATTATATGTTGGAGTTTATGACAGAGCTTTCTTGGCGGTGGGGGAAAAAAAGAGTGACTGAAAAAATAAGCCTCGGCCTTCACTTTAATGTATAAATTAGGTTTGTGCTGCTCTAGATTCAAAGACAGAAAGAAAAATGGTCTATTTGTGTTTCACAACAACAAGGGTACTGTAGGCAGCATAAAATATCAGCACAAGTAAAGGACATCTCTGCTGTTTGTGTGTTGTACACGCAGGTTAAGTAAATGGTTTAAATTTAACCAGCCAGGTCCCATGACTCAAGGTGAGAAAAATTCTTCTTTAGTGCTGTTCTCCATCCTTTGCCAGAAAGCTGTTCCCAATTGAAACTATATTTATCCGTTATTTACCAGTTTAGCCAGCTGAGGACAAGTTGTTCTGAAAATGTTTGTTTAAATCGGCCAGCCAGGCATCAAGAAGAAAAAGGACAGGAGTGGAAAGAAAAAACCAATATGGAAACATGTCTGAAATTCCAGGGAAAACCTTTCTGTTGACTTTGTCAGGATATAGCCAAGATTTGCAGTCAACAGAGAATGATGGCTACTAAAATAAGGGAAAGAGACTAGAGACTGTAAAGAAAGAAAAGGCAAAGAAAGGAAAATAGAGGGAACTTCCTAGATTCCCATTAAGAAAAAGGCAGAGGGGAGGCAGGAAAATGGAGGTTCAGCTGCAAACAAGCAATGGAAGGGAATGAAAATTGAGAAAGTAAATTGAAATACATATAATCATTGATTTTAATGGATAAAGATGTCAGACATTGGCCTTGTTTGCACATTTTCCTGACTAGGTGGTAGAGGCATAGGCTGGTTTTAGTATGGAAAGGACATTGAAATAGCTGGAAAATTCAGAGAGATTATTCATGTCTGAAGCTTTGGGAAGATCACATCTGGTAGTAAAGGAAAGATTTATATTCAGTTTTAAATTGTTTGGAAATGATTGGGGAATTTTTGTTAGAAATTATATTTGGGGTCCTCCCTCTTAGAGAATGTTTTAATTTGCAAATTTACCCTGACAAAACAATTTTAGTAGAGCACAGTGAGTGCAGCGAGCATATATCAGTAATGACCATGAAAGGACAAACACCACATAGTGAGCCTTATAGGATTCAGAAGGGACAGAATCTAAGTTTAAACACAAAGAAAGCCAAGTTGTTAAGAAATGTGTCTGAAACAAAATGACTAGTAAATCCTCCAAAAATCAGTCTTTGTGGATGGAGTAAATGTGGAAGGCATATTGTCTTCTTAATCCAGAACAGACTGACGCATCTTTTGAAGAACAAACTGAAATTCTTTCTAAACTATGAAATCTTGAAGGGAGACCAGGCATGAATTTACCAGCCAGTAAAAAGGTCCTTTAGCCGCTTTCCTCTTGTCCCAGCCAGACCTCCACATGCTGCTCCCTTGTCTGTTTTTTAAATAGTAACATCCAAACATGTCGCTAGTAGAGAGATTGGTGGATGACCAACAGATGGGTAGTTGGTAGCTAGAGGCCACTTAGTTTGTTTCTCCCAGTTTTCTGGTTTGCAGTAGTTTTATTTCCCTTATCACATCTCTCCATCTGTCCTTTTTGAGTTGGCTTCCAGCACAGTGAGTGGTTTCCATTTTTAATATGCCATACATACATAATTATAATTTTCCCTGTGGACACGGGCAAAGAGCTTCCAGTCTTGACAACCACATTATAAATGATGGAAGCATGTGCTGTCGATGCCCCACGTAGTAGAAGAATACAGGCCTCCAACATTTTCAGAGTTTACTACATAAGATGACCTTGTTAGCTCAGTCTTACGAACATGGATCAGGACAGAGATGAGCTATCACAATAAATATCTGTCATATGATCCAGACCTAATTCTGGATGGCCACCACTTTCCTGCAGCACATTCAGGTACCAGTGTCCTCATGCATTGCAGCATCCTCCTCACTTTTGTGTGTTTGCCCATGTTGTCGTGTGTCTCTTCCAAGCCCTGCCACTGCTACCAATGCACTCCTCAGGGTAAGGTCCCTCCAAGCACACAGGCACCAGTCTGATTCTCCAGGAGAGCAGTGTATTCGCCTTTCCCCTTCCATGTACATACAAAAGTATTCTTTGCACAAAACCAAAGACTAATTTTGTCAGAAATTCTCCAGACACTTCAGGACTGTCATATGGAGAACCCAACTGACAAAAGCAGCCATTGATGATGGACAAACTGTCACAAAGCTGTTTCTTTTCCTAGAGTGGAACTGAATTTTCTAGCACGCTACACCATTACCTCCCAAGCAGCAAAAGACCCATATAGGATTGCACAAAACGTCATATAAAGCCTTGTTACCAAGGGGAAAGAACAGTTGGTAGCAATGTCCCAAACAGTTATGCTTCAGGAGCATCAGCCTGTAGTTCAAAACTCTAGAAGCTCTCTTGACAAGAACAGATCTTCCCTTCTTCATCAACAGCTGAGCCAGGTTTTGAGCCAGCAGTGTTTCCAAACAAATTAGCAGTAGTAGAAATAATAGTAATAATACTGCCTGCCCCTTTCCATCACTGGAAGGATTTGCAAAGCAATCTTCTAGCAGATCTGTGCCAGTTGCACACAGAGCAGGCAGATGCAGAAAACATCTGTTTCAAAGGATGTGCCAGCAGTGCAGGCACTGTGACATCGAATACAAGCATACAAAAAAGCATCAGGAAAGTTGCTGCAGGATCCTGTGGAGTGAACATTGTCCCTCCTGTGACCAGAGACAGGACTGTTCAGTCTGTGTCACAGAAACAACAAGCATCCTCCATCCTGGTGTTCCTTGCTGCTCCACAGACACTGCACCACAGTCCTGTGCATTCACCTCTACAAATACCAGGTCACCAGTGACTCATAAAAGTTTTTTCAATCTAGATGATGAATGGTTTTACATTCCCAAAGAGGAATGCTGTGTCCCACTGCACATTTTTAATTGTCTTGTCTGTTTCTATAAAGCTGGGAGGATGGACTAACAAAAATCACCTGGGGTGATGAAGGGCTTTGATTAAGGGCTCCCCAAACTCAGCTTAGAACTAGCTATTTCTACCCAAACAGGTGCCTATACCAGCCAGGTTGGAGCAAAAGAGAAGCACACATGTTTCTCTGAGCTGAGATGTGCCCTCCCCTCTCTCAGTTGAACACAGTATTGTCTCAAGCACCACCACCTCAGCAAGGATACAGTCCTAGATGCTGTGGTGGCATGGATGACAGCAGGGCATGGTCACATTTCTTAGTCTCAGATGCATCACACCAGCTGGAGCCCAGAGGCCAGCTCAGCTCAGAGCTGTGGTGCATTATGAGAGCCTTCCTAGCTCCCCCGGGAAGCCAGCTGTGCTCCAAGCTGTGGGAAAACCACAACCAGACCCCATGTTTTAGGTTTTTACTGCCTGCCCAGCCACATCATCAGACTATCTCATTTTTAGCAAATGATGTAGACATCAGTGAATTCTCCATATATTAAAAGACTATCCTTCAGCCTGCTACACTACCTCTGAGCGTGACCCCCCACCTAGACTGCAGCCCTTCAAGTTATCCTCCATTTGTTTGTTGGTGTGCTCCCTTAGATCTGCAGATCGCTTTGATTATTTGAACATCTGGAAGTTGTCACATGCCTTTTCTGACCGTGACCATCTGAAATATTACCCAGCAGGACTTGAGGGGAGACACAGTAAGGAAACAAAAACATCCTACTCATAAGAACATGTGGCAGGAATTATCAAATGACACCATCCCAAAGGGTAGTGCTATATATCCAAGCAAAGACAAACTTCCTCTCCATCCCCTAAAGCCAGGACAATTATTTCTCATAATATCAACTCCAGACATAAAACAATATTACATACAAATACCTAAAGTATTTCTGATTAAACATTATGTTATTGAGGTTAGTTGCCTATTATTAATGGACAGAAAGTATTTCTTTCATTCTCCAGCTTTCAAAACTGGAGAGTAGATCCTCCTTGTACATGATTCTCAACAAAAAATTGAGATTATTAGGGTGCCTATTCCTGGTTTGCCTGTTGTCCTAACAGGCAGAGTGCAGGTTCTTTGGTAAAGCTGGAATAGGATATATAAAAAATGGGATTAAAAAAGGTTGAGACAGAGTTTCTCAGCAATCCCATCAGAGGCAGTAGGGGCTCTGGAGAAGAGGAGAAAAGACCAAAATCAATGCAACTGTGCAGGTGGAAGCCCAGGAAAATCAAGCACAGCTTCTAGATTTGTTTTCTCATTCTTAACAAGATACAGAAATGAACAAATGAAGAACAAATGAAGTGTGGAGAGCAATACAGACCATACTGCTGCAGTCTGGCAGCTGTTAACCAGTTATATTTTGGCCTTTGTCAAGAGGTTCTCCCTAAAATCAGAAGTAGACGGCAATGGGTTTCTTTCCAAACAGCTTGTTTGCTTACAGATCACAGGTCCAAAATCTCATTGCCCTGGAGGAAAACAGGAACAACTACGTGCTCCCATGCATTACTTCCAAACTCCCCTTCCCTGTGAGCAGACAGCAGGAAGGGGAGCAGTCTTTGCTGGGGACATGATACTAGTAGAAGTAGAACTGCTCATTCCATCAGTGGTCCACCTCCGCATGTTTCCAGAGCTGAATCAGACCTTGAAGTACTGGCTTTGCTCCGTGGCCGGCACTATTTCTTTGGGGGTACTTTATATTTGATTGCACGGTACTCTGATTTTTTCTTCTTAAACCAAGTGCCACTGGCTCCTGAAGTAAATTTCTGACAACCCAAATATATCGTGATAAAACCCAACATCCTAGAAGGAACTCGTGTAGCGCAGCGACACTCATTCCCAGGAATCTTCTAAAACGCAGATGGTCTTCTCTGATGTAACCTGGCAAAAATGTTCCACGGTCTTTCCGTCGGGATATGGCAGAAGGTGCTTCGTTTGTCCCCGGCCAGGGAAGGGGACTGGCAGCGTCGGTGTGAGCACGGCCACAGCGGCGCTGCGCCCTGGCGGCAGGCGGGCTCCTGCTCTTCTCTGGCCGCGCCAAGATCCATCCATCCATCCATCCCTGTGGCGCGGAATGCCCGCGAGGTGTCACTGCTACCCCGCCACCGGCACGGCCCCGCCCGGCGGGGACAGCCAGCGGCGTCCGAGCCGCACACGCCCGGCAAAGCTGCCGGGCGCTGATGCTGCCAGGGAAGCGGGCGATTGCTGCCCAGCGATTGCTGCCCAGCCTCTCCCAACATCACCGCAGCGGAGGGTTTAGAGGAGGAGCGTTAATATCGGGTTTATTTGTCTCCCATGAATATCGACCGGTTGTCAGCACATACATCGGCAGGACTCGGCATGAAAGAAAACCAAAAATGTCAAACAGAAAAAAGAGGTATATGATCACTTCAGGACTACTGGAGGAAAAAAACGGAAGAAAAAAACCCATCAGGCTTTTGATAATACCTAACTAGTTTACTCTACTGTGGTAAAGAAAATTGCTTTGACTTCCTTCTGTTGTTTCTTATTTTATGCTCTATTTAGTTTTCTCAAATAATGGGTTATAATGAATATCAAAATAGTCCCATCCAGTAAATTTTTCTAATGAATATTTTTTTGTAGCAAGCAGTACAGAATTCATAGTAGTACCATTCAGATTACACAAATTTCCTTAGCAGAAACTGCAGCAGCAGTGCAGCAGATCAGTGCTGCTACACTGGCCATGCCGGTCCTACCTTGTCAGTACCTATAAAACAGAAAGTAGGACTATGCAGGGGATGGAGCTGCTTAAAAAAGCCATTTCTGTGTTACATGAAGGACTGATGCTGACTGCTGCAGACAGATTTTCTCTGGTAGAGCTGCTGCTGCATGCACAAGATGGCAAGGCCTCAATAATGAGGCATAATGACCTCCATCCTGGTGCAGAACTCTCAGGATCTGAAAAGGATGAAGCTTCTCCAGGCAACATCAGACATCTTCACCACATTGGGCATGGAAATGTTCTTACTTGTCTCCTTTTTTGTTGTGTTTTTTTTTTGGTGGTTGTTGTTTTTGTTTGGGGCAGGGGGTGTTTTAGTTGGGTTTGCTTTGGCTTTTGGTGGGTTTTTTTGTTTTATTTTTTCACAATGCTATTGGGGTAACATATTCAAAATCTTTATTCAGATGTAAAATAAAAGCAGCTGGTTTTGTTATTTTTATCACTCCTTCCTCTCTGTCATATTCCTTGAAGTCTTCTTGCCTGTAAGCCCTTGCTTTTTTCTTCCTTATTAAGACACAAAATAATCAAAGCCACTCCACATGCTTTTTGTGGAATAAGGTTATATTCAGAAGCTTTCTAGAGACAAAGGTGCATTCCCAGAACATGCTGTGGCCTGGGACGAGAGAAGAAGCAGGAGAAATCCAAACCATCTTCCAAAAACAACTCCCAAAGACACTCTACTAGCCCACCCTACTGTACCAAAGAGATTCTACCACTGACATCCAGCTAGCAAGCACATTTTTAGGCACAAAGGGTAACTGCATTTTAAAGCCAGTCTTAAAGGTTTTACATCTCTGATTTCAGTGGAAGTATGCTGTGGGGCAGGAAAAAACCAGCACTCCTTGCAGATGAGAATTTCAAAGTACAGTTTTAATACAGCAATGAGGTTTGAGAGAGTATTCTTCTGTTGTTCCGCCTAGCTCTGACCAGCAGTAGAAGAGACATCTAAAATTCATATCTTCTGTGTTTGTTTTTTCAGTTGGTCGGGGGTGGGGACATGTGGTTTGTTTTTTTTTCAATACCACAAATATACAGAAAAGGTAGATGATATGGGTCTGTGCAATGGGAATTGCACTGGGAGGAAGCCATTTGGAATAAAGTGAAAGTCTGATATTTTAATTTTCTCATTACAGGACAAAAATAAAGATGGAATTAAAAATTCCCCTCTGCACACAAATGCACTGGTGGGAGAGCAGCTTCAGACACTCCCTTATGGCTACAGTCTCCCACACTGTCAGAAAAGGATTAGGAAAACAGCTAAGAAGGAAATCAAGGGAGGAGAGATAAGGCAAAACCTAGATAGTCAAGAAAGATTGCTGAACTACTTCAGAAGGGATGGAGGAAGGACAAATGGAGTCACCTAAAATTACTTTAGGACGATAAAAAAACTTTCTGGAAACCAATCCCCTCATTAATTGAGCATATCTATCTAATTGTCTGAACTGTATCAGCAGTTAGTCTATCCATTGATGAAATTTCACATTTGTGCCTCCTCCCCTAAAAAATTTTATCTGTGATTTAGGCACAACATGAGCTTCCCTAAGCCTGTTCACTGGTGTCACTGGAGCTACCACTCAGATCCGTATGGACCAGAACTTAGAAATATTTCCTAGTATTGGGCTTTAATCTTCATTCCTGCCTCCCACAGACACTTTCTTTGACAACAGAGACATTCTGCATCACTCTGTGGACGCCCTCACCTCACCCTTACCATGGAAGAAGCTCAAGCTCCTTTCTTATTCCAAATTGTGATGCTGGGAGTGAATGACCTGAATACCCACTCCCTTCCTGCCATCAGCCCCCGGCACCAGAGGAGTGACACTTTTTGTCCACCTCCATTCACCTAAGCAAAGGAATAACTGACCTCCCTTGTATCTCCTGAGGTTCCCAGAGACACCTCCACACCCATGAGGAAGGATGTCACTCCCATGTACAGGCACCCTCCCCCCCAGACATTGCCCCATGCCCCTTCTCCTTCACCCTGGGGGAGCAGTGGCTGTGGGAGGAGTGGAGAGCTCCTGGGAACAGGGTGGGGAAGGGGGGAGGCAGACTGCTAGAAGAAGGATTGTCCCCTGACATCAGGAGAGTCAGAGATGCACATACATTGTGAATCCACATCAGCCTCTGCCCTATCACTGATTTGCCTTTCTTTTAATGCTTTCTGGGTTTTGTTTTGTTTTTGGTTTTTTCTAATTTGTTTTTAGTTCCAAGAAGGATAAAACAGAGAAGGGAAGTATAAAGAGCATTAGTGGGCACCATAAGACGATGCGGGAGAGATCAATGGAGCAAGAATCAGAGGAACAAAGGAAAAAAAAAAAAAATAAAGGAAGAATTCTAAAAAAGATGTTACTGATGGGGAGGGGGAGAAAAGAAAGAAGAATCAAAAAAAAGTTGTCTAAAGAACAGTGCATCAAGAGATGGAACTCAAAAAAAGTTCATAGATTTTGGGTTATACATTCCTCTCAGCAAAAAGGTAGAAAAGTAAGTCACATTAAATATGTTGTTGCCACTCATCTTTTAAAAATGAAAGGGGTAAAGGAATAAAAAGGTGGATAGAACAGATAATATGCATAATGAAATGCCTCATTTATGTGATACCCATGCTGAAGGAGTAGCTGCCAGGTTAAGAGGAAGGATGGGAACTGGGTACTGTCGTACCCCTTTTGAAAGATGACATCTGTGATGAATCTAACAAGAGATACCAAAATCTAGGCAAATCAAAAAGAAAGCCAATGGAGGTGAATGCAGCAGAATATATTTTGGGAGCAAAGTACAATAAAAATTGTGCAAATGCCACTAACAAGGTAACATTTACCATCGTGTCTTAATATTGTTTGATATTTACTGTCCATGTCCACACTTGTAAATAAGGACTATCATCTAGCATTTGAGCAGGTTCTCAGAGTTTATTGTCTGGACAATTCTTCTTTGCAATTTACACATACAGATCCCTTACAGCAAATAGTGATGATGGTACTCATTCTCATTCAAGTGTTTGTGTTAAAGAACCAGGCCAGCAGATTCTTCACTCTCACATAATGATACCTGCAGATAAAAGGACTGCAAGTAGTGCACAGGTGGAATAAATAATAACAATAATTTAAAAATATCTTGGGAAAAGTGAAAGATGGTTTGAAAAAAGATTATTCTATTCAAGAGACAATTCAAGGCACCTCACTGACCCAAGAAAAGTCAGCTACCCACAAAGGGGAGCAACCATCTACGCTAGACTGCACAGGATCTGGGCATCACTGTGTCACATGAACTGACACAGTTCAGTAGTGGCCACCTACTGCAAAAAGGGCAAGTCCTGTAGTTGTGTGTATGGGCAGAAGTGCAACAATAATCCTCTGCCCTCCTCCTGTAAAACCCTGGTGGGAGTCCTGCAAGCACCATCCTCCAAGAAATTTGTAAGAAGCCCTGGCGCAGAGGAGAGTAATAAAGTCACTCAGAGAACACCAGTAAGAAAACCAAAGGAGGTTGTGATGTTGCAATGTCCATTTATGTTGGGAACATATTATTGTAGTGACTGCAGCAGCCTGGTCAAAAATAAAGGGATAAATCAAAGCAAGGAAGATTCTGTTTAGACATTAGGGAAATAAAACTTTGTCGTTTCAGAGATAATGACTGTCTGGAGAGACTGCAGCCCTCAAATCGATGTCTATACAAACAAAACACTTTGAATTATACACATGCCACTTGAGGACTCCACAGTCTGCAACAGCATGAGGAGGGGAATCCAGCCTCAGAGAACTCATCCTCTCTTCCCCTTCAACTCTTTAATATTGGGACTTCAGCATATCTTCAATTCAGAGGAGACTAAAGCAATCTACTCAGCATAGTCAGATCAAAAGGCAGACTGGTGTGAGTCACAACCACTTAGCAATTTGCTTAAATGAATTGTGGACACAGAATATGGTAAAATAATTTGCTGATAATTTCCCGTGAACATGTTGGGATTAAAACCTTATTGTCTTTAATTCTCTGTAGCTATTAAAATTCTTTTAGCAAAATTCCTATGTTTTATGCCCCTGTCATAGTAAGTCCAGTGTTTTACACCTAGTATAATAAGTGTAGTGTTAGTTCTATGCACAATATCTTTAGCTAGAAGAGACATAAAAAAAGTCAGTTTTAAAATCTAAATTCAAAGAGCTGTTACTCACTATGCATAAAAATAAATAATTGGAAGAGCCACAAATAAATCACTGGCTTTTCCAACTCCCAGTTACATGTAAAACAGCCTTTCCTCCCTTTGATGGTCTGCTTTGGCTTTAATTTTTTTGATAAATAACATCCTAAATGAATTCCTATAAGTCTTGTTTTCTGGAATTTGTTGTTGCCCTCCTATTTTTTATTTCTTAGGAGACTATCTGGCATTTATATCTCATGATTTCAGACAATATTAGGGGTGCAATTTGAAAAATGCAACCCTAGATATTTTATTATTATTCAGTATGGTTTTCTAGATGAAAAAAATGTTGTTGTTGTGCTTTAAGGCGCCGGTCACAGTTGATAGTGTCTGATTTTTCAGGTTTTAATTCTGGCTCAGCATGGCTGTGGCCAACAGGCTGGCAATCCACCAGCTGCATTCTGCCTCTCTTGCTTCTAATTATTCAGTGCTCCAGTTCTCCTCCCTTGTCAATTCTGTTCTGGTCACCCCAATTAAGTCCCATTTCTTAGTCCAGTGTTCACCTTCAACTCATTAGTTTTTGGCTGGTCTCCACTACTGTTTCAGCTCAGCATTTTGCAATTTATCTCATCACTATTGTAAGGCCCTTTTTGTCCCTCTTTGGTTTTCTAGCATTGAAGGACTGTTTTTACTTGCTTCTTACAGAAGAATGGGTGAATATTTTGCTGTTGTCAGGTAGGTGCCAGGGTATCTTCTCCCTCTCCCACCACCCATTTTCCTTCACAGGCTGATCTGGGAGCACAAAACCATCTGAAGTGTGCAGTGGCACCATCAAACACTTTATTCTGTAGGCTTTAGAGCTGTTTTATGTACAAGGATGCTTGGGGAAAGTGACTGACTGATGAACCTCAACTCTCAGGTGAAAGTTTCAAGCTCCAACCAGTTATTTTAAGGAATATTACAATTATTATCCCACATGGGGGTTTAAGCTTCTTGGGCAGAGCCAGGAGGCACTGACTGATGGCTTTTCCCTAGAAGACAAGAAATATGGTCCCTTCAGAGTGATTTTCTCTCTTGGTCTTTTTTTTCCTCAGCAGATTTGTGGCCTCACTGACATTCTAAATTGGTAAATTGTTGTCTAACTAAAGTCACACTGCAGCTCTTCGGTTATTGTGCAAGCATGCCTTAATCTCAGATAATTCTTGAAGTGGATCTTTGTATAAATTTGGAAATATAAATTTAGCTTTTCTCTGTGGGGAAGCAAAAGGAAGTTTGTGCCTGCTTGGAGTTTCCAGTCCCACCCAGTATTGTATCACTGGCTGATGACAGTGAGGTGAAGTATCAGAAGATTGCAGATAAACCTTTTAAAAATCGTCTAGTTGATGAATTGATTTTGTTTGGGCCAAGTTCACTCATATGTAACAGTGGAGCTGTATCACTTGGAACCAGCTCAAATGAAACCTTAACACAGCTCCCTGACTACTTTGAAATCCTTATTAGTAGTGCCTGGTTTTACTTTAGAGACATCATGTTAAATCCTGTGCAAATACAGGGAAAGACAGCCATTCAATACAAACTTCATATTTCTTGAAAGAAAATGTCCTGAATTTGTCTGGGATAGATTTCACTTTCTTCCTAGTAGCTGGTGCAGTGCTGTGGTTTGTATTTAGCATGAGAATACTGTTGGTAAGACACTGATCCTTCCAGTGTTGCTGACAGGTCTTACCCTAAGTGAAGGACTTCCCAGTTTCCCATGCTCTGCCAGGGAGCAGGTGCACAAGAAGCTGCGAGGGAGCATCCTGAGGACAGCTGACCTGACCTAAGAGATATTCCATACCATAAACACCATGCTCAGTATAGAAACTGGGGGAGCTGGTCAAGAGGAGTCGATCACTGTTCAGGGGGCTGAGCATTGGTCAGTGGGTGGTGAGCAACTGCACTGTACATCACTTGTCTGTCTTGGGTGCAGGGTTTTATTCCTTCCTCTCTTGTTCTCATTTTCATTAAGAATACTGTCATTATTAATATAAATTACTTCAATTATTAAATTTTTCTTATCTTAACCCATGAGTTTTACTTTTTCCTCTTTTCCTCCCAGTCCCACTGGAGGTAGTGGGGAGTGAACAAGTGGCTGCATGGTACTTAGTTGCCAGCTGGAGTTAAACCATGACAGAAAAGAACTAGAATAAGTACATAATGGGTTAAGGAATACAAATGCTCCAGGACTTTTTATCGACCAGTTGGTATTGCAAAGTAATTTTGGGGGAAAAAACATTCTTAGGATGAAGTTGCATGAAATACCTAACGCTTGAATTTGAAACATTAGTTATTTGAAGGAAGTGATTCTTTGAAGCAGACAGTGGTATCTGATTAGTTAACTACTGAGGCAAAGGAGGCAATATACCAGTTGATGCAATTGGTGGCACCAGAGTTTGGAAATAAATATCTCTATTTGGCACTGAGAAGTGAAGCACAGCTCAAATTTCCATGGATTGCATGCCCCAAGCTCATGTCTCAGAGCTCACATTTCTGTGGTAAAATTAAATCTCAGTTTAAGATCTGTGATTCAGTGTGGTTACTTACTAAAATTCATCTGACCTCCCTACGTTGTGAATATTTTGAGTTGACCTGCGTGGAGCTTTTGCTATGATCTTGATAGGAACCAGCTCTGATGGGGTATTTCCATAAAAGCTTAGTAGAATTGTGCTAACAAAAACAGAGACACTTTAAAGCAGTAATTGTCATCCTAGCTAGAAACCAGAAACACAGCACTATGTGAAAACAATGAACAAACAGAAACCCCAAACCTCAAGAAACCTCAACTGAGCAGAATATGGGGAACAGCCATTCATGGATGTGCATTTTGTACTGGGTTCACTCAAATTGCCTCTCTGAAGATGCTGCATTCCTGGTTATGGCTGCACCAGGCTGCTACAGAGCCAGTGAAGAAGTGAGTGCTCCCTGCAGAAGGCAGCTCAGCTCCCTTCTGCCACAGCTGCACTGTGTACAACAGTCCTGTCCCTAATGGCACCAATGCAGGTGGTTTTCCTATGCTCAGTGAGATGTCTCTGGTACTAAGGCATTCAAGTTGATTGTCTGCTTGTATCTATGACCGTCTCACTTTGTATGTGCGTGTTTAGGATTCATAGTCCCTTTGAAACAAGATTCTCAATATCAAACCAAAGTCAGCATGACAGATGGTAGTAAAGTTGGCTGTTCTGAGTCTATTCTGTGCATTGCTAAAAAGGCTTGTTTTTCCTGTGCACCCTACCATGCCCTGGAGGTATCAGCATTTTGTCATTTGACTTAGCTCCTATCCTTTCTTTTCCACTCTGGGATTCTGTCTACTATCCTTACATCACCTCTATCAGTCAATGGTGTTGTTTCTTAGGCCAAGCAGATTTCTGGTTCCAGCTTAGATTAGCTTCAGAAGCTCCATATCTACTGTCTCACTGGGCAACCCCAACACACACTCATAAATCTGTCAACAGGTCTCTGTGTGAGCAAGCTCAGCAGTGGACACACAACAGCATCCCCCAACAGAGCCCTGGAATTAAAACAACAGCCTCCTCCTGTGTTCCTACCGGAGGTTTACTCCACAGACCGCATACTTAGCACTCCCAAATCACTACCTTTTCAGCTTAAAATGCTGCCTGGCATCACAAGCAACAGCATGGAGAAAGAAGCACTGTCCTTCCTGTTTAGCAAGTGTACCCTTGTGTTCTCAGGCAGCTTTGTTCATGTCCATTCCATCCGGTCTGGCGCAGCAACTGAATCGCTGTGCGGGCTGCACTGCTACAGGCCTAGCTTAAAGAAAGGTTTGCTTATGCCATGATGAGCAAGCGGGAAAGGTCTCTCTGCTGCTGGCTTGATAAAAAGAAAAGAAAAAGTAAATGGTTATCAATAAAGTGTGTTTGATTAGGTGTCACTGAGAGAAAGAAAATGCCATTTCATGTCACTTTTTAGAAAGCACAAGTGTGTAACTTTGGGGGATCGTTTCGCTCTTGACTAATCTTCAGATCCAATATTAAAATCTCAAACTTCCCAAAGGAAAGAGATTCTGCATCTTTTAATGAAAGATAAAACAACAATATAAACATACACAAATTTACAGAGAAAGGATCAACTTTAATACATCTGGAGTAAAAGGTGTTCTTTTTTTAAATATGGTATAAAAATAAATGCAAGAAACATTAACAGAGAATATACAGACAACAGACAAAGACACAGGCTTTCTTTCTCAATGTGAATACATCAGTGAAATGAAACCTTCTGTGCTAATTTATTGTGCAATAAATGTGATGCCATATGTATATTTATTAATATATGCATTTTTTACATTTCTTCCAGTTTTTGATTGACGTATTTTTTTTTTAATAAACTGTGCCTAGCAGAAGCTTTTTTTTCACTGTACTTGAGCTTGCAGAAAATAAAAAGACACAGATCCAGCTTGATATGAAGGAGGAAGTGAGCAGACAGTTTTCGAAATGGAGGCATCGAAAGGCTAGAGAGTCCCTCGGAGTCTGTAATGCCTTAGTATACACAAAAGAAAACAAGTCAGGTCCTTGCTCATGCAACATCTTGTTCTACTGTCCTCTGAGTCAGGCAATCAGTGAGCTACAAAGTATGTACAATGATTTGAGTCTGCTTCCATGCTACAAGGTGATCCTTTAGTAGGACTGCACTAGACTGGTTAACCTCTTTGATGTGAGCGATTTCCCCTGAGGAAAAGATAAAAACAAAAAACAAAAACAGAAAACAGAGGCATGATCACTGCAAACCTGTTCATCAGCAACCACTCAGTGTTGCCACATCACTCTCAAATAACTAGGGGCACCAACTGGAGTCTGTCAAATCTTAAAACACAGGAAGTCCTTACACTTAAAACACCTGCACTGCCTGCCAGCCAGACTGTTTCACAGAACAAGCCAGCAAATTTAAAGGCCATTTTTGAATGAGATCGGTTTTGGCTGATGAGAAACTGATGCTGAGGTTTTTGCTGTCAGTCACACCCAGAACTTGAAGGCTACCACAAGCAAGAGTGCCTTGTGCTGCAAAGATGAATGTGCAAACTGCAGTAGCTCTGTCACAGAGGACAAAACCGCTACTTTCAAGTTAAGGTAAGGTAAGAAAGTAAGAGGCAGATTGCATATAGATAGGAAAGCAGCTTTTCCATGAACACAGCTATAGGTTTGCTGAGACCATATTTACTATTTATAAGGAACATTGGTCAGGTATATTACATGTGACTGCATAACACTGCTTTGAAGGTGTTGGATTTCCATATTGTTGTTTTCCTCATCATTCCTCCTGTTGCAAGGATGTGGTTTCAATTTTTAACAAGTTCTTTCAATAAGGTGTAATGACTGTCCCACAAGAGCTAGGTCTACAGCGTGAAGAGGATGGTGTAAGGTATGTCACTCTGGTATATTTCAGGCAGGTTTGAGCTTTATCTGAGGCAGACAGAAACCACAGAACAGGAATTAGCTCTCCTACAGCCACATAAAAGGAGTTAGCTCTCCAGGGGCCATCCTACTGTGGCTCTGATCCAACAGAGGCACAGCTGGCACAGCAAGCTGACATCACAGGCATACCCTGACAATGTAACACAAATATATCATAAAACATTAAATAGAAAATGCCTCTAGCTCACCGGTTAGATGTTTAATACTTACATTTATTATATTGTTCATTTTAGGTGCCCAATTCAGAAATATCAAACTGATTTCAAGGAGAATACAATAAAAAATACTGTAACTATAGAGAGATGCTTCATTTTCTGCAGTAAATGGTAAATGAACTTATTCTGCCATATCGATAAATTGTTAAGTCATCTGCAGTGTTATAACTCAGTGGAATTACACAATTTAATATCTATTGTCATTATTAATTAAATTTAAGCTCACAGGGATTTCTAAGTTGGTCTTGAGCACTCGCTCAAATGCAATATATCAGAGTGGGTCTCCATAAAAGGAAGAATAACTATTTTATTCTTTGTGCTGTGAAATACAAGTTTAACAAATTAGGATGAATACTTCCCCTACAACATAATTCAAAAGGGAACTCATGATTTGCAATGCTGGATTAGAATGCTCATCCATCAGGTTCCCCATATCACCTGACAGTATTAATACCTACTTCTTTGTAAGATGGGAAGTCTCCTTCCTGGCACTCTGTCTTCCCTGGATCTGCCACTTTCTACCTGTATTAAATTCACAGCTTCTTGATACTTTTTGACCCTATATTATGTTTTCCTCTAATGGAGCAGGTAAACTGTTATAGTAAGATGTCTTTTCTTTTTAAATAGTCAAAAAAGCCTCAACAGCAGTGCAGCCTTGTAATACAATTTCAAACATTAAAAGCATTTCCAAGATTAATGTTCTGTTGGACAATTTTGTTAGACAATTATTGACTTTTAGTGCTAGACACAATCTCAGAAAATACTGAACATATGCTTATCTTTGCCTTTCATGAGGTTATTGTACTTGAGTTTACAGGTGTACAAGTCTGCCTACTTTCTGTAAACATGTATGAGTTCCCTTTAGTACTGAATTGCATAACCCACTTAATATATTAAAACCAGGAGTTCTCAATTAGTTACCATTTGTTCAATACTACACTGGAAAGCTGCATAAATGCTTGTTGTGGCACAAAATCTGTGAAATAATTGTTCATTATTATTTGCAACTACTATTTAGGAGTTTCAAAATTTCTGAAAGTTCTAGATGGACCATAAACAAATTCTAGCATCTCAGGAATGAATTATGTTATCACATAAACTAGGAAGTCCTGACATAAATATCAGGCCAAAAAGTAGTTATTAATTGATCTGATTTGTGTGATCGTTTTCTACATATTGTTTGAATTTTCCCCTAGAGACACAGTGAGCTGTCATGACAATTTTTTTCTGTATTCCACATATCTTGCTCCCTGGATATTGTTGATCTTTGGATATTTTTTCTCCAAAGCCCTACAGTGATCAGGAACTCTCTGGATGGTCCTCTCCTTCAACTCCCCTCGGAGAAACCTCCATCTGAACAACAACAACAAATGGTCTTTTTCCACACATTAGTAGTTCTAATTTATCACAAAGCCGGAAAAGTGACAGCTCAGAAGATACACCCTCCTTAAGAGATCTTCTTAAATGCTTATTCTGAATAATATTAAATTCTCTGATTAGGAAAATAAGCTTTTAATACACAGAATCCATTGCAGCCATAGATACATAACTATCACATCTTCTTATTGAAACTCCAGGGACTTGTTATTTTTCACTTTACAAAATATTCCTTTCAAACTCTGTTCCAGAGTATACTTTTCTTTAGCTCTCTGTGGAAGGGTTTAATAATTACTGCTTCTAGGAGATTTCCAGATTTACTTAATTTACAAACTGATGTAAGGATCATCCATTGTGGGTCATAATTTAGGAGCTGAGCCTAGCTATTTCTTTCAAATACAATGTTAACAGCATTTCCATAAGCGAGATTTTGATTTGGGAACCTGCATCTAACAGACCAATTTTCAGAGTTGTAGCATATGAAGATGTTTCCTGTGGTAATGAGATTTAAGAAAACTGGGGGGGCAGGGGAGGCAGAATCAGAAGTAGTAGATGTTTATCTGAATAATGGAAAGAAGATCCTTAATATTTTCAATATATTCTTGACATCAACATTTAGAATCATATGGCCAAATTCTAAAGATGATTAGGAATTTTTGGCTGTATTAGTGCACTTTGAACATAACAACTGTAACTATTTAAGGACTTTACTAATAATGCAGATCCCAAAATGGAACCCTGCACACATACCCTGACAAGGGAGTCAGAGTATGAGAAGGCAGCACAGCAGCTGGAGTGAACAACTACATCTAAAAGTACAAAATCAATTGGCCTCAGCATTCAGTCTCTATTTGAACATACTAAGTGCTTGACGTAGAGTTGTCCTTCCACCTTTACCTCTAGCAAATTTAGAGGGCAAAATTGTAAAGCTATGTGTAGATGCTGCTAAATATAGTTGCACTGACTGACCCATTTATGCAGAATGACATAACACCTCAAATAATCCAGCAAAAATGTCAGCAACAACCTCCATACATATGTGGCTTAAAAGATATCAATATGAAATGTCTATAGGCATTGGAATTGAAATGTATGGTAGAGAAAGATCACGTCTTTTCCTCTGGAAGATTAATTATCTTCCTTTCTACTAAGCAACTTCAACTGCTCTTTTTAATGTTTCTTTATCGCCAGTGCAGGTGCTACTCCCCAGGACCTATACTGGTAGCACTAGAAAAGAGAACTCCATGCATCTAATGGGGAAAGAGATGTAGCATCCCACTGTGAGCAAAATGAGATGTGGAGTGAGAAGCAACCCTCCTTGGCCTCAGTGTTCCCCATCTGCTCATGTGTGAAACACCTGCAGCACACTGTCAGCCCAGCCAGACCAGCAGGGAAAGCTTCCAGGTGACATTGCAGTGCACTACACACAGAGCTGGTGTGTAAACAGCCCCTGACACGAGCACATCTGGAGAGACATGGGAAAAGAAGCAGTAAATCCCTTTCCATGTTGAGGCAGCCCTTGCTCTACCAGCACAAGGGAATTGTTTCAGCACTGCTCTGGGGTTCAGTATTCTGCTTCAGCTTCCACAGCAGCACAGGATGCTGCTGTCAGCCATCTGTGCAGGTGTATTTCTCTTTCAGATGTGAGGAAGGGGACAAGGTTAGTATTTACTGAATTTGGGGCACAAGTTGTCAGCACAGCTGCAGTGCTAAGCAGTTACATGTGCAGGGAAATCCTTCTGCCTCTGGCTGAGATTTGCAGCCTTTGTTCCCTTCTCATTAGGGCCATACTGTTTCCTGCAATGATCTGAAGTGGGAGGCAGTGGCTGAACAACTGCTTTCCTGTTTTGGCTCACTCCAAATCCAGTCACATCCATTTCTTTCTCCTCTTGCACTTTGCATTTACTGATGAGCTGCTCTCATTTGTGAACCTAAACCCTCTTGCCAGATGGGGTAGCTTGAACCTGAATAACCATCTGAAGTGTAGGTTTCCAAGGGATTGATGCACAAGAAAAATATTTTTAGTATGTTTGTCCTGGACCTGACTCCTCAAGTTTCCATAACTCTGCAGTTCTTATTCCTGCAAATAGCCTAAGAATCAGGTAAATGATTGTCAACTGGAAAATGGCAGACACTGGCCCAGTACCTGACCAGTCTGTGCTGGCTCTTCACTTGGATGAACCTGGTTGTGCAAGTGTTACTCCTAAGCTTCTCTCTTCCAGCACAGAGCACAGCAGCTTAGCTCCAGTCACTGCAGAACAGCACAAGGAGGCTAGTCCTCACTGGCATGAGCTTTACAATTTTCCTCTGTGGGCATAATTCTTAAAAAAGCTCCTAAAACTAGGGGTTTTCTACTAATTAGTAGACCAAAATAAAAGTTTCTATTATTTATTCATTCTTTTTATTCAAACATGAACAAGACATCCCTTCCTGAAATGGAAAAGGCCTTCATTTCTAAAAACAGTTATTATTTTCATTCTTGTTCTGTATTTGTCAAATAAGTAGCTTTGTGATTTATATTTCTTCTGACTAGCTGGGGTTTTTTTGTTTAAATTTTGGGAATAACCTGTAAGTAGATTCAAAATAAGATCCCACAGCTGAAACTGCATTGAATTTCTTGGACAAGGCTATACTTGAGAAAAATGCAGCCCTCAGCAGGGTTTCAGGACTAGATGGACTTTGGGTCTGGCACAGTAGGGCCTTGTGTACACAAGTTTTACCTATTCATATAGAAAAATTTCTTGATTAAAAGATGAAATGGATTATTTATGTGCTTTGTTCCTCTATAAGAGGGATAGATTTTAACATGAAAAGAGATTACACTTGTTTAAGTATCTAGAAAGTCTATGACTCACTGATAGGAACTGAGGAAGCTACTTCTATGAGTTTTAATTTCCATCTCTAGGCCATAATTCACAATGTCATGTTAAGTGACATTGGACTGAAACTCGGTGAAAATGTGCTTTGTTCAATGGCCTTTGCATGTCACATCTCATGCATGAAATGGCCTATTGTTGCTGGTTTGGATGGGGAAAAAAATCAAAAGTCTCCGGTCAGCAAGTTCTTCCAGCTAAGTGGGGGAAGACAGCTGGAAAGGATACAGGTAATATAAGATATAATGGTTTCAAACTCAGAATTATTAAATTGGGTCTTGTTTATGAAGTTATGAGAGGAGATAATTATAGTTTGAAGGCTTTCTATTTTAATATATGTACCAAACTTGGTCAGTTTCATACTGGCTGTATTTCTCTAAGATCCCACAAACATACAACAAGCACCTCTCTTTTGTGTTCTGTATAACTGTGCAGTGCCAGATGGAATGGTGGTGTTTAAAGTCATGGCACCAATACATGAGGATGGTGTGTCTCCCCCCACAGCTCTAAGGAGGGAGGATACCCCTTCTTGCCCCACTAACTTGATTCCTGGTGGGACAATAAAATTTATATGGGGTGGAAATTAAATTAACTCACTCCCCCTGTAAAGCAGGTCCCTTTGTCTCAAGGGTTCCAGACCAGTAATCACAGCTAAGCACTAGACTGGGGCTCACAAAGTCCTGCTCAGTCTGCCACTGTTAGAAGTCCTGCACACACATGAGAAATTACAGACAAAATTGTTCCTTGAAGAACCTCTTTGCTGCCATCAACATTACCAGTGTATATTCATCTGCTTGTATTCACCTGCTTTTTTCCCCCTGTAATGTAGATACTAGCACTTGAGGTAAATTTGCTGAGCTTTTTAATTTTAAATTTTTAATAGTTTTTTTTCCCCATATGAATTCTTCAAAAGAATTTCAGTTTTTTAAATGCCACAGAAACTGCTGATTTCAGTCTACTGCTTTAGCATGCAATGAGATCCTCCTGTTACATGACTTAGATCTTTAACTTCCCTAGTCCCTTGGGGAGCTGCGAGTGACTGGACTTTTATTACTCTCAAAGAGAAAGCTGAGGGGCTGAGCTAGGCACAGGGGGAGCCCAGAGCCCAGTGTCACTGCTCTCTGTGCCTCTGACTCAAAGCTGTGACACACATGGTTGCCCGTGTTAGTCCAAGGCAATTCACTTATCCAATGGCTTCATTCCAGTAGTGCTGAAGTGTCTGTGCTCTGTATTTTCACCCAGTACTCGGGGGTGTAAGTGAGGCAGACCAAGGGTAGCTGGGGTTACTACTCAGATACAAACTATGAAGTGTGCAGTAATAAATATTACATACAGCAAATGCCAGCTTGCTATTACTTCTGTGTGTTTTATGTGAATGCAGACCTGTTTCTAACATTATCCATATTTTCTGCTGCAGTCTGCTGAAGGCATTAACAATTTTGCACTATGAAATCTACAGAGCAGCTAATTAGTCAGTTTTTAAACTGAGCATTTAGGCCTTTTATGAACTAACTTACTGAAAATTTTCTGGAAAGAAAATCCTTCAATGTCAAAGAAATGCAGAACTGAGCCCAGTATATAGCTCCACTTCTATTTTTTCTCCATTAGACTAAAATAATGACTCATTATAATAGGTTATTTTCATGTAATTCATGAAATAGTACAGAGTAATTTCCCTCTACAAAGTTTATAAACTTTCTAGTTTAAGAAATGCTTTCTGTAGCAAGTATAACCCAATTTTGTTTAACACTGATCAGGAGCCTCTTAGAATCAACAAATCAGAAAATGAATTACAAGTCCATCTGTTCAGACTGAGTCCCTGGACACAGCCAAGGTTACTGGGTTTTTATTAAACACTTCCAGTGGAAAAAACTGAGGTCTAATTTAGTTTAATACAAACCCACTTTGATATAACTGAGGGAAAAAATCTAGTGAAAATTAGTCTAAATATTGCAAACCATCAGAGAAGAGAAACTGTAATTTTCATCTCACTAAATCAGAGATGATAGTGTTTATCCAGGTTGTAGAAGACCCTTTTCACACCTGTCTTCTGTGCTAATCAGTAGAACAGATATATTCCATAGTCCCTCACTTCACAGGTGATCAAGTTAATCAGTACACTGTAGAATATTCTGAGAAATGTTTCCCTCATCCCTGCTGGTTGGAACCACTGTACCAATATAGATAATTACATATTATAAACACATCTCAACCAAGAACAAGAGTGGAAGAACAAGAACATCTGGTGGAAAGAGGTCCTGAGGAAATGGGCGACATGAATTCAGTCATCTTGGAAAAAAGGTTTGCATTTGAGCATCCTGATGCTCTGGATAAATTTGCAAGCCTCAGAGCTGTCAGTCTAATAGAGATTATAGATCTACCAGTGACATGTTTTTCTTTCATAACTGACTCGACTTGACAGACTCCACCCAGGTTAACAGGTAGTAGTTGGAAAAAAAAGCAAAACCACAGATTTTATTTCAGAGTTTGCTCTCTGGAAAAGCAAAAAAAAAAAAACAAACCTCCCCCTCTTCTACCAAACTACTAATGTCCAGAAATCCTCTTTTCCATTTCTAGTTCACAGCTGGTTTAGTGGGCCTGCCTTGCATCTCTAGCATGCTGCTATTCTGGTACTTCTGTCCTGAGATTAGCAGGATGAAAATCAGGCACAGCTGCAGAGCACAATGCTCAGTGTTTGTGCCCAGAACTGCTGCTTTATCCATAAGGCTGCCCTGGGAGGGATTTCAGCATCTCCCAGTCTTGTCTTCACATTTTCCCTTTTTGTTCTGTATTCCCAACCCCTCTACCTGCAGCTCGCTATCTCCCCCCTCATGGCCACTGTTTATGTTTACCATAGCCAATTCCTGACCCCTGGGCTGCTCAAAATGCCAGGAATAAATTAGCACTGCACTGCTACAGGCACTGTAACTGAGAGAAAGTCTGGCTCTCAGAGGTCCTGGATGTGTTACCCACTCTATGCACTCTCTTTTAGACTTTTTATTAATATGAAACTTCCTACTGAATTATAATGGAATTATCATGTATAGTGCTATCATGTACAATGTTGTTTTACAGATCCAACCTGTTTAGACAACACACAAATCACACTGCAACATGCTATGGCAACACCACCATGCAAAACATAGGGGTTTTTGTTTCAAACATTGGGATAGTTTCCTTTGTGGCTTTACTGACTTTGTCCCATTGAATCCAAATTTCTTCCTGATTACAGTGGATTCAAAGCATATTACAGGAAGCCTTTACCTATAAGAAAGTAGTCAAAGAATTACTGTTTTGTTTTTAAAAGTGAGATATTCCCACAGACTCACAAAACTTTTACTGTGTTTGTTTCTTTTTTTGATTACTGGAAAGTATATATGCATTTTTTAAATACTTAAGGCAATACTCTTGAGCCTCATTACAGGGGAGACAGTTTCTGACAACTGCTTCTCCTTCCCTAGAAACTAAAAAAACAAAAACCATGATCTTTGCTGAAAGCTCTTGTATTTTTCATTTCAACATACACAGCTCCACTAACCAGGTCACAGAAAAAGCCACAGACGCACACACACACACACAGCAGCGTCACCTGCACAATTCAACAGACAATGCAGACAAACTCAAGTATAATCCAAGATCTTTCTACCTCTTTTCATAACAGGTTAGTGCTCGCCCTCAGTGTTGGTGTACAGTTTTTATGGCATGGAAAAATAGGGATGTTTCTGCCCTACAAAAATAAATGCGTTGAATTCTTTAGTTGGAACTTTCACAATGTAAAAAAAAATAATCCCAAAGAAACTGGAGAAGTAAAAAAGAATCACAAGTATCACGAAATCAGTGGATCTTTTGGCAGGTGGAAAAAGAATGCCCACACAAAATCTACCAGCCTTCATTTTTTTTTGCCTTTGAGAAATAGTTTTCGAAAGTTAAACATTGAAAAGAAAAAAATCAGTTCTTGTAGTCCATTATGAAAACGAATCCAAATCAAACCCTTGCACATAAACTGCACGAATTCTTTGGTCCTGTAGAAGCTGTTAGACATTAAGGAAGATGGGAAAATTATTATTGTTTTTTTTTCCCTGTGCCCAATTCAAAAAAGAGGGACAAAGCCTTTTTTAATAAAATAAAAAGAAGACAGGATGGAAATCCAATGTATTCAACTGTTTTAGACTTAGTCTTTTAGAAGGCACCAGAAAAAGAAACAACATCAAGCATGTTTTCATAGATTCTTTACTAAAATTATAGGGGGGGTAAAAGTGACTAATTTCATGCTTCCTAATGCGAAAAGCATGGCTCCCAAAGGTCCATTTCTCCATGTGTGACTATTGAGATCAGTGGGAAGAGGACTAGGGAGGAGGGGGTTGTCATGAAAGCACATTATAAAACTGTCATTCCCAGGAAAATTCACAAGCTGTGATGAATACACTTTTAACCATCAAGTTAGAGAAGCAAAAGGGAAAGTAGGGATCAGTGAGGGGAAGGGGAGAAGGATGTCCCATCAGGCTTACTAGTCTTCCGAGGCAACAAACTTACCACATTGCGTGTGAATTTCTCAAAAGATGTTCGACGATCCAGAGTGTTTTCCAACTTAAATTTGAAATAAATAAAACAAAAGAAACAAAAAGAAAAAGGAGGAGGGGAAAAAAGCAAGAACAATGGAGTAGAAAAGAAGGTTTGATGTAACAATGGACTGCAAAACAAAGTTTGTATAAATCAGGAAGCAAACACAGGTATGAGGTTGTAATGGGACTTGGCAAAACAGGGGATGGGCAAAACAGATAGAGTACTTGACAAAAATAATTTTTCATGGGGATCAAACTGGTTTGAATTTAAAGAAAAACTGAAAGTAAAAAGAAATAATGAAGTGCACATCTTGTGTTAATGAACTGACATTCACAAACTTAAGGACTTCACACGGACAGTTGAAGCTTTCTGGTATTTTCAACATCTCTCTCTATATTGGATCTTCAGAAATCAATGTTTGAACAAAAAACAAAATCACACAGTACTTTCATATAATTTTAGGTTTTCATTATTAACAATAGAATGCTACCGTGTTAATAACTACCTTGTTCCAGTAACAATCGGGACCCTGATTTTGCAAGGCACAGGGCTCCCAACTGATTCTAGGAGATTACTCTTTAGAGCCCACTAATAGAATTATTTACCACCATAGAAATCTGCATTGTAAAAGCTGCTCCACATACTCTGGGCTGTGGCTATTCAGAACCCATTCCATAATCTGGACTTTTCTAAGAAAATATTACATACCAAGACATAAACCTCTGTTTGCCAAAGTGGGATGTGATCAGTCTTTCAAGTCAGATTCCTAGCCTACTCAAAACTATTCATGTAGTAATAGGGAAAGAAACAAAATTAGGAAGCCCCTATATTTATAGTTGAAGTTAGAAGTTATTCATACGAATAAGATTGTTTCTAAACACATTCTGTAGCTTTCATAGGTGGAATAAAGAGAACAACAATTATTACATAAGCAAACTTGCAAACATGAAAGACTATTCTTCTGGGATTTTATTTTATTTTTTTTAATGTATTTGTAAAGCACTTTGCAATTTAAGGTGCTTCATAACAGAGAAAACAGTACAATATGGGATGTAAAAATAAAAATAAGTTTTGCTAGATTAACTCATTGAAACATGCCCGCATGCAGGATATATACACATATATGTATATTGAACTCCTGTGTGTATGTGACCCTCCAAAAACGCCAAGCTGGTCACCTACCAGATATCCAGTTGCACTGGCACAGGGGAGAGAAGACTGAGTATTGTTGCAAACATAACCACTGCTTTGCACAGTGGCAAGACAAAGGCAAGATGGACCAATACCTTTTTCTTGGCCTGTAGCAGCTCCTGGTAGGCACTGGATCGTATAAAACGTGGATAAGAATCACTTTTCATCAGTTTGTAAATGTGCTCCTGAAAAGGAAAGGAGAAGTTGTTACTCCCATGGAAGAGGACGTGTAAAATGGGAGGCAGCCACGTGTTTTGGCTATGGAATGTACACCAGCTAGCACTACTATGGATAGGAAGTATTGCAGGATAACTGGTTCTGGGTCTGAAGCTAAGGCTTAATTGTTGTCCATTCTTAAAGCCGAAATCCCACCCATTTCTTATGCATAATTATAAAATACACTTTCTTTAATTTATAGATCAAAGAATTGACAACTGAGTCCTAGCTTCTGGTCCAACTTCAAATCTCCTTAGTTAGTTTAGCTAAGTGATGAAATTAAGAGCTGTGGTTCCTTCCTCATCAGGTTTTCTGAATTAGTTTCTGGAGATACTCTTGTGATTTCAGAGGCTAGGAAGAGGTACTAGGTTTTCAATTCAGCATCACAAATAAGGCTTAGGCTAGTAAGGATTTCCCCTGACTACTCTTGAAAACATCCTTTGACAGATGTTTAGTCTGCTCTCCAGCCACCAATATAAAAAGCAAAATACATATGTAAATTGAAAAACAGTTCCAGGCTAATCTAATTTTCAAGATAGTAACTCTTTAGAGGCATAAGAAAATTTGGAAACCTTTATTCAGAAAATAAATTACAAGAGCAGCTTAAAAAACTTTTAATTTTGGAACATTCTGGTTTCTGAAAAAGATGAAAAAAACCCCTGTGATGTAGAACACTTGATAATTCTAGTTCTGATTATATGCTAGAGAAAAGATCTGTAGAAAAAGGAACCAGAATAGAAAATACTCTCAAAAGTATTTTTTAACAATCCTGAATCATGTTATCTATTTTCATGGAGTTTTTCTTTTACTTAAATTCTATTTTTTACTGTAGGAAACATGTTGTACAGCAATTGGGAAACAGCAAGCAAAGACTGGAAAGAAAATACTGTTTCTCAGCTTGGCACTGCATAAAATTAGCGAACAAAAAAGCCCCCCAAAACAAACAAACAAACAAAACCACAAAACCAAAAAAACCCCCAACCAACCAACCAACCAACCAAAACAAAACAAAACTCCCCACCTTGTCTGAAAATTAAGGCAAGATAGAATTAGAACTGATATTTAATTTTTGCTGTATTAGAAACTGTAAAAATTAGTCTACATGTCTTTGCTTGTATTTCTTACACTAAGCAGAGAAATTCTGATGTATATTCAGAACTGAGACTGGTTTATTTGGGGGAGGTTTTTTTCACTCAGTGTCTGTGAAAGCAGACAATGCAGTCAACAGAGAGCAGAAAGTGGTGGTGGGCATTAAAATTTTATTTCTGTACAAGAAATATACCTGTAAAAGCAAGAATAAGTTGGGCTGTATTAGTATTGTTAAGGTACACATTAGCCAGGACACATTAATGCACATCTTTAGCACAATCAGGCTATTTTTACTTACGTGTCCCATTTTATTTATGTGTCTGCATTTGACATGGAGTTTCATCATTCTATATATCCAGTACAGAAATGCTTTTCATACATTTTTAACCACAATTAAATGACCCACCAACTGCCACAATGGCACACCAGCAGTCTCTTTCCCAGCTGGCAGGCCAAAAAAAGCCTGTTGCAGAGGCAGAGCCCTACTCCTGACAAAACCCTCCACCTCAGACAGGACACTTTAAAGCTCCTAAAGCTCCAAGTGAGAACACAGCAGGTGCAGCCTGTCCCTTTTCCAGAGAAATTGAGGCTTCCAGGTTTAAGGTTTTTTTCTGAACTGGATGGACTAAGCAGAAGTCCTCTCCAGGTGGCAAAGTCCTGCTTGCACAAATACTGCATACTCCATGTCTTTCATAAATGAAGGACAAAATTACAAGAAGAGAGATCTGGCAGTAAAAGAGTATTGAAATTTTACACTTATTTAAAAAAAAAAAAAAAAAAAAAAGGATACTGGCAAGGAAGTTAAATGTCCCTCTACTCACTCAACTGCAAAGACGTATTTTTTTAAAACCTTTACTCTTGCTCTATTGTTTACTTTTGCCATTTATGTCTTTGCTATACACTGCGTTCTTAAATCTCCAGGGGTGACATAGAGTCTAATGAAAATTTTATTGTTTCTTCATAGGTTGCTATTCTCATGTTGGAAAATGAAAAGGAGGCAAAATTATTCCCTTTCATATTTAGGGCAGAGGCATTCTCCCAAAAAGTAGAAAGCCTCAATTCAATTTCCTTCTCTCCTTCATGGGGCCTGTAGCAGCATCTCCTGACTCCCAAGATGATGACCTAATAATCAAGCTATAGGAAATTCTGCAGGGATATGATCTCAATCTCTCCTTTTGACACCATTTCACTTTGCATTAATAATTAAATTTTCATCACTGCACTGCTGATGAAAATGGAGGATGATACCAGTTCTGCTACTTTTACTGTGAGTCCAGTTATTTTCCAATTCTTTTCTCAGAAGTCTTCAAAGATGAAGTATTAAGTTATAAGTCACACAAAGTGTTGCATTTAATACAGAAGTACTTAGTTTTTTCTTCACTACACGCTTTCCTCTATTCAAAGTTCATGTGAAAACTCTATATCAAGCACAGAAGTTTCATGAAGAACTTCATATGTCTCATGAACAGAAAATGTTGCACATTTGCATTACCAAAATGGCATTTTTGGAAACGGGGCATTATCATTTAATTCCCAAATACATCTCGTTTTTGTATATAGATTTCACTAGCCAATATTCCATTTCAAATGTCCATAAACACGATTGCAAACTGACCTGAGCATCTTCAAACGTGTATCTTCCAGGCTCCTTCACATTCTGAGTGGTTTTGTCATAACTTTTTGAATCTAGGTTGATAGCACTGGGCGCACCTGGAGCAAGAAATTCTTGCCAGATTTCTTGGACGCGAGCAGGAACTTCACGGATTGGCCTCTTCTTCAGGTCTTCTACTGCTAACCAGAACCTGTGGCACAACACAGCATCTTGACTTCCAGTCAGGATAACCACTAATGCAGTGCCCTCATTCTTCCTTGCTCTTAAAAAGGAAACTAAGCAACTGAAGTTTTCATCTAGGCATGCCAAAATAAGAAAAAGCTGAGTGATTTGATGTTGGGATCAGCATTCTGGTGTACTGTCCAAGGCAATCAATCCACCTAGGGAAGCAATTATTAGAGGGCTCTTCATGGGTTGGATAGGAAATCCTTCATTATTTATGTATGGGTAACATGCTTACAGGATGATTCCAGATTTAGCTGGAATTAAACTGAGACTTCATTTTGGCTGAACCATAAGGGCTTATGTTACTTATAAACTGACTGCTTTTTGATATTCCTTCAAAAATTAATAATTTATATTCTTGCTATCTACATGAATCTCTGAGTCCCACTAAATCCTAAACTGTGTAACTCTGATTCTGTTACCCACAAATCATGCATGCACTGGAAAAGCATTTGTTTTGCTAATTATAATTTAATTTCTCTTTTGCATATTTTTGCTAAAAATGCTGAATGGAATTACACATTCTCTCTTCTGCTGCTGAGCAAACCAATATTGGGCAGCCATATGTAGTGCAGCCAGTTCACTGTATCCTCATTCAGCCCAGAGAGAGATCACTAAAAACATCTTGAGCACTTTATGATCATAGCTAACTAGCTGTAAGCTTTATTTCATTATTTCTTCTACTGGTGTTCAGACTCTCTCATGGCACAAAATAATCCTACATTAATTTAGGATCCCATTCTTAGACATGGTTCAGACCACTTAGTTCTCCCTCAAATCCAAGAGTTCAACTCAAGTTTGACTTTGGTAAACATGCAAAATATACCATTGCAACTTTTCATTATTGTTCTGACACAGCTGATCATATGAAACAGATAAGCTGAGCCTTGAAGTGATTTAACTTTGAAATCAGCTGGATTTTCCAAGGCTTAGAAATAAATTGGGTGCACCTTTGAAATGTGGTTTTACCCTGCTTACACTGTGAGATCAACTTAAGCTCTCTTAGCTGAGGTCAGCAAAGATGGGCTAGGAGAGAACAGTGAAACTGTACTCAGACCCCCAAGAAACCAAAATGACACCACCCTCAATCCAAATTCTAATTTAGTCTAATTATTGCAAAACAGTTAAGAGAGGATAGTAAAGCATAGCAAACCTTACAGTATTCCTGCTATAAGATATTCTTCCCTTGAGAAAATTTACCTTTCAGGAAGCAATGATTCCTTCATAGTCCTGTTCTGAAATTTCTTTGTAGCACAGATGGAAGGAGCCTGTGTTCATTTCCCACAAGCGAGTATGGTCAGCTTCACGCTACCAAGACTATTTTAGGTATTTCTACAACTTTCAATTTCAATAGTACATAAGCACAATTTTTTCATCTAAGATTCTCCAAGAGACAGAGAAGCAATATTGTCCCAGTTTTGCAAATATATTAATAATGTAATAATGTACAGTGGTTTCTCCAAGGTCACAAAGGGGATCTGTGCCAATAAAACACCAGTCAAAACTTCTGGGTAGTATCCCCTTTATATATGAACTACAGTGTGAATTGAACATAGTTCTGCACAGAGCCTGGGGATGTATCCTGAAAATCTGATGGCAATGCAGCAAGAAGAAACGCCTGATAACTCAAGTTTAAAAACTGCAAAACTCACAAACTCTAATTCAGTTCATTCTCTCAAATTTGGGCAACCTACTTTGGTTTCCTTAAGCTGCTTTCGATATTTGCATTTAAAAGCACATATCCTGCAGTGCTAACCCCTTCAAGTGCATCTTCTGGGATTGACTGATTATTCATGTGTCTCCAAGTCAGGTAAGGAACACAAAAATGAAAGGGAAGGATGCTCTTTGTAAACACACATTTTCTATCTCCCTGCAGACATCCTGCAGATTTAGCTCAGAGATGTCACTTTCTTTTTTGTTCCATTGTATCACTGCCAATAATTCTGGAAGTCACTGTAAACATGCCTTAGGATGCTATTTTCTTTTGCAAGTAAATGTTTTCATATAGTAGGTTATAGTCAGTTATGGGGAAATAGATGGGAGATATATTTCAATAAATTTAACTTCTATGCTTGCAGCACAGAATATGGAGGTTGTATAGACCCATTCCTACAGGCTGAACACCAGTCCTTTGATAGATTAATTTAATTTTACACTTCTAACAATAGCATTCAAAGACTCTACTAAAAATGTGAAGCTCTAAATATAGAAACCTCTCTAAAAGTGGAAGAATTATGATTTCTGTGTTATGTCTAGGGTGCTTATTTCACAGCCAACACACATTTTAAGATTTTAATCTACTTACTTATCTTTTAAGAAAAGATGCCTGCCCTCCTCCCACAGAGAATTGAATTCAAATATTCAAAGTTAGGAGATGACAAAAATAAGGCTGCCCCCTCTTGCATTTTCAAAAATAACTTTTTCCAATATCCCATGGCAACCAATAGCACAGATGAAGTTGAAATGGAGTCGGCAAGACCTCAGCACAGAGCCTCAAATCAAAAGAGCTCCCTGTACCATTTTACAGCTCACTGCCTCATGAGCTGTGACCAGAGCAAGGGAAGACTCCTATAGCAAAAAGCACACAGTCTGCAATGTTAACTATGTGCAAGGGCAGGAGAGGGGAGAAGGGGAATTGCATCTTTTAGGCAATGATATCCACAGACTAGGTGCTGCTTTGTGTAAGGAACTACAACTCAGTCTGGCTGCCCTTAGATGAAACCGCATCTCCTGTTGGTGGAGGTTTGCTTTCCCCATGGAGACCCTTTCTAGGAGATTCTCAGCACTGTTTGGACAGAGACGTGAGTAGCTGAGTCTAAACTTCACTGCTGTCTTCTGCCCCAGCATTTGGGCTGCCACATGCTGGGTCACACAGCAGACACACAGCAGAGGCAGAGTGGGTAGCATACAGTAGTAGTACATCCAGCCACACGGACTAGTAAAACACATACATTGCAAGATATCTAGGGATTATGTCCTCCAGCTGGTTACTTTCAAAGCCACGGTGGCCTCATGGTTAAATAGCACAGCTGCAACACAGCTTCTGTCCCATCAACTGACCTAAATGTCACATGCAGCCAGATTCCAGACCAAGCTAATCAGTTAAATTTAGCCTGCAGGAACAAAGAGTGGGAGAAAGGCTGCAGTGGTTCTCTGTGAAATGTGTGAGGTATAGTCAGTGTGGAAACACTGAAGTGGGAATTATGTGAACTTTGCACTCAGTGCATGTGACACAACAAGTAAGAGGGCAGACCTTTCCGCATTTTCAGAAAAAGCAAACAAAAACTGAAACAAGCTCTTTTAATAAAATCACATAATATTTTTCCAGGGGCAGAAAACAATGCTCTGTGATTTCCAGAGTCCACGTGCTTGCCAACTACAACTTCAAGCTTCAAGTAATAGTAGAACTGAAGGATTTCAAGAAAATGACAGAGAAACTCATTAAATCTTGCACCTAGTTCTTTCTCATCTACTCTGCAGAAATGGCAACATCGCTGGCACTTGGCATTTAAGCTTGAGTTTGAATGAGAAATAACTCACAGGCAATTTCAGCTTTGAGGATTAAATTTTGGTCAAGTTATTAGCACCCACAATAGGGCCTCATAATCACCAGTGTAAAGGATGAACACCTCACAAAATGTCAGTTTGCAGGGGGATGGTCAGACAAAAATTATTGAGGGAAAACATCCAAATTTAGCAATTGTCTCAGTCTCTCTCTTCTTTTTCTGGATAACAAGAATGGAAAGTCCCTTTTTCCTACTAGTCACACATCACAGACCTAAACAATGAGCATCAAAAGAAGAGGCAAGGGGTCCAGTGACTTTTCCTTCTGTGTATCAAGGAACCTAACCTGTCACCACTCCCTTCACTAACCTAGGAGGTTTTTCAATCTTAGAGCTGCTTTGGAGATCAGACGTACTGCAATACTGCATAAGGATTTGGATAGGCTTTCAGGTTGTCAGGTCTGAAATGATTTAATCTTTACAGGCTGCAATTCCTACAAAATAACCAGTTGGGAGAAAACCCAACTTCAGCATACAAATATTAACTTTCTAAAGAATTCTGCACTACAGACAAAAGAAGAACAAGAAGAGGAATACAATTTCCTACAGAAATTAAAGACAATAGGTCTCCAGGTGCCATGCTGCAGTAAGTTTGATTTCATAAACTCACTCTCTTTGAAAAGTTTTTTTTAGTACTTGGAAAACCTTGTGACCAAGCTCAGTAGTACTGGATCATGCTCAAACATTAGTCTTGTGAATTTTAAACAAAGGTCACCATTTTTGTAATAAGCACTGGGAATTTCATAAATCTATTGTCCAAATCATATGTTACTTTAGCTATTTTTTCTGTGTATTGAGCAACACACAAAGCAATTAAAAAAAAAAATCTGCATGGTAACAAGAGATCACAAGTCATACCCTGCATTAGGTGAGCGCAGAATCCAACCTGCAAACTGCAGTCACACTGTAATGAAGTTACTGCACAGACAGAACTGCTTAGACAGTTTTATTCCTTTGCTATGTTTTACAACACTCCTTCAGAGAGTGAAATACTATTAAGCCCCATTTACAGAGGAAAAAAAAAAGCACAGAGATACAAAGTAAGAAGGGGAAACCTGGGTATATTCCTGATCACTGCACAATTCTTGTTATTAAATCATGGCTCAAATTCCTTCATCCCTGTTGCATTCTTTAAGACAGGATCTGTATCCACCAAGAATGATATTCTCAGATACCTTAGACACTTGGAGTTGAAGTCAATGTAACATTAACACTGGGGCTTTTTGCTACATAAGATCATTACACTTGAATAGAAATGGCGTACCTAGTAGACTTATCATTTCATGGGTTTGGAATTTGTTTCACCAAAATGAGGTATAAGGCATCTAATCTGCTAATACTGGAGCTCCTGTCATGCCTGCAGTCCCTGCTGTACCCTGTGTACTCGGCTGCAAAGCTCAAAAGCAGGGTCCCACCTGCCTATCCAACTACAGGCTTGGCAGTGTTGTAAATTTTATCATTATTAGATCTGCAAAAGTAGAAGAAGCAGCAACTGATTTGAGTTGAATTTGTTGCAGTGGGAAGATGTGGGTGGACATAATTTTTTTCCTCAAGATGGCTGTCAAAATAGTAATTAAAAAAATGCCACTAAAAACCCCAAATTACCATGATGGAGTTAACAGGTGAGCAACAAAGCCTTCTAAGGTTTATTTAGTGGTAATGCTTGAAATCATCAAGCTTTTAACTTCTGTTATTGACATCTAAAACATTTTGACAACCATGCACAACAAGCTTTACAAATTCATGTTTCCTAACCCGAATTTACTATGTGAACCTAATGGATTGATTTCCCTACAGCTTGGGAATTTACAAACATAATTCTGAGCCACTGAGGCAGTTTCCCTTCAGTTAATTATCAGAGAAAGAACCTTTTCAGAGCAAATTTATCCCCTGCCTGGCTTTTAAGATCATATTCACTGTTACTCAGATATAATATTTTATAATGCCAATTTAAGAATTTAGAGGAAGAGACAGAAGAATAGATGGCATGCCAAGGAATCATCTCTGAAGAAATTTCTTGAGGGAATTTTTCTAGATCAGTTACTTGCAGTTTGCCTGTATTTAGTGTTGCAAATAGGATTAGACGAAAGAGTTAGGGATTATGTGGGTAACAGTCTAGTTGGCAGAGAGACAAATTAATCACAGAAAAGCACCAGAAACTGCAGCACACACTGGGCTCAATAGGTTCATGTTTGAACAGCTGCTCTCCATAACAAATTACCAGGATGCTCTTTAAATAATAATTTTTTTTAAATTACCTTTCCTGTTCTTAGTACTATTCTGATTTTTAAAAATTCATTTTACCAATTGGAGTTTTTAATAAGAAAAATCTGTATCTGTGGCAAATGAAGTCATTAACATACAATACAGGTCAGGCTGTATTTGTGATGCGAAGTTAATGTTCAAACATGAACATGGTCAGCAACTTAGAGAACTCGAACTCCAATTATTCTGCCAACAAATTTAAATTAACAACAAGGAGATCTGTGCAATTACTTGGCATTTATAAATCAACACCATAAATATTAAATGCCTTTTGTAAAATGCTACAAAATCATAATTTTAGTATGAATGGCTATGGTGAACGACTTTAGAGTGAGAATTGGCATAAGAAAAAAGTAGGTTAGGATTAATCTGAGTTCTAGAATGTAAATGCAAATAGGACTTTTTCCTACTTATGTTATTGGTGAATGGAAAGTGATATAGATGACATCTGAAAAGAAGGTAGAATTAAAGAAAAACATGTTGCCTATATTTTGGTACTATGCTCAGCCTAATTTGTCTCTCTATAGAAAGGCTGTTATTAATCTCTCTGAAATAACTCTCACTGAAATATGTCTTTCTTAGAACAGCAAAAAAACCCCATGCAATTAACCAATGGATGGACTATCATTTTTAAAATCAAATAATTTTTCCCCTCACTTAGTAGTAATTTTGTACATATACTTTTAAAAACATACCCTTTATGCTTCATACACTAGGAATATTTTTCCATTTTACAATCAGTGAGGAATTTGAGAGCTATATGTCACCCTACTTCAGCTGTGTCAGATGCACAAGTACCAGAATATTAGTGGAGATTTTCAAAATGATCCCCAGAAATCAATCAACTCAATGAAAGTCTGTGAATTTTACTTTTAGATCCTTTATTTCTTTTAAAATTTTTTAATTTTCATTTTACTTTTCTCATATTTGACTAAATAAAATATATCAAACAGGCTTTGAATGTGTCAGTTTAAACAACAAGCTGAGAGAAAAGTTCTCTACATGAGTAGTTTGACCAAAAGTTGAACATGAATGGAAAAATATGCTTCATGTGAGTCTCTGTTAACTATATGAATATTTCCCTCAGCCTGTACAGAAAGCAAGGAGCAATCTGGATGAATGAATTCTGAAAGGCGAGGAAAATTTTTGAAGGGGTCAAAAACTGAAAAGTATCAGAAAAAAACCAACAAAACAAAAACCCAACTTACAGGTTATTAAAAATTAAGTAGCTCTCATGTACCTTAAATTTTCTGAACTGAATTCTGACTCCAAGAATTTCAGAAACTGCTCTCTTCCCACAGGGTCTTTCAAAGCTTCATCCATGCCAAATCCCCATCGTTTCACCCTCTGCTGTCCTGGCTCTTTGCTACAGAAGAAAAAACAACAGAACCCAAAGTGAGCAATAGTGCAGTATTCAAACATTCTGTGTTCATAATTTTGACTAAGTCCTAAAGTTCCATGGTCTTCTCATTTTTTAGAGTGTTCACATCTGTGCAATGTTCAGCAATGGGCAAACAGGCTGTTGGTACTTACATAGGATGAAGTAATACACAGAAAAGTAAATATTTCCAACCAGGAATGTTACCAGATTTTAAAAGCTGTCCTTTTTTTTCACCATACTAGAAGCCTGGAAACTGGTTACTGTAATATTTCATGCAGATTTATTAATCTATAGCAGTTCCCATCTTACAAAACTGTAAAACTGGAAAGACCAAATGGGTACTGCATTGCCCTTCTGCCTCTGTACTTTCCGGCAGTCCCTCTGTCTGAAATTTTCACATTTCCAGAAAAGCATGTTATACACCCTTACTTCCAAAGAAGAAATAAAATTAAATACCTTGCCTCCAGTTCCCAGAAAGTGGTGTCATCTGATATCCAAGGGTTTGAGGGATCAGGGGGCACAAGAAAAGGATCATATTCCAAATACTGCTCTGTATAAGCTAATAGACTAGGAAAACAAAAGCATTGAACATTGTCATGTCAGCAGGAGAAGAAACCTGATCAGGTTACCCCAGTTAACCAGTTACCCTGCATCAACTGAACCATGGTAATTGTGTGTGCACACACTCAGAAGGCAGCTACAAGCTCAGGGTGAAATAGGTTTGCTCAAGCCATTTGAAAGTGGACTAGTGGAGAAGGAGGGGTGGCTCAGGTCTAGCAAGAGTAGAAACAAAATAAGCTTCCCTAATACTTCCACATAGCTTCATTTAAGGTTCCTGTAGGCACTAATAAATTAGATCATACAACCTCTTCCATCCACATTTGTTTTCATAAAGGAACATGTTTTATATCCCTCTGGTTTTAAACATCAGTTTCCTTAAAATCTGTTCTAAAACACCTCCTGTTAAGCAGGTTATATTTATTGGCCCTGCAGCTGCTAGTACTCCTTTTACTTTCTCTTAAATATAATTAATATTTTTATTATTTCCTAATCAAAGGACACTATTCCCAGGTTCATTTTTTCAAAAATAAATCAATTTTTTTTCACAATTTTTTTATCTTCTGGAATTGCTCTGACTCAGTTGCACACACTAAAAACTTTGCATGTATTCTGGTAATTTACATCTCCCATTGTTCTTATTTCTGGTTGGTGTTTCCTTTGGCCTCATAATTTTTGTAAAATTATTGACAAGTGAGGACAACTATTCTTTCTTTTCAATTCCTATTATATTTAGTGTACACTATAATTTTATTGTTCAGCAAACAATAAAATCTTAACCTGCTGTCTTTAAAAATAAATATTTGTATATATTTGCATATGTATGCACACAAACACATATATAAGTAGACATATGTGCACAAATGGTTATGAGAAGATGAACAGCAATTTGTATTCGGCCTTATTTTCTTTATTAAGCCCTACACAGCCCAGTTTTCTGCAATGTTGGGCTTTTTGTTCTATTTGCTTTCTGGGTCCTTCCTGACAAATTTTGAGATTTGGTCTTATTTGGAGATAGATTCCTACACTAGGTTACATCTCTGACCCAAACTGAGCCCAAACTCACTTTGTTCAAGTGATTTGACTGAGCTCCACACCAGCCAGTTCCCTTGCTTCATCAGTGATTGCTCTTTTGAAATATCAAAACAATAACCCTAGACCAATTCCCATTTAGCTTCTCTGCCAATGAAAGGTGAAACTTGTGATCACTTGGTCTGAGGCTCTTCCAGTGACCCAGGTTTATCAGAAATGTATCATGGAATATCTGGAATATTTTTATCACTAAAAGAACTTCATACTTCTCCACTTAAAGTAAACTCTCATCAGTTATTTCTATGACATCTGAGCTCCCATGTCTCTCTTTGAAGACCTATTTTCTGTGAATAGCTTTTTGAAGCTATTTCATACTGACATTTTTCCCCAAAGTTATCAATCTAATTGAAAAAATAAAAAATGGGACAATATACGTACCTCTCTGCAACTTTTGACATTTTTAATCTATGTCTGTCTAATTGCATTTGCCAGTGCTTAATCTGCAAGAAAGGAAGGCAAAGAGTTTTATGAGTAATTTATTGCTTGACTCTATAACTTTTTTTATTAGGGCTGTAATTGAACCTTAATTTATCCCAGAGCACAGAAGAGAAATATATCTGAATTAAAACAACATTTCAGCAGTGTAGCTCTAAAATAAATGGAAGTTTCCATTAAAGAGAAAAGATCATACAGAGACAAAAAATGTGCCCAATAAAATACTTCCCCTAAAGGTTCATCAACAGAAATCCAATTAGCCTTTTTTTAGGCTTTTGAGGAGAACTAATACTTCTTCAGACATTTACCTTCTCCAGACTCTAGTATTTCAGGAAAGATTAACAAAGTTTTAACAGTAGATAAGTGTGTGAACCCATACATGCTTACATGGAGTGGTAAGTATACCCCCAAGTCTCAAAGCAGTGTTGAAAGAAGAGCAAGCTGTCTGCAGCTGAGGAGGTTAATGGGCTTAGCTATACAATGAACCCACTCACTGGCCTACTTCCGATTGCCTTCAGATGTTTAATGCACGATACAAAAAATTCAGGTTTTCTCTCATTAGCTTTGAGGAAGTTACATGCGTAAATCCATATACCTTGAGACAAGGAAAAGGTTTATTAAATGTTTGCAACAGCTGTTTTGAATAACTTCCCAGTTACAATAATTTTGGGGTTTATACCTAAGAAGTTATTTCCCAAAAAAGTTCATTTAAAAGTTCATGTTTGTAGTTATGTTCCAAACCTCTTGGTGTAGTTCATCTTCTGTGGGTGGCTTAGTCTCTGGCACTGGCGTGTGCGTAGGGCTGTGACTTCGAATGTCATTTTGTAAGCCATAGACAGACTATGGAAAAAAACATGGAACAATGATGGTTGTTTTCATGCAATGCTTTCTGCACACACTCATAGGACTGGCACGGTTTAGTACATTGTGCTCAAGAAGTTAGCCAAGATCATCTTTTCCTAAAGAAAGTGCAATGACCCATGCACTCAGATAAAATTGTGCTGCTGCACTGCAGTGTAAAATAAAGATTCCCAAGCTCCCACAAATCCATAAAGCCACACAACAAAGGATCTACTTTTATTAGGTCTCTATATTAGCATCACAGGAAACATGGGCAAAGACACAGAGAGATGCTATTACAGTAAGTGGAGAGGACTGGTAGGTGGAGTATCCTGAGAGGTACACTAACACATGAATTATTTGAAGGACTTCCAAAATTGCAATTACTGTCTGGTAAATTACACTAATCTGGACCTTTCACTACCATAAATAAGCCTAGCCAAAACTTTATCTAAATCCACTTTCCTTCTTAAAACTTACTTTTCTATGTGTAAACATGCAAATACACCTCAAAGGAAGTACTTCAAAGTGGGAGTCAATCTACATGGTTATGATGCAAAGGATTCAAAAGTGTTGAGCCAATCCATCTGTACATCCCTAGCGAAGTGACACTCTAATTACAACCTAATTTAGATAGAGCTAATTTCTTCCATAACTTCCACTCATCCATTTTGGACATAATTGTAAAGTAGAGAGATCCTTTTCATTAAGACCAGGACAAGAGTTAGAGTTTACCTGAATTTTTAATTTTTTTCTCCTTAATTACTGGTAGACACTTTTTAATGTGTTTTATTCAATCTACTAAACAACATGTATAAAGCATGCAAAAATTAATTTTATCTTCAAAATCTCTTTCTATTTCTCCAAAATCTTATGTGATAGCATTCAATTAGCATTAGCAAATTTGTTAATACTAATTCAACTAAGAGCTTATGAAATATTAACATGCGTTCGTGCATTTGTTCCTTGCAGCTGTAAGAAAAAAGTGCTTTAGGAAATTATGGAAATTCATTCTATAAATTTCCTCCACCTCCTGCTTTTGATGTAATAACCATACTTACCTTTCTTGTTTTATGTGGATTTCTCATTCTTGAAGATTTTTTGATATCCACTTCAGTAGTGTTTACACAGCCAGGCTATTAAAAGAAAGGAAAGCAAAAGGCTAAATCTGTGAAGGAACTTCTCTGAGCTACTCCTCTTCAGTGTGCAGGACTGAAAAATAAATTCCACAGCATGAAATTGAAATTAAATAAATTGCCAAGATAATGGAAACCAGTCAGTGTCTGCTTTGCTTTTGCCAAGGAAGTCATTCATTACATTCTAGCCATCCCTCTAAAGAGCATGGTTGACCTAATGAGACAAAATAAACAGAACTGTGCAATATTCACCTTGGCTGTGAACCTCAGGCTCACTTCAGGAGCATGTGGGTTGGGGTCAATTTTTAAAGAGGATCTTCTTTTAAAATGAAATTAAAAACAAACATACAAACAAAAAACAATATGGGTTTTGGTTTTTCAGAAAAGAAAGGAAGAAAACCAAACCAAAATAACAAAACAGGCTTCTGCAGCCTAACCAGAAGACTGACAGTCTAAATAAAATTATTCACAACGTATCAGATTTGGGTTTCAGTGGTTCATTCTCACAACTCTGTGGCCTCCCAAAGCACACAAGTACTCTTGTCTCTCCTAATTCATCTTCCTTTGACACTTACTTCTAAGTACAAAATCTATGTGTTAATCTGTTTTTTACCCATAGGTGGAAACAAATAATAATGAGTGTTTTGCTCTCAGGTGAATTTTGTCTATTGATTTTAGATGGATGACATTTGACACTGAGTGGAAACTACAAAATCTGCTCTCTAGTGGGAGCAGATTTTCAGTGAAAGAAGGTTGGGGTTTTTTAAATGGAAGTTGTTAGATATTGAATTTGCTTTCCCAACAGCCAAGCTGGACTTATTATTGCTCTAATGATACAACCTATGTCTTCTTATCATAATAAAAAATGCTTGATTTGACTGTAAATTTATTAAGACAAAATTTTAAGAATTTCTTACATAGTCTAAAAATTTCTTATATAGCTAAGAAAAAAATAATTTTCATTAAACAGAGCGATGGTACTTTGGAAAATATTCCAAACAACAGACTGACTTTTTTTAATCCAGTATGGTTTTTTTTAATTAATAAACAAATAAGTTTCCATTTTAAAGTAATAAATTAATATGCATTTGATCATATAACATTTGAAGTAGAAACAGTTCCTCAATGCTAATGATAAAAATAGACAATATTCTTAAGGCTGCATCTAACACACTAGAATTGGGACAGCACACTTTGTGCTTCTGAACAAAAACGGGAGGTTTTGAACTCAGAAATAACTTGCAAATCTCAAAGTAAAACACAGGTAGAAAAATACAAAGTTCCGCATAATGGTCAATTTAAAAACAGAAAGCAATTTCCCAGGACAGTATACTGAGATACAAAGTTTAAAAAAACCAACTGCATCTGCTTCAGGATTACAGCAGCAGCTGGCAGTGAAGAAGGCAGGGGCTTCAAACATCATCTACGGCCTTTGAATGTAACAATTTGAATAGCAGGGACAGTTACATAAGGCACAAACTGTTATTTGTTCAGTTTTCAGTTATGGTTTGTTAAAAGCATGTCCTAAAATAGGAGAGGGGAAGAAAAAGGCATAAAGCTCATCTGAAGCCTGTTATTTTTAAAGATTTTAACCCCACCAGCAGTAAATTGGTACGGACAGCTCTTGCTACTTGTCTGGGTAATGTACATGCCAGAATTGTGCAGATAGATGCAAAGGGGACAAGAAATTGCAAGGGGAGACTTTTAGAAATGAAACAAGGGAAAAGCTTTTGCTGGTTGCAAAGAGGCCCAACCCAGTACTGACTCTTCACAGCCCTTAGTGGATTCTTAGTGACACCTAAGAAGTGACACCTGGCTGTTTAAACCTCTCTTACTGAAGGAAGCTGCTCGGGCAGGGGCACGCAGGAGAGGCTGTGGGGGGAGAAGCTGGACCCAGGTGGGACTGAAGAGAAGCTGACAGGAGAGCAGCCCCAGGAACGCAGAGGCAGGGAGGCATCAGGAGCTTCAGTGCGGAAGGGGAGGTGGATAAAGGGTGTATCAACTACTCTGACAACCTGGGGTAACAATGGGTGCTTAAGACATATATCACTACCTCTATAAATTACCATTCTCATAATTTGATTTAAATTATATGACTGGAAGTACCCAATGTAGTTTGGGACACAATTTATGTCTTCTCCTCAGCTGAAGTATATTTATTAAATTATACTCGATACGAGATGGGTTTTATTGCTTTTCTGACGCTGCCAAATTTCATCTGTCAATATTTAGGAACAAATATCAAACATCTTTTCAACTAAAATAAACACAAAAAGTTGCGTTATATGAACATTTTGGTAAAATAACTCAGTCTTTGTGGGAAAACCTTTGCTGGACAACATTTAATTTTATTTGTATGCCCTCATTAACATAATAAGTGTGCGTTTGAATACAATTATATCCAGCTGTGTTTTCTTTTTGTGTTGTTTTTTTAACTGCACTACCATAGTTCAAATAGTGAGAGGCATGTCAGAGTGCTCTGCTGCAAGAATCCCATTTAGTGTGTGGTATATAATTTGCATACTAATACTGTAAATAGCTTTCAAACAGATCTCCTGGAAGACTTGAGAATTCTTCTATATGTGTAAATAGAGTGCTTATTTCTTTCAGGAGTAATGTTCTGTGTGAAAACAATTTCCTCCCAACACACACAGAGGAAAGCCTTGTGACCTTCTTGAAATTATCATACAGTAAGAATGCAGAATCTGGTCCTCATCAATTTTTAAATATCTTTGTGAAAAGCTGTCATACACTCACTGAGGTTTTTTCATCCATCTATTAGCATGTACTTATCTCCAAGTACAAATGCCCTTGTATTAATTTACATCAAAGGACAGGTCAGTCCAGTCGTGATAAATTCACTGTGGATATAAATGGATACAGATAAATAATATTTAAAAATCCACATATAGACTAATTTCAATCCCTACTTCAATTATTGGATAACAATGTTAGTATGAATCCCAAGCAGCACCAGTTTCTACTGATGCTGTCCAGGAGGATGCATACCAGGATTCTGCTAAGAAACACAAAAGAAGGAAGAAGCCTTGTTTGTAAGCAGAGGAGGTACCAGAACATACATGCTTTGATCTGGATATCACCAGCATTTGAAGCAGCCACCTGAGAGTACAAGTTTAAAAAAATCCACTTGATATTAATGTTCTATCCCTGATAACTGTGGCAGCAGTGACTAAATTAATTAAGCCCTTCTAACAGTGCTACAGTGTATTAATTTTAGGAAACCTGTAAGAGCTCTTTGGAAGAATTAATTATTTACACAAAATGGCATGCCTGAGCCATGGTACATTTCCATCTAAGCAGTGCTGAGTATGGTGTATTTATAGTCTGCTCACTATACAAAGTTGCACACTCCAAGTATCCTTTTTATTGCCTGGCCATATAGTCCAAATCAACAGCTGTTAATGCCTTTTTTGTACAAAAATCTCTTTGCTATGATGTAATTCTAAAAAGTGCAAAACGCTCAACAGAGAGTAAATTAATATTTATAATTAGGTCAGCTGAAGTTTTGATGGCTTTTTTTTTTTCTTTCTCAAAGAAGATGGGAATTCAACTGTGAATCTACTTAAGCCAAAATAACCAGAAGTTTTCTTGTATCTGAGACAAATATACCCCTGTATGTGGGAGGGAATAAGCTCGTGCATTCCCATAGGCTGGAAAGTGTCTGTCTGTATTGCTGCTCTGTAGGAAACGATCTGAAGGAGAAGCTGAACATGAGTCAGCACTCTCTCTTTGCAGCAATGCAGACAAACCACGTACCCAGCTGCATTAGCAACAGCTTAGCCAGCAGGCAAAGCATTTATTCCTTTCTACTCAGCATCACAAGGAAACTTCTGGAACACCAAGACTACTTTTTTTGACCCCCACGAACAACACAAGGAATATATTTCAAATGAGAAAATCCAGTGGAGGAACTGATTTGTTTTATGCTTGCAAAAGGGGAGAGCTAACCGCAGCCTTTTGTGCCTACAGGGGGGCTTAGAGAGAGACTTTTTCCAAAGCTGCACTGTGGAAGGACAGGAGACAGTAATCTGAAATCGCAGTAGAGAAATTTCCAGTCAGCTGTAAAGAAATATGCTTCACAATAAACGTACGAGAGAGGCTGTGGAATGTCCATCCTTGGCAATTTTCAAAGCTCGTTTAACCCAAGTGTCTGGACAACCTTATTCACCTTAGAAGTCAGCACTGGTTTGAGCAGGAAGTTGGATTAGAAGACCTCCAGAGGTCCCTCTCAGCCTACACTTCTGTGGTGCAGCCTACTCTTCACAAGCTGCAGGGAGTGAAAATCAAATAATCCACTTTACAGAACACTCCAATCAAGTATTCACATTGGTGTGAAATTCATTTTTCTGCCTTCCCCACCCCACAACAGCAGAGTGGAAACAAGACTGGTATTTGCTTCCTTACTGCTGCCCCTGCTCTGCAGCAGCCTGTGGTGATTTCTCAACCCATATAAACAAACCACAGGTTAATTTAAGGAAACATAATTTCACAGTCTCTTTAGCTAAAAATACATAGGTGCTATTTAAAATAATTACCTCATTTCAATATGCACACCCATAAATTCAGAGTCCCTTAAAGCAGTAAATATTTAGGTAGATTGATTCACATACCTTATGCAATTTCATTGCATTTCAGTGTCAATACACTGTGAAATAGATACTTTTATTTGTTTTGCAGGCATGGGCTAACTTGTTAAGTGTAATTGCAAAATACTAAATTTCAAAATCTCCAGGCTTTCAGGATTTAAAGACTTTAAATTTAAATTATGAACCTGGGTACAAACATGTCAGGTCGTCTCTTTCACTAGAAAGGATAAAGTCAGATGAGACACACAAACATAAAGAAAAAGCAGAGATTGAAATCTTTCTTTTACATTAGGTGAAATAGAAGATTATCACAAAAAATAAGCTTAAAATCTGAAATTTTCTGAGTGTCAAATATTTGAGTTGGATTCTGCGACAATCTATTCTGCTATTTCTGTCATTGCTGCTATTCCTGTCATTTTTCTAGGAGTCTTCTAATCCTCAATAGTAACTATTCATACCACTTTCTAAAGTAGAGAAAATAAGCTAATTAGGCAGTGAGTGATAAGCAGAACAGCAGACTTCATTTTTATTTGTAGGTTTTCTATTCCAGTTTACTTATGCAGCTATCTGAACAGTGCATAGTTAAAAATCAAGGGGAGAAGATTATAAAAAAGAAATGTAAGATCACAAAATAAAAGAATAAAGAAAAAAAATCAGTGCCACTCAGCTGGAAAAAATCAAAGGAGTTACTAGCTGGAAAAGTACCCAGTTTGACTCTGGTAATGTAGGAAAGATTGGTTTTTTTCATACATAGTCTAGCATCAAAGGAGACATTAAAATCCTATATTGAGTAAGTTGTCAGTAATGGCTAAAACTGAGGCTCTCATAAAGAAAAACACAGGCTACATTCTCCTGCACTGCACCAATTTTTCATTTCACTGAGATGAAAGTTATTCAAGTGTGCAGAATTCACTAAGGCTTACAAGGAGAAGTTGAGGTTTAGGTAATGATTATCACTGTATTCTGGGATTTTACCTATTTTACACACTTCAGGGTCAACAAATAAAGAGGCTTTTTTCAGTGGAAGAGTGGCACTATTCAAAACTTTGCTGGTACAATAGAAAGTCTCAGAGGAACATTCCAAACATACTGAGTACAAGTGGTCAGGTCTTTTAACAGTATTTGGAAAAATGGCTGTTATCTTTAAGGTCCAGTCAAAGGACAGCAAAATTTCAAATCCAGACAAAAATTTCAGAAAATGCGCTTTTTAAAAATGTAGCTCACTTTATAATTAGAGATAAATGACCCTCAACTAAGTGATGAAAAAATAAACCCAGAAGCCATAGCTGCCAGAACCTGCAAATCTGTAGGACTTTGCACTGGTAGTGCTACTAGGGGAGATCTCAGCAGCCTCTGTGACACCACCCCAGGCAGCAAAGGCAAACCAGGGATCATGGGGACTGGGCTACAGGAACCACTTCCTTTTTGGTTAGAAAAAGACACTGTTACTTAAAACTGCAGAACCTAATCATGGCCTTGGTTAATTTACAATCAACTAGGTGTACCTAATCTGAAACACTCTTATGAACTTTATGATCCTCCCTAAAAGTGTATGTTTTAATTATTATTTCCATTTGGTTCAGCAGTTCAGTGAAAATAACTCTGAGAAATCTAGTATGTGAGCACTAGGAGATGACAACACCTCTAGTAACAAGATCCCAATAAATCAGAAGATGTCTGAAGAAAGAGGGGAAATATTAGTCTAAGTATTATGACACAAGTGGTTGATTTTATATTTTTATTATGCAGGATAATCCCATAACTACAAACTCAAAACTAAATTGAATGGGTCTAGTGACTTAATGGTTGTATTATATAATGTTATAGTACTTAGAGTTTCATACACACATACAGTAGTATAAAATATGAAATTATCGTAATATATGCTACTTGTAGTAGCACCATAGTCCAAGTTTCTGCACCATTAATTTTAGCACAACTATCTAAAAACATGCCCTTTTGATTCAGTTGTGTGACTGACAAACAAGCAGTGTGACTGGAACTCCAACACCTGCTGTTAAATCACAGTGCTTTTGTGGAGGTCCCACTTGCGTTGTAGTTCTAATAAGAAGCAAATACAGAGAGACTAATATTTGGAATACAGTCCAACAGTCATGGTAACTGCAAATGTAAATTGTAATAAATGTGTAAGCTTGATGACTACTTTGAAAAAGCTCCTATCAAGACTTCACTTCCAGACAATGCCAGATCAAACTTCTGAAATTAGCTTATGATGTTACTAGATTTTCCTTTTTTCTAGCAGACTCTTGTCTGTTAGAAATTGCCTCCTCTCAGAAATACAGCTATATCTTTCAATTACCACCTATGAAACACAATTTTTAGGAAGCAAATCCCAAGATTGTTCTCAATTATAGATTCTGTACAAGCATGATTCATATTTTATTTCTAGAGGTCTCATAAATTTGCTAGATATTCAGGGCAAAGTTATTAAACCTGCTTGTTCTACTGACTCATTAGATATTTTAAATATCTACAGTCTTTTCATCATGTATGTGTTATGCTTCTAAATACTAACTTTTTTGGAATTCAGGATAGAGTAAATAATTGCAATCTATGGATTCAGTGTGACACTGAAGTAAGTGAATACAACTTGGAACTGGACTTGCACAGAATAACCTCAAATTTGTTCACATTTCTTAATACAAACATATTTTTAAAGTATGCAATAAAAAAATCTGTCTATACGCTGCAAATATACCTGAAAATAGTGATCTACAGTCAAGTAGGATAATGGAAACGAATGAGTTGTACACAGCTTAACTGCTAAAACCAGCTATCAGCTGATAATAATGTAAAACTTACTGGCTTTTAATTAAGTAAATAAAAGCTTTTCATTTTCTCTTATTGGTTCATTGGCCTGATATTTTAGGCCACAGAATGTTCAATGTAAAATCTTATCGAGCCTTTTCCTTCAAATGAAGGGATTGTCTTAATTCATAAGAGTTAATAAAACTTTGTTAGGATTAAGTGTTCTCTTCTGTTGAAGGTTTTAGTAGAGAATTATGCAGATAGCATAGAATGAATTTAAACGCTCAATACTTGTCCTCAATAGCGAATTCATTTTGACTCATTAAAGAACAGAGATAAATAATAAAAAGTTACAGACTTATTTCTTAAACTAAAATGGATGAGCAATAAACTTTACTGTGTCATACATTAGAAATATATTGATGGAGAAATAATGAATTTTGCATTTATGCATAAGTTAAACATACTGTAGAAAGCCCCACATGGAGCACAGAAAACTTGCCATTGGACCAATTAGTAAAATCAATACATCCTTTATTCAAGGATTGATTGGGGGATCACTGACTACTACCAAAATAACAGTAGTTCCACTGTTGTTCTGCAATGGACCTGATCAAAACACAGAAAGGTGCACAATTAATGGATAAAAGTTCAACTATGAGGTGTTTCTCTTATTTGGACAAGACAAACGAGGTTCAAACACCATCAGATAAAGAAGAGACATTTGACCAATTAGTTTGATCAAACTTTAATTATGTTTGTAGCAAGGTAAAATGCAGATGATTTTCAAACTAAGAGATGTGAAGTCTCACTTAGTATAGACTTTAAGATCACTTACAATTTCAAAGATTTTTAGCATCTTTCCAAAATAAAGAAACCTACACTGCACCAATTTCCACTTTATACTTATTTGTCTTCTCAAACTAGAGTTCAGATCTTTTCCCTGAGTAGTATCAGAAATACAAGGAATTCCACTCGCTGTGCAAATGGAAGACCTTCCTGCAAACAGAAGAGAGACACAGAGAAATTTTCAAGGAATATAATACTAATAAATGAAACCATAAAATATATTCATAGGAGATAGCACATCTTGAACCATGACAGTGATCCTCATGTTCTCACATACTTGGTTGTTCCAGAACAGATATTGCTAAAAGCTGAGCTTTCACCTTAAGAGAACAAGATTTGATCATTGCTTTTAAAAAAAAAAATAGTGGTCTATGTGTCACAGAATTACATAATATGCAAAATGTATAAGAAAAGGATGTTAAAATTCAATTCTTGACACAAGTCATATGAAATTAAAACAGAAGTTGTATCCAATAAATACTACTGTGTTGAAGTTCTAAATTTAATTCTTTTTCAAGTTGATTTAATTTCTAATTAGTTTTAATTTATGATATACCATTTCAGTTTTGTAGTGATTGGTTTTCAGAACCAGAAATTGTTGCACAGAAATTAGAGCCATTGTATTTATTCAAGAAGAGTTTCAGTAGTATTAATTTTACTTAAGGCTATATTAAAATGATTTTGTATACGTGAAGATTCCAGTATCTGCAACACTATTGCACAAGCAAACTTTTAAAATGTATCTGTTTTGTTGCCCCTTGTGTTATATAGTTAGATTCATTATTGCTTTCACAATATTTTTTTTTACCCCAAAAGGCAGGAAACTGCTGGTTTACAGATTCCATACAGAAGAAATTTAGGTTATTCACTTGAAAATAAGTGGCAACAGAAAAGTCTAACACATCTCTGAAAATGCTGACAGCAAATATAGGTGACATTTAGAAATTTATTATATGCCTTTTGACTTACAAGAAGATCTTTGACAAAATGCTTTGGATTAAAGTAGCAAATTTAATCCCCACAGATACAAAGATCGATGTATAAACACTGCACTTACAAAAAAATCCTTATATTTATCTCTTCAAGTTACTTTCCTAGTTTCACACAGAACTGAGTCTTACTCAAAACCATATTGTCATATCATTTTTCTTCGTGTCCTTCACCATCTCATCAATTAACTATTTCACAGCTTGTGACCTCTCAATTTTAACTTCCAAAAATTTGTTTTGTTGCACTGTTGCAAGAAACTTTGCTTATTTTTCCCCATCTGCCTCACCTTTACTCAAGTACAGACTAAATAAAAATGCTAAATAATGCGAGTACAAAATCTTCTACAAAGGTCTTAGTTAGAAGGCAAGCTATAGGGTTTATAAATATGTGCCTCAACTACACACAAGTATGGATCATCATCATTATAACCATTTTTTGAAATTAAAGCATTGTACAAGGCTTTGTTTCATTACCAGAAGGGCAATTATCTGAGAATGACAATTCCTGGTCTGGCTGCATTCCCTGTCTGCTGTAAAGGTAACTCCCTTGTAAGGATATATGGTCAAACAGGTGCAAAAGAAGACATGAAAATTATATGTATACATAATACATACAATACAATCTTCTCACTAGAGAAGTTGGATGGCGTGATTCACATTTGCTTTCTGAAGATGTTTAAAAATTTTCTGAAAATATTATGAAAAAGAAGAGAGAAGTGCTCTCTGGCTAAACAAGTGACTGGCCCAGAAAAGTCTAGCACTGAGTGTGAAAAGCAGGCATGTGTGCACCACCTTATCCAAGGTAAATTTACTGTTTTGACAAGTCTCTGAGGCTGATCTTGAAGGACAGAATGAAATAATCATTAAAATACAAAAGAACTCACTGCCTGGCCCCCAACAACTGGGAATGTTACCTGCCAGGTCAGATGTTAAGGGTCATCATCAGACCACATAAAATACAATTAAAAAAATAAACAGAGAAAATTAAATTTATGGACATAGGGACTCATAAAAAGAGAGAGAAGCATAAGGTGTGGGATGTGTGACAAAGTTTTAAATATTTGAAGAACACTGTTTTCCTAGTTTGGTCCTAGGAGACAATAGCAAGGAACACCCAAATCCAGAAATTATACATATTTCTGAATTTTACAACAGTGAATTATTATAAACCCACCCTTGCTCTTAATATTACTGCTTGTCCTTACTAGACATACTCACTCCAGATACTTCACTGTCCTGTATCAAATCACAGAAATACTGCTGTTGTTTTTCATAAAATCATAGAATCATCTAGGTTGGAATAGACCTCGAAGGTCATCAAGTCTAACCCTTATCAAAATTTTATATCCATTTTTCTTTCCCAAAGAACCAAATTAATCCCCATAATCTAGCAAACCAGTAACAGCAATGGGAATAGAAGTCCTGTGGATTGGGTTTCACCAAGTTATAAATGGCAGAATGGAAGAACTGGCTCACACTTTGACTCATGCTCATGCTTTACCAAATCACACTATGACTAAACCATGGCCAGTGTTTAAACTTTAGAGAGGGACACATGCCAATGCCGTTTTCTAGCACATCTGATGCATATTTCCCATCTTCATTTTGAAAACAACTGCACAGAAACCTGCTAAATGTGACTGTAATACAACCAACATGGACTGATGGCAAAGGTCAGAGAGACATTGGAGAAAATGAAATGCTTTTTCAAGTTTTTACAGTTACAAAGTATACAGGTGACTTTCAAAAGAAAAGGATGATTCCCCCATTATCTTCTGAATTGATCTGAATCTCAGCAAGTATCCAAAAGGCCTTTTTTACTGCATGAATGCATAACTCAGGAAGAAAAGCAAATAATTTGTAGCAGCAAGACATCAGCCATCTCACTCATTACCTAAAAGAGTTAATTTTACAGCAAGCCACAGCTACTTTGCTCTTATTGTATTTAGCGTGGGTTTGAGAATGTTTTAGAGGATTTACTGCTTTCATACCTGTTTGTCCCTTTTTAAAAAGTGTTAAGATTATGGGGTTTAAAAAGAGATAATAATTCAGGAAAGCCAAAACAAGTTCTCTTTCAAAGACTTTAATAAGGAGCATAAGACTTCTTTTTGAACAAAAGCAGCTTCTCAATTCTTTCTCCTGGAAGTAACTCACTTCCCCAGTTTAGCTTGATTTGTCATTGTTTTTGACTAACACCTTAATCCTCCTAACCAATTTTTGCTTATTTCCACAGTCTCTTATCAATAGAAGTTTCAAAATTATGAAAATAATACACTTTCTAGGCAGGTGAAAAGAAGAGAAAGATTTTTAGGGTATGTTTACTCTGCCATCAAAAACAGAACTGTATCACTATATGTGAATAATACTAATCTCAGACCTATGCCTGATAATGGTTTTACCTTAGAAATAACAGCATGGATTTAATCCTAGGCCTGATGCTCAGGATTGCAAGGGAGTTTATACAGCTCTCCCTGACACATATGTCCCTGGTTTTACTATGGCTGATATCTGAACTAGTAAAATTAAAACGTGTTTGAGAATGTCTCTGCAGGCTGCAGTTATCTACAGCTGAAGCTCAGCCATATTCTTTTTATATAAGATCTAAGCTCTTACGTAAAGCTAAAATCTTTTTACATAAAGTAGAAATTGGGATTTACAGAAATTACTAAGATTGCATTCCACATACCCTGAAATGCACATAACAACCCCCATTCTCCCTCCCCCCCCAAAAAAAAACCCAGAACAACCCCACAGGGAAACGGCAATTAAATAAATATTGAAATGGAAACCAAACAGTGAGATAACAACACTGTTCTCTTAGCTGTCTCTCAGAAGAAAATTTAAGAATAGAGGATTATTTGAATAAAACTCCAAACCCAATTCCTCTGGCTCATCTCCAAGCATCATCTCAGTCTGAAGACCCAGGAAAAAATTACGGGCCAGCCAATCAAAAGTAACAGTCATAATGACTTTCAACAATTTGTCTGTCCCTCAGACTGTGACATAAATCTTCTAGAGCTTCTGTAATCACCTGAGGGTTGCCTCTGACTCGGGACCTATGAAACAACGGTGGTTTTTGAGGCAAATCCTCTTTACATGTCCAGCCTTGGTTCATTGCCTTTATTTTAAACCTATGAGTCACAGTGATGTTTCTGATACCTCATCATCCTCCTTTTCTGCATCGCCATTCTCCTGGCCCCACTGCCATACAGCTGTTCTCATGTCTCCCATTCCTGTAATGCACCGCTCCACTGCCCTTTAGGAACGATGGCTTGCTTCCCTCTTCTGCTCCTTTCATCAACTTGAAGTTGAAATACAATGCAAATTTAATATTCATAGTTTATATTTTACATGTGAATCTTCTGTACAGTACTGTAGTTGGGTAGATAACAAATAAAGCAATAAACCAACTAAGGACCAGGACACCTGCAAGAATACCCTTAAAAATATTTATTATCAACCAAACAAACCAACAAAAACAATGAAACATTTGATCCTCAAAACTTGTTTTCAGTAAAAAAAAAATTATATTGGGGTGGATTTCGAACTATGTTGTCACTGCCACTAGCCTCTGAACTTTTATCAAAAAGTGAAACACTGTAAATAAAAATAAGCACTATACACAGATTCTCATCCAAACATTACCTTAGAAAACTGTTTAAAAAATTTAGCTCTCCAGTGTTGCAGCAGCATTTCTGTAAGTTTTTGGGAGGCCTTTGGGGGGCTTGAAAATCGATTACAAATTGTAATTTAGCTCTAGCATCACCCTCCTCTTTTCAGTCTGTTTGTGTTTTATCTTTTGTTCTTTTCAAAAGAAGCGTCTGGCTTTTACTGTGACAGTAAATTCATAACGGTGTTTTCAAAAATATTATTTCAATGGCTCTTGAGAGGAGCAGTGTAGCCAAAGTATGAACCACTCCATTCATCTATTTATATCTTCTAAAGCCAGGAGCCTGCATTGCTGACTGTAAACCAGTCCTTGGCCTCTGATATTTCCTAGGTATGTTTACAGCCAGATTAAAAACATCTGCTGGACCAGGCAGATTTATCCACAGCCCAGTCAAAGCTCTTAATCAGATTCAATTTCCTCTTGTCCTGGTCCCTTTTACTGTCTTGAAGCTTCAACAATTCATCTCTTCCAAACCTGAGAATAACATCTCCTTCTCAGATTCAAAACCTTTAGATCCATTTCTGCAGCAAATATAAAAGCTCTCTGCTCCTTCACAGGTCTCAGGTCCACAGATACTTTGTGTTTATTCCCTATGTAGCTCCAATCTACATCAGATGGAAAATTGCTTTCTGTTTTCCTTCCTTGTTTTATTTCAGTGATTAGACAATAATGTCCCAGTCTTTTTGCATCTATTTCCTGTGGTTGGAATCTTTCACATCAAGTTATTTTCGCTACCTGACATTCTAAATCCTAACTAAAAATCCATTTCTTCTACGATCACTTCAGTTCCATAGTCACAAATGTAAGCTGACCATCTTCAAGTTTATTATTTTTTATTTAAACTTTCTCATTACTCTTCCACACATGCCACCACCTAATTTTACTTCCCCCACTAAAAGTAGTTTGCCCCAGTGTCAGAGCAGAAGATACAATTCATATATGATTTCACTGGTAATGATACCAAAAACTGCATAAACAAAAAAGGAAAGCTTAACTCTAGGCAAAAGAAACCAATATTGCTCTGTAGTAAAGCAAAAAATATGTACAGTTTAATTGGGATTATTGTAACAATTGACATTCTTTTTCATAATTTTAGCACTCAAACATAGTTGAGTATGTCAGAAACTTTCTTTTTTAAAGTTTTGTTTCAGATAGACTTTGACAAAGCACTCAGACAAATCTTGTTTAGATAGTGTGTGACTCCCACAGCTCAAAGCGAATATCTAGGCTTTATGTACTTCAAAAATAGCTTGGAAATATAACTAGAGTGAAGTTAAAAGGCTTAGCAAGCAAAAAAGCAGACTAAAAAAGAAAAATAGTCAGATTTATTTAAGGGTATTTTTAGTTATGCTGGCAATTTAGGTTGTGTGACTCATACCACAGGAAACCTTTGAGATGATAATAGTCAAAGACAGGTACCTTCTGATTCAAGAAACCAGGCACAACACATCTACTCACTAAAAATCATGAACTGGATGCACACACATCTGAAGTCTACAATATCAGATTCATATAAACTCTAGATCCTGAAAAGAGGGAGGCAAGCCCCAACCCCTCACCCCACTGCTCTCTTACTTTCCATTGGCTACCCCAAAGCTCCACAGAAGCTGACACTTATCAGCAGCCCTGCTCAAAGACCCAGCAGCTCCACCAGCACTCACCACCGGACGGTGCACATCCCAAAATGCTCGCTCCTGACTGTCAAGGATCTTCCTCTCTATCTTGTCTCTCTTCTTGTCAACTCTGTCAATGTTGTAGGATATTTAAAAGAAACAGTGTTGAGGACAGTAGTTTTAAACATAAAATGTGTCCAACCACTTTCTTCCCCCTCCCCCCCATCAAAAAGCATGCAAAAAAACCTGCTCATCTCCAAAGGAACTTACTTTGCTTGTGCTTCAGCTTGCATAAAAATAAACTCCCACTTCCGAGCAAAAGCTCGCTGTAGCCTGGCCAAACTCTCCTGAAAATACATTACAATTTTAGTGGGTTAGGTTGCAAGTTATTTACTCTTTGATAGCTTCTGGCTTAATCTTTCCCTCCTCTCCTCACTTCACCCTCAGCAAGATGTAATTCAAGTCATGATATTTATGTCAGTGTAAATGGACCTTCCTTATCTGATAAAAAGTTTTTTCTTGACACCAAATGAGATGGAATACTTTTGAATGCCTTGATTATTTCAGTTTTGAAACTCTGATAAAAAGGGCAGATGCATCCTTTAGCAGAACAGAGATTTCTGAAACATTTTTATATACTGTGTGTTATCTTAGCAATTTTGAAATAGTACAAAGAAACATCCTTGTTTTGAAAGCATGTAATAATGAAAGATAACAGCAGTTATCTCCATACTGGATAATCCACATGACAATTCCTCATCAGTCATCTGTGCAAATGGTTTCCACTGAACAGTGCTGGCTGCCATTTTTGGTAGCATAGCCAAACCTCCGCAGCTATCCTCATTTTTAAAAATGCAGACTAATGTTCTTCAATACTGTACAGGAAATGTATCTATCCTACATCCTACTAATAATAACAGGAAGAAAATTTATAAAATCATTGCAAAATTCTTTCTTCCATTGATGATGGAACATTTTCACCGTCTCCAAGAGAGCTTTTTAAATCTCTTCCCAGCTTAAACAGCTGCAGTATGCAGTCTTCTTAACAAAAAAATGTGTTGTTTTTACTATATTTCTATGCATTGCAAATGTATCTCTGTACCATACTCACTGAAAATGAAGACTACAGAAAGAGCAGACTTTCTAGAGACCTTGTCAATGCCAGAAAAGGCTCTCATGGATTGTACACTGAAGGGGAGTTTTCTAAGGCATGTGAGTATAAAATTACACATACCCCACATTTTTTCAGAACACTGAAAAACAAGCTTGTGCCAGAAGAAGAAATACAGTGTCAGCGTGGGGCTGTGGCTGGAGTATCTGGTGTGTTGAGTATCTGGCTGACTATCCTGCTAGCAGGTCACAGCAGCACAGCTGGACAGATTTCAGCACAGAGACAGGGTTGTTTGTGAATTTTATGTTGACATGCTGATGAAAAATTCAGGAACTTCTCGGGGGTAGAGTTGGAATTCAAGACATCTCTCTTCTATTGAATGCCATCCTCATCAGCTAATCCAACTCCCTCTTTTTCAGGCTCTTCCTGGCCCCAATTATCTTACCTTGCCCGAGGCACAGCACAACTGTCAGGGAGTAGGAATGCCTCTAGTCTGCCCCTCTTTGCCTCTCATCTAGCTGATGGGAAAAGGCTCAAGTGTCAGCATCACTTATAAAGAATGAGATTTACATTTCTACATCTATCAAGAGCTTTTGGAAATGTTGTCAGGGATTCTTTGTTGAAGCCTTAAAGGCTGAAGAGAACAACTGCTTCCAAACACTCATGGTGTAGCTGGGATTTGTGAAGTTATTTGTGATCCTGGCATGGGGATCTGAGCAGAGAGAGATGAGAGATGGACTGTAACCTCAACATTTGTCCAGTTATCCTTCACTATCATCCCTCAAACACTATTTAAGACTACTGAACAGTGTTAGACCCACAAGCTGGAAGAACTGAATAACTAATAGACTTTCACATATAATGCCCATAGTTCTCAAGCTTAACATTATTTCACAAGCTCATTAGGTCCAGCAGAGAAATTTAATTTTTGCCAGGTACTTACAGCTTCATAGTCTGCTAGTTCTAGCCTTGCTTTGTTTTGCATTGTCCGCTTGCAGAGGTAAACAGCTGGAACAGAATAAAATAACACAGAATTTGCTACTATCTCACAAACACAGCAGATCAGAAATAAAAGCTTCATGTCTGGTCTAAAGCTAGCTTTTTTTTGTTTGTTTGATGTCTCCCTTTGTTCTAGAAAGCTTTAAATATGGGATCAATGCTACCAGTATTGTAACTGAAATGATGGATCAGATACAGAGGTTCATTAAATAATAATAAAATCTGCTTTATGCAACAGACATCATGTGCAAAATTCATGAGGTACTTGAGGTCAGGGTTTTTTAATGGCCAGGGAACTAGCACATTAAAGAAAAATGGCAGACACATTTTTCAAACTGTGTGTGTATAAATCATAATGCATAACAGTTTTAGCAGGAGCTGCTGCTGTATTAGTCAATCAGGTCTTTAAGGACATGAATACATGATTTTATTTTTACTCTATATTTAGAAAACACAAACTTTCAACCTAAGAGGATTTTAGCTAAAACATAATTCCAGATAAAATTCATGTCTCATACAGATTAGTCTGCTATAACCAATACTTAGACAAGAAAATAATGTGAGACCAAAAAAAATGAAAAAAAAAAGTATCACCTATTACATATGAGAAAAATATTCTGTCATTTATTTTCTAAATCAAAAAATCCTTCAGAAGACCTGTCCTTCCTCCACTTCATTCAGACAGAGCAGAATCTTTGGTAATAAAATGCTGAAGTACATTTTCAATAGCCTTTATTTAGCAGTAAAAACTTCCCAAACAAGCTGAATATTTTACAGCTTCCCCCACTAGTGAGGCAGTAAGTGCAGCACAATTCCTAACTGTGCAGTATTTACCCACTTCATTACTTCAGAGCACTGCTCATGTGAGATGGATGAATCTTTTGATCAGTGTAGGTAATAAAACCTTAACTTATCTATTGTCTCTGCAGCCAGCAAAAAGAGCCTACAGTTACTGGTTGTGCTTTGGAAGGTTCCTGCTCCCTGACTGCCAGCTGGTCTGCTACAGGAGCAAAGCCTCTCTGGGAAATAACTCCACACAGGAACTTAATTCTTCCTAACTAGGAAGAAGGAGGTGCTCATTTTAGATATAGCTTTGAGTATTAAGGTAGTCAACCCAAATATAATTTAAGATTCCATGGAAATATTTAATCCTGACAAGACAGCTTCAAATGCATGCAAACGCACTCCAATGAATGTTCTTTTAGTTGAATTGATTACAAGCACTTCTACCTGCAATTAAAGGCATTACTTGATGTAAAATGAAGCTNTCTTTCACAGTATTTTACTTTCCACTCTCATAAGAAGCCATGGTCTCTTTCTCTATTCCCTACCCCCCCATATACTCTCAAGTTCCAAAGCAGTTTCTATGTCTACAAAATCTACAAAGACAGATATATATATATCCATGCCACACACAGCAGACAGTTTCTATAGCTTTCATGCATTGTAATATTATTATAGACTTACACTAATGCATTGGCATGCATGCTGAATTGTCACAAAAAGATGAGGGCATGAATTTTGGACCTTTTGTATAGATTGCATTCACAATCAGTACACTGGTAAGAGATTCTTGAGGAGAGAGATGGTCTTTGTCATTTAGCTTCTTTTACAGTGAAGTATTTTCCTCTTTTTCTTCAAAATTGCTTATTTCATTGAACAAGAAAAAAAGATTCCTAAACCCCCTGTAAATACTAGCAATAAAATACACACTTTATATAAGTGTGTAGACAGTTCTGAGAATTCCAGGGGTCAAAATTTGTCTACCAATTTAATACCACCTGAACAGAAGCAAAAATGTTCCCTGTTCCTGCACTTGATCAAGACTTTTAAACCACATTCTTATAGTCCCAGCACAAGCACTTTTAGTTAGTTTAGCTCTTCCTTGAGTCCCATTGTGGGCAAATTTTGGGATTATATTTCACGCTACCCCCTACAAAAACTCTTGTTTCAGAGGTAGCTGACTGCTCATCTTTCTGTCAGGATAGGTTTCATCAAAAAAGTATCTTCAGATAACAGAGATTTCAACACTGAAGAAACAACCACCAGGTCACCAGGAGATGAATTAGCTTGACACCTTATTAATTTAATACCGTGTCTTCACTGTGTAACTCTACTGCAGTTATTTTCCCTGAAGGGTTCTTTTAATGACCCTCTTTGATTCCAATCCATAGTAAAGAGTTCATACAAAGATGTTTGGTTTTCATTATGAGCATAACTTGGCCAAGACTCAAAAAATCAGATTAATTCCTCAGACCCTTTTTTTTCTAACTGAAATATCCAGATCCCTTCCCCTTCAGAGGAGTCTAATGGTTATAACAACTGTGGCTTGGATTTCTTATGTCAGAAATGTTTCTATGTGCCACTGTGAATAAGGTAGAATATGCCCAAGGAAGAATTATGATTGTGGGAAGTACAGCATATCCACTAGTGTAGAAGAAAACAGTGCTGGAGGACATTCCTACTCAGACTCAATTTACTGCTATTGCTATGTGCTAACAATTACATCCTTATAAAAGTGCATGTTTGAGCCTCTATTTAAGAGCTAACTGTACTGCCAGGAAAAGCTGGCAGCAGTTTAGGAATTTGTGTTCACCAGTTTACACTCTCTCTATCATATTATTTGGCTTATCTATAAAAAATTCAGTAGCATGTTGGAAAGCAAGAACATGAAAATCACCCTCATTTTCAGCCAGATCACTTGAAGATATAGAGTAATGTGGTTTTGTTCTTCTGACTTTCAGGACAATGAGATTTGAAATATGGGTACTCCCACCTTTCACAGTCACCACTCCTTTTCTACACCAAATCACACATGAAGTAACTGTACTTGTCCGGCAGCCAGACTTTGAGGATGTCAATCAATTTCCCTGTCAAAGCAGACTCAGGATCTCCCAGAATTTCAGTGAATTACTGTGTCTGTTTTTCCAATTCCATGTGTTGACAGTGTTTTTACAGCTTCACAGGAAGTACAGCCTGCAGGAAGGATCTCCAACTAAAGCTCTCTGTTTCTGTATATAGTTCTCTATTTATCTATCCTGCAAAGGTCCTGGTCAGGGCCCTCAGTACATCAAGGAGCTGTAATTCCACCAAGGAGCCCACCTAGGAGCTCCACTGAGGCCTGTGCTCAGGAACTGTGCTCAAGCGTAGCTACTAGACAGAGCTTTGAGTATTAACAGCCTTGAGCTGTGTTGTAGATACATCTCTAACCAGCCCGGCAGCCTACTCATGCTGCTACCTTGCTCCTGCCTGCACTGTTGCCAACCTCAGTTCTTGCCTACTTCCCTTGCTTGCCACTCCCTGACAAGGGTGCTGAAAAATGCTCACCATGGGGATGAATGATATGCAAGGAACAGGGTCTGATTAATAACCTCAATTTGCTAAATATGGACTGCCTTATACACTCTTATTTTTAGAGTCAGTGTATTCTGATGGATTTTGCAATCAACATAATTGCTTCTACTAAAGTGAATTATATATTAGATGCTATAGCTTGTGCTTTAGAAGTGACTGATTACCATGAGAGAACGGATTTGCCAATAATTTTAAAGGCCATATTAATTTGTAACATTTCATAATGAAAGATGGTCAGTTATGTTCATAAATGGGTATTTGAACAACAAACCAGTATTGAGACACATTTCAGTAGCTGTGCAGTAAATATGGTCTACTAGCTCTTGAAAATTCTGTCCAGGCATTAACAAAATGTGGGCAATCTGAGAGTTTCAACTGAGACTACAAAGCCAGAGTCGCATAGAGATGATGCCTGTATTTTCCCTCTTCCAAGTTTTTAAACTGTTACACCCAAAAAAACCTTTTTCATGGTTAGCTACATGTGTTTCCTGTTCTTGACTGTTCACTTGCACTTGAAAGCTCCTAAGAAACTTCCATAGATTTTTTTTCTTTAGATAAGATCATAGAGATTAGGACAGGTTTCATTCTAGACTCAAGAAACTGGACTGAGTACACATTATATTATACACACTTACTCAAAAAAAAACCCACAAAAAGCCAAACCCAGAACTTTCTCCCCATATCCACACTGTGGAGTTTTATCTTGTTGCTAAACAGGGGCTAATCTTCCCTTTTGCCACCGTGAAGCAAAGGCCACAGCATAACTCAATGGAAGTTCAACTGGGCCTCTGAAGACCACAGACTATGGCACCCACACAACCTCCACACCACCATGTACACAAACTCCTTCCATGATTGTGCCAGTGCCAGTGGTGTCACAGCTTGATTCACCCCAGGCAGTGAGCGTGCTTTCAGTGAACGCTCGTTATCTCCACTGAGGCCACGTTAAATTTATGTACTGCCTGAGTCAAAATCCTGTTCTCAGTCAGTGTGTATAAGCCTAGTCTGGATCTAAAGAGGCAAAGAAAACAGCAGGTTCTGCAAGGTCTAAGGGTTTCGAAGTGCCCTGTGGGCAGACAGTTCTCCCTCTGTATGCAAGTGCCTGCTTCAGGCAGAGAATTACAGGACAGTCGGCACAAAACATGACTGCAGGATGCAAGGCGTGAAATGAACTCTTTTATTTAAACATTGGGATTTCTAGGGCTATTTCATACCATCTTTAGGTCACCTCTGCTCTTAGTCAACAGAAAAAAAAATAGCCTGTAGCAACAGCGCTTGAGTTTCACTCAGTCTCAAAAATGGGTCACCACAGAGCCCTGTGTATCTATAAAAGAACCACACTCTTAAGTAAATGCTAATAATATTAAGTTAGAAGGAAGACTATGATCAGGTTTATTAAACTGCCAAATCATCAAAACCTTAACTTATGAAACACTTCTCCCCTTCTCTACTCTTCACTCTTTGATCCAGTTCTTTCTTTTAATACATCAGGAAAGCAATTTGATTATAAATTTACACAAGCAGAGGACTTTCTTACATGAACAAAGGGCAAGAAAGAAACCAAATTTCAAACTACCAAAGAGATCAAGTATTAGAAAAAGGCAAATTCATCTTCAACATACAGAAGTGCCCCAGATGACGAAGGCCTCAGAAAATCCTGCAGGGTGACAAAAATGGGTATGGGAGAAAGGTCACCCAAGCTACATGAACATGAACAGGATCAGACGAAGAATATCCAATTGTCAAATACAATTTAAAATACATCTATTGAATCATTTCATGCCTCTTGATATTATCATAATGCTTTCAATTTGCCATTATGGTTACATTTTCAGAGAGTCAGAAAGCCTACAGCCCCAGGGACAATGGGGCAGGAAAAGGCATGCAAAGTAGAGCATTCCTCCACACCTTTATAATCTGGGTTACTCGTGGTGATGGGATGAGGGGAAGCCATATGAGGAGGGGCTGATGCCCCTCAGCTTTCCAGCCTAGAAAAGAGAAGACTTAGGGGAGACCTCATTGCAGTCTACAGCTTAATTGTCAGGGGAAGAGGAGGGGCAGGCACTGATCTCCTCTCTGCAGTGACCAGTGACATGGCCTGAAGTTGTGTAAGGGGAGGTTTAGGTTGGATATCAGGAACAGGTTCTTCACCCAGAGGGTTGTTAGGTACTGGAACAGGCTCTTCCAGGGAAGAGGTCACAGTACTATGACTGTCAGAGTTCAATCAGCATTTGAACAATACTCAGACACATGGTGTGATTCCTGGGCTGTCCTGTGCAGGGCCAGGAGCTGGACTTCAGTGATCCCTGTGATTCCCTTCCAACTCATGATATTCTATGAAACCTGTTTAGTTTACTCAACATAGCAACTTGAAAGAAATTCAGAAAATTCCAAGTTATGTTTATGAATATCAGAATTGTGATAGGAAATTTTATTCTTATTTATAGGGGACCTAGATGCAGATTATCAATCCTCTTAAGACATACTGCAGAAACATGTACTTGGATCAGTTACCCTTTCTTATGTGTGCATACACATGCATTGGCCAAACACATTTTCCATGCTCCTTATATTATGGGAATAAGTTACACTTTTATGGAAAGAATAATTCAGGTAAGCACAAAACTCTGAAGTGGTGAGATGACTGGAAAGCATTATCAGGAAATGCTTCCTGGTTAATGTGCCCTCATTGCAGTGATTTGTCAATGTCAGAATTAGCAAGGATCAGAACAAAATTCAGACCATTCTTGTTGAAGTGAGACTTCCATTTCATCGTTTATATGACAGAGAGAGCTTCTAATGAGTGTATAATGTATCTCTGCAAAGAAATATAATGGTATATGAATTCAGAGGGGGGAAAAATACTGTAGGTCACCTCTTCTACTTACCTGCTAAACTAAGTGTCTTTCCTAAAGCTCATTTGATTTGGTCCTACCCAGATCAAATTTTATGCATAGCAAGCACTGACACCAGTCACATTTTTCTTGAGAGGCTGTGATTCTTCATAGACTGTACTTCTCACTTAGTCCTGTCACCAAGATCTTAGTCAATATATTCTGTATATGTAGATTCCTAATGGCAAGTCATTCACTTAAGGAGTCACAACCCAGTCTTAGAAACAGTTTAGTATTTTACTTGAGTTCTGGTAGGAAATTTCTTGTTTCTTACTACACCTAAAAATCCATAAAATTTTGAGAGATGGGTCCTTAACAGAAGGATCTGTATAAAGGACTTAAAAGAATTGCTTGCAGGAGCCATTGCTGGCATATTCTGACATTAGCTGTTGAAAAAATGGGAACTGAGAATCAAGATTTGAGATTTTAGAATGGCAGAGCTCTCCAGAAACTATTCATACTTCTTTGTAAATTCTCATGGCATGAATTTTAACAAATTGTGTGTGTGTATATATATATATGTGTGTATATATATATATATGTATATATATATGTGACAATTTGTATCAGAAGTGCTTCTCTGCTACCAGTTTTGCCCTAAGCTATTGACTCATAGTTATAGGTTGATTTTCAGAGATGCTGAGAACATGAAGTGTCCCAGCAGAATTCAGGTAAGCAATAGGGGTATTTCTCAGTATTTCTCAAATACAAATTGCTTACTAATAAGCTGTTGCCAAGGAAATCCCTCCTGTGCATTTAGGCAAAGAAAATATATATTACATTCTCCACACAGTTCTCCTTCCAAGCAGTCATTCTATGGTAAAGGGTACAGAAGGACAAATGAGAGAGAAAATTCCTGGACTACTCAAATTTTCATAGAGGAATTTGAAGTAATGCACGTAAAATAACTAGGCAAGAGACTCTAAAGAGAAAATTATATGAAAATTTTCAATATGTGAAAAACATGATACATGACTGCAGTTACTTTTTGTGTACTATGCACTTTTTAGTATTTCTGTGGGTTTGGGGGAGCAGAGGGAAATGAGGCAGGGGAAATGGCTCATGTTCAGAACAGAGCAGGAGAGACAGAACATGGAGAGGCCTCTGCCAGTTTACTTTTAAGTGACAAGAAAGTACCATTAGGAAGGAAGTGTTGTTCAGACTGACTTGCTGGCTGATTATCAAGTAAATTTAATAAGGAAAGACTTGTACTTTCTTAAAAATGCTGGAGAACAACAATGAAACAGCTTTGACACAGCAAAAGTAAATGGATACCTCATTTTACTGTAACACAGGATAGATAACAAAGTGATAACTATCTAAAGAACTGCAGCATTTATCCAGACAAGTATCTTACACTTTTAAAGGGAGCAATTAATTAAGACTTACCCAACCCCCATGATTGCTCTAATTTCCTAGGAGATTGCTTTTGTAATACATGACTTTACCTGGAAGGCTACTGAAAATATGTTACATTTTCAAAGCTTGTCCTTCTTCTCAGCAACAGAAATTAAGAGTTTGCTTTGAATATAGAGAAAAAATTATCTCATTTAGCATCATTTGGAGATCACATGGTCAAGTGCTCTTAAATTCGTGTTGCATTATCAGTTATTTACTGTGTTCCCTATAACTTATCAACATTCTGCAGTCCTCTTCCATTTTAACTCATTTGAGAGAAATGTACACAAAAAAAAAATTACAATGCTCAAACAACATCCTGTTGCAACTATACATATACAGTGGACTTTTTGTCATCTAATAGGTCCAAACCTCCTTAAGACTGTGACTGTGGCACTTTCTAAATTTTATTCTCTCTCTCCTTTGACCAGATTTCTTTTTTTTAATGTGCATTTAACTGTAAGAAAAAGTTTGATATGTCACAGATACTTTTGAGTCTATCAGCAAAAGTTCACCAGAGAAAATGAGTAAAAATTACTAATTCTTCTTATTTTATATGTCTGAAATTCTTATACATTTTCATAAATATGTTAAATTAAGCCTAAAGAATTTTTTAAAAGGCAAATAATTGCTATTTTGTTGTGAATGGAATTTTCCCCTAACATTTAATATTTTTTATTTACTTGAAAAAGAGGACAGTAATGGACTAAATTTGCAACAGCTGTGAGTCACTAAACCTCCAAGAGAACCTGACAGGTTCCATTAGAACTGAGACCAAATGCACATGGAATAATGATTTAATATGTGGCATTATGTTTCCCCTTTCTGGGATGCAATTGTCCTAACTAGCTTCCCTATTTAGCTAATTCTTAATGACACGACTTTTTTATAATATGCCAGGAAAAAAAAATCGGTCAGTTACAAAATTATATCTGTAAAAAAAGAGAAGATAATTACAAGCTGGTCACATGCTCAGCCACTAGCTGTGCTCATTTCAAGAGCCAGTTTTTTCTGAATTCAGAGCCAATTCTATTTGTCACCAAACTTAATCATAATTCAGGAACTTGACTTAACTCACAGGAAAAAGCAAAGTTATTTGAACTACACTGGCCTTAATAACAGTAGTTGTTATTACTACTACTTATTTTCAATAATATAATCCACTAAAACCAATGGGATTCTACAAAGAACAACATGTCCTGCCTGGGTAGACTCCAAGACATATAGCACTAAAATGGGACTTCAGCAGATGGAACTTAAGGACCTGCCTTTGTTAAAATTATTTGCAATTTGAGGAATCTCTCTTGACAATACTTAAAGCATGATTTTCAAGAAAAAAGAGGAAGATTTTCAGCACTTTATGAAAACTAGCAGTTTCTCAGTAACCTCAGAATGATCATAGTCAATATTTTGGAAATTACAATCAAAAGGTTATTTTCCATTTTGATATAAATTAAATTAATATAAGCCCTCTTTTTGCCACAATGATGTAGCAGTGCACTACAGCTTTATTATGAGAATGTGTCTGTGGTTTTTTGACATTCTGGAAGATTCAGTTATACTTTCTATGGAAAAATATTTTTTAAGGCAAATATTTGATATTGCAAGCTCATATAAATTAAATTATATTTTAGAGAGGACATTAAAATGTTATACAAATATGTAAGGATTATTTCTTTCTTAGTTAGTTCTGGTAATAAACTAACACACAGTATCTCAATCTCATTTAATTTCTTGTTTAAGATAAATTATTTTTCTGGCAGTGTACTACGTTCTGTACAGTAGCCCAGGATGGATGAGTAAAGATGAATGGTTAGGATTAATTTTTAAATTAAAATAAAATTCTAGAGTATTTCTAGAATGAAATGTCTTGTAAAATTAGGTTAATGGCAAAGAAAGTGATTTGCCTTGTTAGTAACTCTGATCAAGGAAGATTACAGAGAGACCTTACTTTTTGCTGTCTTAAGACACTTCTAATGCCTGTCACAGTCATTAATTTTAGAGGGCACAGCTTCAAGCTTGTTCGGGACAAGTTCATGAAATTGGCAACACTACACAGCACCATAAAGCATGATAAACATAAAATGCATTTGCCTATCTGTAATAACATAAATACTATGTACTATATTTTCCAGAAGTAACAATTACGGTGAAAATCTGCAGAACCTATTTGGTGTATATTTGAGGCGATATTTATCCTTTAATATTCTCAAAAGGTTTCAAACCTACTTTAGATTTATTTTGGTTCCTTAAATATTTTGATTTTCCTGTATTCCTCTGATCACCCTTGGTTACAAGGGAAACGCTAATTTCTGGGACTCGGATGATGCTAACCTACTAAGAACAGTATTGAAAAGGTGCCTTAAAAGTTTATTTTCCTGCAAATGCTCTGGCATTATCCAGTTCTGGCGACACACAGTCACCTTTGGTAGCTCCAGTACAGTGCTCTGGCCCTGTTTCATGGGGAAGCTGTGGGTCTGTTTCATACAGGATTGCACTTTTGGCTCACGACATGGAAGGAGCAATGATAGCAGAATTGAAGGGTTTTCTCCCCTTCCTTCTCCTCTCTGCAATCAAAGAGCTTAACTCAGCAACTGAAACATATTTAAATCTCAAAAGCTCTCAAATGAGTACATTTACTGTTCAACAAAACCACCTCCCTGCAGGATGAAGACACTGATTCCAGGTTTAATTCTGGACACATTATACAAGATTTCTATTTACTGAGTAAGGTTGACAATTCATTGACCAATCCACTGATCAGCTGTGACAGGAAAGTTAGTATCTTCTACTTTATAAAGGATATTAACAGAAATTTGTTCAGCCTGATTTCAAATTCAGATATGTTAAGCATATAATTATTTATTAAAACCACCCCGGTAATGTGACACACATTACAGCTGAACAAATCCATGTCTCTCAAAACATAGTTAATTGCTTGCTGATCTTTAACATATTAGGGGAATATACTGAAGTAATAAATGGTAAATCAACCACTTTTCCTTCAGTGACTAATTTCCTCATACAGAGGGGCAAAGTGCACACATGTGGTAAGAATCCCTCCTCCTTGGGAGCTTTCAATAACTATTTACTGGACATCTTCAAATATCAGTAAAAAACTGAATATTTTTCTACTCCTATAAGATAAAGAAACCGTCACATATTCAAACTGTACCTTGGAGACACACAGCTCTGCTGAGAGTCTCGGCTTAAAATTTCTTTATTTGGCAATGTATTTGAAATTAAACTGTGTCTGCTCCAAAAAGGGAGGGAGCATTTATTGGAACCATCCATCCCTAAAGTCTTCGGCTCCCAAGGGCATAGAATCCAAATTACAAGTGAACACTCACCTAAATTTCTGAAAAGCTGTAAAAAGAGACGTTCATGGTCTGAAGTTTTGAAAACATAACGTATCATGTACACGTTCAATTACCTAAATAAGTGACCTGGTCTTCAGATGAGCTCAGTACTTACAATTTGGATTAGAATGAACAGGAGGCTGCTCACAGATACACTTCTTTTAAAAATTAGGTCATTATTTGGTGTACAGAGGAACCTAATTTTGTTATAATTTTAATAATATTTTTCCTAATGCATTGCTACCTTTTGTCTTCAGATTTTGCTGTCTAAGCACACATCAGTAATTACAATATAAAATTTATTAATAAACCCCTGAGACACAGGCAAATAAACAATAAACTGTATTTTCTAATACAGTTCATATTGGAACTATATTCGTTTTCATAATAAGTAATTTTCCACACAGTATATATTAAAAATAAGACTTCTAAACTAGTCATATCTTTGGGTCTCAATCTGATAGCAACCACTGCACAACTATCAATAAAACCTTCTCTGCTTCACTGAGATTATCTCACTGTAAATAATTATACTTGCTGAAGCAAACAGAGGATATAAATGGGAAGATAGGTTTTGATGAGTCTTGAATTTTGCGTCCTGGATTTTTTCTTTTTCCCTCAGATCCACTCCAAAATATGACTTTGATAAGCTTCTGATAAACTTTGAAAAAGGTAGCAACACATTCATTTCAATATCAACAGCTCTTGCACAGGAATTACATGACATATAATTATGCTTTAAACAGTGAGATGGTGAAACAAGACAGACTGCAATGATGCATTCATTAATATAATGCATAATTCAAAAAAAACCAGAAAATATTTCTACACTGACCATAGTCTGTGTTTTCCGGCTCCCAACAATTTGATGGCCAAAAATAGGGTGTCTATGGACAAAATAAAGTAAGAAACTCAAGTTAGACAATGCAAGCATTATACAGTCCTTAGATTGTTACTTGTTTTCAGAATCAATTTATATTTTTGGTAGATCTATTATACTGCTAACTTGACATTTTTGAAATAGGCATCAAACCAGAAAATTACATTTGTACATCTGATTATCACACTAGTGTCAGAACGACATTGAAAAAGGAAAAAAAAGTGGGTTTTTTTGTTCTCAAAGTTAATGGAACAAAACCCACAAGGCTAGGTAACGGGGTTGTTTTTTATATCTTCTCTAGAAATACATCTCTCACATGTTCTGGAGAATCAGGTTTAGAGGTATAAAGACAGAAGATGCTTTGAAGTTCATTCAGTTCTTGATTTTTGAGAGTTTTCATTCACAGAGTAATACTCAATTTACTTTCCTAGGTGTTATGTGTTTAAAAGTGCCATGAAAAAAATCCTGTTTTCACAAAGACATCAAAGTCTACTTTTCAATAATGGTTTACCAGTTGTGATTTAAAATGTGATTTTTTTTTTTTAGAGAAAGACCATAAATTATCAAAAACTGTTTCAACACTATACTTATTAAGACTGTCCTACATGTATTGTTAAAAGAATTCACTTCTAACAAATGGAGAATATAAGACTGTACAGATGTTTTTCATAAAAATTATTTCATTTTTAAAATAGCAACTTTTGGTTAAAATGGATATTATTATAGCAATTTTACAGAGCACATAATCCCCATACAGGTCATTCACTTAAGAGTTGAACTCAATGATCCCTGTGGGTCCCTTCCAACTTTGAATATTCTGTGATTGAGTGACTGATATATATATATAAACACATGCACACAGATACAGAGAATTATATAATATTTGAGTATTTGAATGAAACTCATTAAATGTGTGAAGTGGTTTAAGTGGTATTTCAAAACACAGGTGGTTCTTCAGGAAAACCGTCTGCTTCACTCTCTATTTCTTGGGATTTTTTCTCAAAAATCTCCCAGCTGCAAAAATGGAAACCTGTTTGCTGCCCACTTCCCTTCAAAATTGTTTTAATGTTAATCTGGAAACCAACAGGGCTGAAGGGTGACACATTCACATCAATCATCAAATTTAATATATATTGTGAAAAATCTCTTGGTTTTGTAACATTGACACATCAAATTTAATAGAAGCAATTTAGAACTTGCTATTTATCAGTCAACAGCAAGGAGCTAAAGGATAAAAAAAAGGAACTATCACAAGCTAACTTGAAAGGCTAAGATGTGTTTCTTGCAAGCTGTTTTGTACTTTTTAAGGGAGCAACAATAAGTAATTCTCCAATCAACCATTCCTTCACCGTGCCACTGACATCAAAGTGACCAGTAGAAGCACATATAAGCACAAATAGAAAGAAGATGAATCTCTAAAGAATGAATTGCAGTACTCAGCACGTTTTGGAGAAGCAACTATAAAATTTCATAGTGTGATTCATATCAAGCATAAATTCACCATCATTGAAATATACAGCTTACAAACTCAGGAAGTGAGGACAGTCATTCCTTAGAGACATGAAATGTATATCCAGAGAGGCCCAAGAAGAAAAGAATAGCTACATCATTTCTCTGCTGAAAGGAAGGTTAACCTCTGTTTACAAGTTCAAGCTGAGCTTCTGAAAAAGGTATGTAGTGAGGGGTTACTAAATACACAGAAACGGTATCTGCTCAGGCAGCACTCCAGCTGAAACTCTCTCAGATGTGGGCATACTTGCTGCAAAGTACATATTAAAGCTCCTCATGCATACTTAGGATTTCTCTTGACAAAGTGCATGTACTCCAATCCCAGCTGAGACAAAAACAAAATTCCATCTTCTGAGTTAGAGAAAAATCACAAACTTTGCTTTCAGCATTCATTTCACAACAGGCTATGTACAAATACTCTATATTCACAACCACGTTAGTGATGTTAGAGGAATACTCTGTTGTTTCATACATAAATGAAAAGCTATGCGTGGCCAGAATACTGTTTTCAGTATTTACTTGAAATAGCACATTTAACTTTTACTGAAACTTGCACTTTGGTGGTGAAGGCAGTGTTTGCAGTAAACAAAGTTGGGAAAGGGGACATCATCTTCAGTGTTGCGAAATGTTGTCACTTAGGCTCGCTAGGAGGTAGAGATGACCAAGGCTTTTCTGAGGAAAAAAATGTGCAACCTAAATGTGGAGAAGAGATTGAGGAAAAGGCAGAAAATAATGCACTGGCTGCTAAGGATGAGTGTAAGCCTCCTTGTGCCAGGGAAATAAAAGCAGAAAAGTTAAAAACAGAACATGAGTTTTAATTAGCCAAGCACATGATGAGCCATATTAAAAGGTTTCAAAGATGTGTGATAAGGTAAGCCGAAAAGAAACTCCTGTAAAAGGCAGACACTACACCACGCGAAAGGGGCTCAAATGACAGCTAGCACAGACAAGTACAAAAGATTATCAAATGCCTCCCTCCAGAAGGAGGGGGATGGTGGGCAGAAAAAGGTCTTTCTGCCCAGGGAATGACACAGAGGCATGAGGTCTCCTTGCTGATGCTCTGAGCTGGGCAGGCACAAGCTGTCTCTGAACTGCCAGCCATGACCCTGCCTGCCTGGTGCTCGGATGCATTTCATGGGACTGGCTGAGAAGTACAGCTCATTTGCTCAGGCACTGCAATGTGGCCAGAGCTGGCCTCCAGCCAGCTGGCTCCCAGAGGGAACAAAGTTCAATTTTGCCTGCAGTCGGCTCTGAGAACATGCCCAAAATTAATTTGGACATGGAGATAAGGCTACAGGGCAAAGCACAGGGCAAAAAAAAAATCAGGGAGGGAAATGTTTTTATGAGGTCAGACAGTTCAGATTAGAAGGCTGATGAAATTCAGCACAGAAAGCTTAAGGATTTCTTGTGCTTTCACATGGGTAAACTGTGTTTATTTCTGAAAAAGCAAAAAAAGCCTCATCAAGCCAAAGAATGATTCCTGGTTCCTCAGGACTGTAATTTATATGCATGTGTAAATATTATGATGAAATCCTTCCTCTGGTATTTCTCTTTCTCCTCTATCTCCAGTACTCTATAACAATGACTATCTAACTGGTGAGAGTTATGTTAATTCAGTTAAAAGTACTGAATTATCTGCATGATGTTTAAAGAAGTGCAAGTTACCCCAAGAGCAATTTATATATGAAAAAAATATTCATTCAAGTAACCTTTGAAACACGGACAGTTATTAAAAAAAAATGTATAAAGCAGAGGAGCTTCAGATTACAGCAAAGGGAAGAAATGTATTTCCAGAAAAGGTAAAAAACCTTAAATTTTCTCTTTTATAATGTTTCTACATCTACTCTCTAGATTGAACAGTTGTAATACACTATATGTTTCCAATCTTTGAAAGCTAAAGGTTACTAATATTTGGATTTTTCAAAAACACAATAGTTCACTGACAGTGTAAAACCCCTACTAGAGGAGAAATAAACATTAGATGCTATGTATTTTGATCATGTCAAAGTCCTATACTACTTTCTTACCAGCCAGACTTATGGTATCACCCTAAGATATGTGCTCAAATGCAGCTATAGCTGCTGATAAAGTTGTATTTGATCGAAGAGTGGGTATCTATTATTCACTTTCAAAGGACGAAATGGCATTGATGTGAACAGAGATAAGGAAAACTCTCCTAAAAACAGGCAAAAAATTGGGATAAGGGACAGATTAAGATTTAAACAGAAAGAAAGTTCAGAACATCAAGGAAAAAAATCTTTGAAAACCCTAGACACTGAAAATAAAGCCTGATATAAAAATCATTTCTGATTAATAGACTTTTGCAATGTTGTGTTTGTATGGACAAAAAGCACCAACAACAAACATGCATGTAAAATGATTGATGTTTTTCTAAAGGAATATTCCATATTTTCATGTCTAATTGCTTGATTTTAACAGTCATAAAATTCTGGTCTGAAATCTGAAGTTCACCTTGTTTGACATCAAACAATTTAATCACATAACATGTGACAATAATGGATGTGCTGAGTTTACATTTCCATTTCTGTTTCAAAAGTCTCCATGCAATTTCATGCTCCAGATATTTAACAGTCTCTGAGAAGAATTTGCTAGAGAGGTAATCCATGAAGACTACGGGAGAAAGATTTGTCTTGTTCAACACAGACGGATTAGGAAATAAGAAGAGTCTGATAAGAAGATCCCTGGTCTCATGGAATGAGGTCAGGAATGAGAATAGGAGGTGTGTGCAAAGGAGAAAACTGTCTGTTCTCATCTGATCTATTAAAAATATCCCACAGCAATGCAGGGAGGCTCTGCTCACATAAATTACCTTCTAAATAGGTGGACTATGCAAATGAAGCTCGGTTCAACTGTTTGTTACAAATACACTGTAGAAGAACTATAACATCCCTTGCAATATCATATATTCTTATAGCACAAATGTTACACAATCTGTGTGCCTGGCTTCATGATCTAGAAGCTCATAACTGAAGATTTCACCCATGGGACCTATGGATGTGGTATAACATGTACCACAACACCACCATTTTCAGAGAGTAGATTAGAAAATACTGATGCGGTTTGGTTATCTTTCATGAGTGCAGAAAACCTGAAGGAATTATCATACTTAAGAATTTTACTTTTCCTCAAAAGGAGATAGGAAGCAGTTCCTCATGAAGAAGTATTAAAGAGGGAACGTTTGTCATTGTGCCATGACATCCCACTTACAGCTGAAGGAAGGTGGGTGGTAGAGTGGTTATGGGAAAGTCAAGGACTGTTTATCAGCCCAGGCAGAAATAATGCTGCCAGTTTTTTATCAGTATGCATTTGAGACACTTTGTTTAATTGTAGGTGTAATTTGAATCAGCAGCCAGAACAAGTCAGGAGCTAGAGAAATAAGGCTTACCTAGCACTGCAGATGTGACTGCAGATACATTTTTGCCTCCAGAACAAAACAGTTACAAGGACCTTTATGCCCTTTAACCAGAAAATTGGTTTTGCACACATAAACACATACTGGTTCTCTTGGGTTATACACCAAAATCATTAGGTAAACCTAACCACATAAATCCATAATCCTCCTGTAATAAAGTCATATGAAACAAAATCCTGTAATATAGCACATGTTCCACAAAACCAAACTAGCAGCAGTGGCTGCTATGCACTGTAAGGAATCCAGTGATAAAGTAAATAGATCTGCTTTGGTTTTACCTCAAAATAAACAATAGCAATATCTGGGCTAATGAAACGGCCACTTGTAAAAACCAGTGTTGCCCATCAGCTTTTATAAAACATGATTAATTTCTATGCATTAAACTGCTTAACGGAGGAGGGAAATCACTGAGCATCTTTCAGTTACCCCTTGTTGATAGTAAAAAGAAAAGAGTTGTTGTCTCTGAAGCTGTTCTGTTCCACTCCACAAAATTTTTCAAAATCCAATTACTTGGATGGGGGAGGAGGATTCAAATCACTTATAAACTCTTGCATATTACTGCTATTCTTCTCTCAGGCACCAGGGAGTCTTTATAAACTGCAGAAATCAAGCCTTTGCTAAAAAGTAGTTATGCACAATCTCAAATCCTTTGCATGATGGATGGCAGATTTCAGTGGCATTCTGTTTTACATTCGTTGCACTTGACAAAAATGATTTCTTCGTAAACTAAAAGGATAACATTGCTATTCTAGCACTGTCAAGCCCATACAGGAAGCAAGTAGTGCTACATGGTTGGCTCATAATAACTAAAAATGAAGTTGAGGAGTTTGGAAACAAGATTTTGGCTCTGTGACTCCTCTTTTCTAACTGAAAAGAGGATGAAAGTCATGTGGGGCAAAGTGTGTCTGAATAAGGAGTTAAAAAAAAAATCAAAAGTGGCACTGATGGGACAGTCAGAAAGACACATGGATTTAAAATCTTTTTCCCTCAGAAACCTTAACAGAACATGTATACGCCAAGCCTGACCTGAAAAGACCTGAAAATTAGTTATCACACCTGCAACTGCCAAAGAAAATCTGCCAAATGCTGCATAATATAACTTGCTTCTTTTTCATTTCTAAAATCTGACTTCAAATAAAATCCTTCCCTCAAGGCACAGCAGATGATCCAGAAAGGCTCTGGAGAATGGCTGAAGAGCTGTGATATTCAGCCACCGACTCAGCATTCAGAATGGCCAAAGGTGGGTCCAGAATGAGCCAAGATGAAGCTAGCTCAGTTAGGCTGACTCAAGGAGATGAGTAAAGCAATGTAATTCCACCTGAGACATGAGGGGTCCACAACACTTCACACTCTAAACTATTATGCAACAAAGATATTTTAAGAACCTTACAGTGATTGCTACATAATTTTATCCCCAATTTAGGCATGGGAAAATAAGGCCAGAGCAGTAAAATGCATTTGTCAAGAAAGTGCTCCCACTGGTAGAACAGGAGAAGACATCAAAGTCCATCTTTCTGAGGTCCATGAATTTTGCTGCTATCATCACCAGACTCATGCTTTCACAAGAAACTGTTCCTGTTTTCACACTTTTTCTCAGATATATCTGCCTTTCATCTTAAAAGTTACAAAACAACAGCAAAACCTAACCCTCATCTCAGAAAATTAATTCATGTTAAATCATGAATTAATCTCATTTAAAAATGAGATTGTGACTATCACTAGTCTCAGGTATCCTAGGAGTTTGTTTACAGCCAAAAGATACTGAGAAACATTATTTTTCACAATTAACATCAGGAGACATTATGCATTTTGGGCTTGTAGAGGAAATCAGCATATTTTTCTGCAGGATGATATTACAGAAGCTTACCAGCTGAGAGGGCAAGTCAGGCATTCCTCACCAAGATGGACATATAATAATTTGTGTAGACATAAATGAAACGTGTCCATGAGTAATCCCTGGCCCAGGGAAGATATGCTTTCTAAGATGAAGCTTGCTTTTCTTATTTGAGCCCCTCACATTTATTTGCTCTCAGGTGGAGGAAGATGGTGAACAAATATTCAGCTCCTTTTTCGGTCACAGGTTTACAGGTTTAAATTACCAGGAAAAGGCCATGGAGCTGTTTCTGCTTTTTCTTATTGAGACTAATAAAAAAATTCCTCTCTTAATAAGGCAATTAACGTGATATCACAAAAACTGACCTAATTAACACCTGAGTAGGTCACTGAATGATCCAGAATTTTTTTTAGTTCACATTATTTAAAAAAAGCAGATGTAACTACACTCTTGCCTCCTGATGGCAAGAGTAATAACTGAAAAAGTACAATTTTTGCCCGTAAAAGGGCATTTGTCCAAATGAAGCACAGTCTCCACTGCCTTTAGCTATTTCTACAGAACAGAAGGTGGTTAAAACAAGCTAGAGATAATTTTACTGTCAGGAGGGAATGTGTCACCCTTTGGAAGACAAAACACCAAGCACATGGAGAAAATTACTATGGCTAGTCTTGGTTTTGTAGGTTAGGTCTTTGTATTGCATAGATTTCTCTGCAGGTGTGGCTTCTGAACTTTTCAGTGCTGGCAGGTGCATGGTTTTCTCTTTCTATCAAAATATCCAGAAATTTGTGAATCCTGTCCAGTACTAAGAGGGCACTATTTGCAAAGAACCTGAACATCTATTCTAGTGCAAAATTCACACATTTGCAGTCAAACTTTCCTCCCAGTTGAATATGTTCTCTTCATCTTCTAATTTAACAGCTCAGTAACAGATTTTATACTAGCCTTATTTTGGTGGGGAATGTGGAGATGTAATCACACAAATTTTGCTGTTATAACTCCAGTTAACAGTATGTCACCACTTTTTCTCATCCTATGCATTAAGAGCTAAAGTTGCATTGTCACAACAACAAAGTCACGTTGTTGGCATAGGAATAGTAATGAAAAAGGTACCACAGAAAAGCAAACAAACCAAACACTGCAGATATAGACTGAGCAACACTTGATTAAAGTGTATTTCATATGCATTTGTCAAATAGGTGCCAAATCCTTAATTTATGTAAATAAACTGAGGAGCTTTTACAATCTAGCCCTCACTGAAGCTTTGTGTCCAAACATGTAGGCTGTGGAGGTCTCTGAGGAAAGCCCACAGCAGAATAGCTGCAGTACTCTCAGTGGTCCACAGTGCAGCTAATTCTAGTCTGTCCTTTCCTTCAGTCAATCATGCCAGCACACGTGCTGATTTCTTGTGCTTGAGATGGAGCCAGACCAGCAGCTCTGCAGAAATCAATGAATAGCACTCCTGCAAGTAAGTCCTATTCTCTGCAAAATTAAGTCCTTGTATATCTTATCCTTCTGGACACTGCTTATTCAGACACCAGGCCAAGAACTGGAGCCTCAACCACTCCATGACTCCTTTCCATTTACCTCATAAGCACATCAGCAGCCCTTTCAACCATGTGCCAGCTACCTTCTTTATACTGAGCACTGAGGAGAATGAAGCCTCATGAGCTTAAAAAGTTCCTTTTCCTTCAAATACCCTCTCCAGGATCAAAGGTAACTGTGCATCTAGGGGATGAGGCTTGGAATGCTTGCTCTTAGTATTACCCATGTACATATCTAACTTTCTGTTCTGCTGAAGAACAACTTTATTGCAGTCTGACTCACAAGATCTAAATATGAAAATAGGATAATATTGTTTGCATGTATGCAATAATAATTCTCTTCCTTGCCAGACTGTGCTGTGCATATTTAATTATATTCATGCTAAGATTTTGATTTATACAAATATTACAAGTCTTTCTCTTCTCTTACGTGGGTCTATAGGACTTAAGCCAAAATATTGGTGAAAGTATTGTACAGAGATTAATATAATACAGTGTTTGAAACTATGACTGGTCTCCAATCTCTAGTTTTCTTCTGCATTTGAAAGATCACAATTTCAGTACTATTTTATTCTTGATGGCTTCTTATTTAAACAATCTTTATGACAACGTTTAGACCTATATATCTTGAAGAAAATAGGTTTTGTCTATTATTTGTTTGTTCTATCAGATGTTATTTTACTGATTATTTAATACAGTTAGAAGTAACAGAGAAGAATTTACAAAGTCAATTTCATAGTGATAATTGTCATATTATTTCAAAGCAACAAATACCTAAAAAGAGCTTGGAGCAGCTGTTGGTGATGCTTACCAGGAATACCACCTAACAGAAAGAGCCATAAATATAGACCACAGCCACCACTGTCAAAAATGGCACATGACAAGCAAAGTGATTTCTTTCCATTGAATCCATAATCTGGTACTTTGCAGTCGTATTTGTTTCAAGTCATTAGCAATATTGTTCTGCAAAATTCTAGCCCACTAGTCATTATTAGAAAAACAACACTTCTGCTCCCAGGGCCTTAGTTTGAAATTTAATATGATAAAATACAACTATGTAGTTTTCTGAATAATATAAGTGCAAGTGTAGGTGGTGACATATGTACATATTTATGCTTCCAACTTGTTCTGAACCATCTGCAAGTTTGTAGTATGCAATGGCACTGAAAGATCAATGTAAAAATGTCTCTGTAGTTGCAAGAAGAATACACATTACTCCAATACTACTGAGTTACCAGTAAGAAAATTCTTACAAAAGAAGAAAAATAAATATTACCCTCCATTATTTATCAGATTTCTGCCACAGACTTAATATTTAAAATATCTCCCCCTTTGCAAATTCAGACTATACCAGGAATAAGAGGCTATAACATAATTTAATTCACTATATTTCAAAAATACTACAATTATTTATTTCATGAGAGATAGTTCCACACTCAGCACTATCACACTTTTATCCCAGATATCAAAATAGTCATTATCATCTCAACACTTTGCTAAACGTTTATAAATAAAATCGGTTTTTATAAAGGATTCTATAAATAAAAACAGTTTTTTATTTTTAGGAGAATTTCTACTCTTTATCAGGTTATGTAAGAAACAAAGTATGAATAAATGTGCTATAAAATTTTCTGTAAGGCCTTTGAGGCTCCATTTGTGCAAGTCAAGAACATATTGAAAATACTTACTTGGAATCGATAAAAGGTGCCATCATCCTTCAGTGTTAGAACATGGTCTGAGATTGGAAAGAAATAGCCATGTGCTGCCATCAGAGTTCCCAAATGCAGAGCTTCAACTGTTTCAAGAAAAAAAAGCAAGATAAGCTGAAAAAAATTAAATAACTTTTTTCAGCAAGCTAGTTTTGTTGTTAAGACTCATCTGATATCCTGCAGATAACCACTTTGTTCTCAAAGTCCTACCATCATGAAAGAGCTGTCTTTTTCTATGTAATATAATGATGCAATCAAAAAACCACTGCACTCTCCCTAACAAATAGCTTTTATATGTCCCACTTGCAGCTGCAGTTCCACTACTTATATAGACATTAAAAGGTGGCCTCAATGTTCACTCACTTGTTCTGAAGCTGAAAACAGCTATCATTTTTAACGTGATGGTGCAGCCTACTTTTCTTCTTCAGAACAATTTCTGATTACATGTTAAAATAGTTGATTCCAATTATGTGATTTCTTTCTCAGTAGCTTTATCAGAGCTATCGTAAAGGATAGATATTCCCTCAAAAGTTTAATACTGGAAAAATAGCAAAGGATTTCAGGTTCCTAGAACAGTTGACGTAGGAAGGCACTTGTGAAAGTCATCTTGCCCAGCTCCCTCACTCAAGCAGAGAAACCTTAAGCCACTTGCCCAGGACCTTGTCCAAGTGTTTTTTAAATAACTCAAAGGAGTGAGACACCACAACCCCTCTGGATAATGCCCAGATCCATATTCATCCTCTAAGAAGTACTCATTTGTTCCTATTGCCTATAATTTGGCTTTCAGCAGTGGCAAGCACAGATTTGTCTTGTCCTGACTATTAGAAACACCACTGCAGTGCTTGACCAGTAGTCAAGCATCATCATGCAGAAAGAAATTCAAGTCCTGACATGTGTTCTTACTGACAAACACAGAAAGAGATATTCACTTATGTTTCACCCATTATTATTTTCAATGTGAGAAGGCTTATTTATTTACCCATACTTACTTCATCAGCATCCCAAAAAATTCCCTCCTTCACCCTTTGCTCACCTGAAGAGTTTGACTCACAGAGGAGATACAGGAGAAGCAGTGGGACATGTTTAGGCTAACTCATAGCCAGCAGCATGTGAAAGGAGCAGGAAAGGGGATCTGGAAAGTACTTAACTGAGTGCACATAACCCTACAGGGTTTATTTGATATCAAATATTTATTGCCATCCCCTTGCTTAGCAAACTGGGTCTTGTCCCTCCAGCCAGAGCCATCACCTAAAATACAACATACCCTCTCTGGCAGTGAGCTCTCCAGCTTGATGTAAAACTCTACAATGTCATTTAGACTTTTCCCAGCTGCAATCCTACAAGAAATCTCTCTAACAGAAGGCAGTTGCTTTGTTCCTTGTGCCTGCGATGTCTGTAAATCCCTATCTGAACTTTGTCCTAATTATAAAAAGTTTATATATTGTTGTTATTCGTTCATTTCAAGCTGCTAAGTACTATTATCTCTTGAATCAGAAATTTTGAGTCAATGCTTTCTGTAGTATGTCAGTCACTGAGGGGTTTTTTAACTGTTTCAATTCGTCTGCCTTTTAATTTTATTAAGCCTTTCTTGGTTCTTCACATTGCAACTTATTGCCAATTCAAAATATTTTTATTTTTGCATGTATTATGTATCTTGGTGGAATGAGAGAAAAACAAGGAAGAAATGTTCTGACTTTTCTAGAGAAAAGCTTTCTCAGACAAGGGTGACAAGGCTTGCCAGGGAGCCCTGACACAGATGAGAGTGCATTCTCTTTTGATTTAGCATACACTAAATAGGTTTCAGATTTTTTTCATATGCTTTCTGGATTCTGAATCACAATATTTTTCAAGATCACAAGGAGCTCATATTATTTCCTTTTACCCAGTAATTTTTAGAGCATATCTGGACTACTATGTCCAGTTATGATTAACACGTCCATTGCAGTACCAAATAGACATGAACAAACTTTGAGTAGGTTGGGTGGGTGTCCACCAAGATCACTAGGGCTGGAGAATGCACTCTTATAAGGAGAGGCTGGAGGAGCTGGGCTGAAAAAAGCCAAGAACTGGCTTGAAAAAAAGAAGGTTTTGGAGATGTCTAAAAGTACTTTTCCAAGACGTGAAAGGAGATTTCAAAATGAGGGAGCCAGGATCTTTATGAATTGTAGGACAATAAAGTAAATATATTAAGAAATAAATAAAAGAGAAAATGGTAATAAACCAAATCAGGTATAGTTCTGACTTTCAGCCAAGCAGCAGGAGAGGCTGCCCAAACACACTGTGTAATTTGCATCCTTGGAGGGTTTCAAGACCTGACCAGATAAAGTTCAGGGCAACCTGTTTGACTTGACAGTTTACACTGACTTGAGCAAGGAGTTGGACTGGAGTCCTCCTGAGGTCACTCTCATCTTGAATTATACTACAGCTCTTTGACTCTAGATGGGTCAAGCAGAAGTGGAATACAGAACATAAAAAAGGGATGAAGACAATTGCAGAAGACACCATTTGAAACAGAACAGCCTATACTCCAGGCAAGGCTGGATACAGTAGCAGTAAGGGCTTATATTTCTCTCACTGACCATTGGGTCATACAAGCAAGTATAAAGTCACAATAGTTCTCCATAAAAGAATGGAAAGAGTCACCAGCCCTTCTTCGGAAGTCAATTAAAATTATTTAAGGTCTGAATAAGTCCCAACAGCAGCCTATATCTCTTCTCCAGTTATGTATGGAGAGTAAGGTGACTATATTCTTACCTCAGGCAATCTCATTCAGCGGGAATCCACACTGACTCAAGGTATATCTTTGTCCCTTCAGCCACTAAGCCTTAATATAGACATATAAACTTCTCTCTTTTTTTTCTTAACTAATACACAATTAATTTTCACCTTTTTATGGCTGTCAATCCATCATTTTATTTCAGAATTACATGAGTATAAGTGCATAAATATTCCCTTTTAGTATCCACCTAAAATCCAATGTAGCTCACACTTTGAGTGTTACAAAATTATACCTAGTGAGTATCCATCCATAAACATCCACAAGTTTGTATTCCTGCCTCACACCAGGCTGGTAGAAGACTAATCCTGATGCTCTCTATGCAGCAGCAGTAGAACTACAGCACAGAAAGAAAACTCAGCTCTCAGGAGGTTTCTAATGTCCAAGCAACAGGTTGTCCAGTGTATTGCAGAGGCAGCACTTTGATATCCATCTCAATTTGCTAAAATCACACTGAGAAAATAACTACTGTAAGAAGCCAATGAAGCGCAACAGTAGTATTTAGGAAACAAACCCATGAGCTTGAAAAGGAAAATGAAACCAGCAGCAGACTAACCTGACATGTCTAAATTCCTAGAATTCAAATACAGAGAGCTTCTATATCTCCCAGGTATTCTTGCGTACGAAGTTAGAGGATTTTCATTTAAGAAGCACATTTCATCTGGAAAAATGGCAAATGTAGCTTGGGAATATCTAAAACATCTATGAAGTGCATTAGATAAGAAGAAAAAAGAAGGCTGAAAGAAATGTTTTTAGACATACTGGTTGTCAGGTAGAAAGAGTAATGTTTATATGTATTCAGAATACAAACTCAAAAACTTGGAGGAATAGAATAAAAGAAAAAGGAAATACTGGGGTTTTAGATGGTAAGTGTACATAGATGCACACAGAAATGTGGTATCTACACAACTACTACTTCACAGTCCTCAGACACTGTGTATAAGAAACATGGAATGTAACCAACATCCCTAGTCACACCCAGATAGCCTCGCTGAGAAGGCACAATTCAAATGGCAGTCAGCTGCTATACAAGGAATACAAGCTGCAGCCTCATGTAAAAAATCTGAGGAAGACAAAGCTCCTGAAGATGTAACTGGTAAAACAAAATAGACTCCGGCTTCCTTGACTCGACACCTTATTTTTGAAAATGTCAGTTATCAGATTTAAGGTTCCAGCTACTTCCTAGCAATCAAACTGTGGAAAAGTGGAGGGATACATTCAAAAAACAAATTTACCCAAAATTTTAATTTTTATTTTTATAAAATTTAATTTTTTAATAGGTGAAAATGTTTTAATTTTTATAGGTGAAAATAGGAAAGTGTTGAGAGCAACTATAGCTAATGGAAGAAGAATTCCTCAGCTGAAAGACAGAAATGCATCTTTATGAGCCCGTTGCAATTCAACAGGATAAAAAATATTTTATATAAAATCAAAATATTGTTTTGGATGTAGGTTTATTCTTAATGTGTATGCTATTGCTAGGCTAAAAGCTCAGAAAAAGCTAAAAATTCCACGGTTCACTCTGCTATTGAACTTTATTTAGTTGAGTGGGTGAAGTGAACAACACATGTACATAGCTTGATTAAAAATCATTTTTGTGGGACATAATATTGCCCAGCCATCTGCTTGGCCACTACAAGACAGTGATCTTGACAGATTAAATATCAGTCACATTTAATATACTTTGTTATACAAGAGTCAGATATTTTCAATGCTTTGGGACAATGTAACCTGGCAAAATCTAAGGAATGAAAAACATACCCTAGTGATTGAGTTTTGACTTCATTTTCTTTTTAAACATAGTGCAGTTTTCTCCTTACTGTAATAATTATTGCATGGATTGCTGACAGTTTGTTCAGCTTAAATTGCAGGGTATGGTAGTACTGGTGGAACAAGTTGTTTCTTATGATAATGTCCACAGGAGGGAATTAAAAAAGAAGAATGTTCCTTGTTTTAATTTGGAATAAACAGGTTTCTGTGCTTTGAAACCCCTTAAAAGATATGTTTTCAGTGATAAGTGTGGATTCTACTTTTTCTTACACATCTCAGGTGCACATGTGATGTGGTATCTACATTTATTTTTACTCTGAAGTCCGTGAAACACTTTATAGTATCATACCAGTAGTGTCTCACAATGTCTGAAGTGCCTTGCAGTAATCATTGAGGGAATGAGGAAAGAAAAATAGAATATTTTCCAATTGTGCTCCATTTTCAAAAGTCCTTTTTTGAAGTCTGTCTTACATACTATGTAGAAAGATTTCCTACAAGGAACGCAGCTTGGGGCATTTTGCATCCTTAAAATTCTTCTGTGGTGTCAAAAAGAGTGAAAACCCCAAACTTCCCAGTTTTTCATATATTTTTAGTATCCAAAAATGGCAAACAAATTAAAACTTCTCTTTCCATGAAACAATAAAGTGTTTAGTATTCTGGGTTATTTGTCTGATCTAAAATCCATCAGAGTACTGAAGTGCACAGCTAAGCCACACAGCAGCCTGGAAAAAGAATTAACGAGCCAGAACTTCACAAGCACACATTCATTGTAAGTATCTAATGCCAAGACTTTATCATTTACTCTCACCTCACTCCTGCTGCCATTTCATTGCCAGTATGAACACAAGCTGCAAAGGATTAGAGTAATAAAACACAACCTGCTTCTCATGCTGACATAAAGAGTAGGAGAGACTCACTGTCTCGGCCTGACTTTGGAGAGAGCTGGTTTATTTTCTCTTCTTTAAACAGGCCAAAGTTGGGCCTGTTTAAAGAAGAGAAAATAAACCAGCTAGAAACATTCTTGAACACCCACAACACCGTAAACTGCTCTCTTTTGTCCCATCTGATAGACAGAATTTGTAAGGGGAGCAACACTTCATGAGAGTCATTTCAAGAACGATAAACCAGGTGGTGAAGGAAGAGGCACTATTTGCCCAAACACAATTAAAACAAGATTCGTACTTGATTTCAAAAGAACAATCACAAACCACGTTATCTGTCAACAAAGCATCTTACCTAAACAGGCACGATTTTTCTTGTGCTAGACAGTGCCTGCTGATGCCATCAACAGGGCAGAGGCTTTGGTAGGAGCATCACTCAGGGAAGGAGGAAAACCTTTCAAAGATGGGCTATGAGTCGTCATCTGCCCAAGGAATGGTAATTTCCACCCTTACAATCTGAGATGATGTGTAACATCATCCCAAGTACAGAAACAATTATGCACACCTGAAACACCAACCTCTTTCTTCACAAAAACATCCAGCAAAACAGGCACTGTGACAGTGACGAAAGACAGCCGGGTCTTCCTGCATCCTCCCCTCATCTCCCCCCTTTCTGCCCTGTCTGTGATGGGCAGTGTGGTTTGCCCTACGATAAGAACACTGGGTGGGTATTTCAGAAGGACTTTCTCGATGTTCACATGGTTAGTGTATTCCAGTGATGAGGAGATGAGATGCTTGTGATTGACTTTCATCCACATCAGCCTGCGAGAGGATGTAAAATGCTTCTGGAGACTGGTCCAACTGGGAAAATTGGTCTTCCAAGGCTGGACACAGTTTCTGGGTGGAAACTCTCCCCAGCAGGGATTCTGGCAGAGTACATCCAGCCCAAAGGTGAAGAACACTTAAGGACGGGGGAGTAAAATACACTCAGATCCAGTCAAATGCAGAGATAAAATCCTGGAGTTGCTACATTTATGCTTTGTTGCTTGATAATTGTGAATTCTGCAAGGCCAAAGACTGAAAACCTGTACATTTCCAACTAAACCTGCTTATATTATAAGACTTTTAACATCAGCTGTTGACCAAATCTGAGACTAAGTGGACTCAGCTGCACCCAGACTTGTCCAAGAAGTTTAGAAAGCAGAGTCATCTTACTGGCTCCACAGGAAGGACCACAGCCTGATTATACTATAACCCACTGTACTAGATGATATAGTTGGTATTTAAATATTGTATTGGCAAGATTTAGATACTGTATTAGCAATAAATCTGATCATAATCGTCTACATAATCACTATGTCCTACTTCTCATGCCTGATCAAGAGCATTTTCTCAATTACTCTGCTACAGGGACACACTACCAGTCCTGCCTTACGCGCTCACAGGATGTGGGTGAATGTGGGGACTGACCTAAATCTGAAAAACTTTTATCCAGATAAGATCAACAGAAGTCATGTCACCATCAAAGACTGAAGGAAAGGGGAAGCTGGCCTACAGTTTCAGGGAAGAACAAGACAAAAACAAAGCAAACTACCTTTATTCACTCACAGGAAAGAAAAAAAAAAAAAAGAAAAAATTATCATATTGTAGGGGAAAAACGTAGTCCTTGAAAACAAAGCTGCATCTCCCTGCTAGCAATACACAAACCCTCCATTTTAAAACTTTTAAAGTATTTCCTGTTTTTTTTTATGTGATTGTTTCCCACTGCATTTCAGCTGATTACACATTAACTGTTGCTGTGTCCTAATAAAGACTGTTTTTATTCTCTTAATAAATCTTGAAAGGCAGATGTCTGAGATGTCAAAATGCAATGACTTGAGGTGATAACCAAAGCTTTCATGTTGACCAAAAAATAAAAAAATAAAATTTGGAGTTGCAACCTGAGATCTCAAGAAACAGACAAATGAGGAGTGAGGTGCTGGCATTGAGCAGTGCTATAATTTCACCTCTGGAATATTTGTTTGTGGTGTTTGTTTGGCAAACTGGAACGTGCTGCTCCAGAGGCATAAAGAAATCCATCCAAGCTGTGACCAAACCAACAGGTAGACTTAATTACCAGGCAAAACAGAATATAGCACAATTTGGTAGCTAGTTTGTCACAGTTCATTCAGTATGTAGTCATGAAAAGCAGCCTGAAAATGTTTAAAATTGCCTTTATAGTTTCCCTGTCCTCTCCAGACTCAATTTTTTGAAGTACCTATCAATATCATACCAGCAATCAGGCCTTCCAGTGGTGGAATTTAGCTTTGTACCAATGAAAGTCAGCATTTATAAAACTTTTCCTCTAATTTCACTATTACTACTCTTTGATCTTTTCTATTTTCAATTTTGTAGAAATCACAGACTTTTTGCTCTTCTTTCACTGATATCTTTTTTCTCTTCAAATTGAAATGATAGAAGGGTGAAATCCAAACTCCTTTGAAGCATGGGTTTCCTGTTTTTCCCTCCGGGTCTTCCTCTGAAACTGCAACATTTTGGTTTAAGCTTTGATTCTCATGCTTCTTTAAGGCAAAATAGAGGAAACCAAAACCTGTGTGTCTTGTTTTCCCTAATGACTCTGAACTTATCTCCATAAGGTACTTCCGAACACTTCACTCATTCCCTTCTCCAGTATGAAACTCTGAGCTAATATTTAAATTCATATGTGCAACCTTTTGAGCAAACCTGCTAAAGACAAAAAAAAGTTACAAAAATCCAATTACTGCAAATGCACTACTTTTGAGAATTCCTTCAGATGAAATCTTGCTCCACAGTTCCAAGCATCTGTAAAAGACCCAAAATACTGGACATAGACTACTTCTACTCAGTATTACAATTATTATGCTGTTATTTCAGGTTTTCTTCCAGTCACTGCTAGCACACCTACTTTTCTTGCCCCCATTGGCTGAGTCTATAGACATGTGATGAAATTGTTTGGCTGCAAATGTTCAGTGGGGAAGCATGTAGTTCATTCTCCACATGACACCCAAGAATTTGCCCATGTTAGTATCAGCCAGGAAAGGTATTTTACATCACAGCTCCCTCAGACACAGTGCCCTGTGTGATGGTGTGCTTTCCTGGCTGCAGGACAGTGCTATTGCTTGTCCCCTTCTTTGTAACTCAAGGGAAGGCACAACTGCCAACTCCCCTGTCAGTCAGCTCTGCTTGCACGCCACAAGCACTGGAGTATTTAGAAAAGTATATTCCAGGCACATGACCAATAGGCACTGTCACAGAGAGTTTTATATCTGGGATGGGGTTTCAAAGGAGGAAACCTGTCTGTAATGCTTGGCAGATCTGGGACATGTGAATAACCAGTGTGGTTGATGCACCACTTGGATTCGTGGCCAATAAATACAAAAAGTAAGCTCAGGCTTTTTCAGTGGACAAAATATTTGCTCCTGAAGGAACTACAGAAGATAATATTGTTGAATCAGAGGGAGATCAGTTAGCGGGGAGTTTCTGAAGTTGGATGAGGGAAGCTAGGCAACACTGACTCTCGCAATGATTACTGCTGGTCAAGATGAATCATGACACTGTTTTCAGTCTCTAAGTCTGATTTGATATGAATTGTTATTGCACCAACCATTAACTCTGTGTTATTGTCATGCATTGCTATCATAATCACAGAACACCCACTTATGACCAAGCAGTTCAGAAAATACAAAGAACATGCAGCAGCCACAGCTAGAAAAATAACTGCCTCTTTCACTGCACTCAATTCAATAAAGAAGAAAACAATTCTCTTTATAACAATTTTCATACCTCCAGCAAACTGAGAGCATAAAATATTGAAAATAATGTACCTTGTTCTGTGGGAAGAGTGCTGTGATTTTAAAGCACACCAGGAGTTAACAGCTTTATAATTAAATTGGTTTCATTGAGACACACATCAAGAAAAAAATGCCATCAAAACTCAGGAAGGGTAACAACAATAAAAAACATGGAGGTGGCTTTTCTAAAGTATAACATGCCACTTCCCATATGATCAGATCCAGTTATCTGGGATGCACATACACAAGAATCCCCATGGCAGTTATTACAAACAGGACCACTTTTAGTGAGTTTTCTTTGTCCATTGTTTATAGTAGTTTGGTTGGCAAATAAAATACATTTCACTGTCCTCATCAAAATGAAGGAGCAAAATTTCCAGTGTTGCAAAAGTCCATTTTATGCCATTCTGTGTTCCTATTATCATAACTCCCACTCCTAGCTCTCACTTCTCCCCTTTGCAATAGACTTACACAGAGATTAGAGAACTATCAGTTCATCCACACAAACTCTGCTATTAAAAATACAGAAATACTGACAGATATTAACTAGCAAAAATAGCTCAGTAAAAACTCTTTCATGAGTGCCTTTTTTTCCCACAAAAAGAGAAGAGGCCTCAATGAATGACCTATTTCTTCTCTAGTGACAGAATCTAAATGTAGAAGGAAGAGATGGGACTGATGACAACAGCAGCAGCAAAAACTATCAGTCTTTAAAATAAATTGTTAAAATGAACAGAAGTATCTGGTTCAAAATAATGGTCAATCTGTGTTTTATGGCAAGTAAAATACGAAATGGCTGAACTGTTAGCCATGGTGTGTCACTTATCATTTAATCACCCTCAGTACTAAAGGAAAAAAGTTGAAACATATGTCCTTAGGTTTTAGAAAGACATCCAGCGGAAATACGCGGGGGAAAAGGATGTACAAAACAGACACCCATACAGACAACACAATAGGAACTGTAATAAAGCATAGAAGGAATGAAAATAAATGCAACAAAAAAGGAAGATTCAGGATGACTTTTGTTGCTGGATACATCTCACAACTCTGCAAGTGGTCTTATGTGGAAATAGAGAACATATGAGGTTATGAAAATCTGGTTAACATATTATCTTGGATTCCTCGGAAGCTCTTGGCATGATTCCCTCAAATGTTTTCTAAAGGTATTAAGCAGATCATGAGAAAAGCAATAGGTAGAAAGAAGGGAATAAAGGTTAGGCACGGCAGATCAGTTATTACACTAAATAGTGTATTATTACACTGAAGTAATAATATTACACTGAAGGGGGGGTGACTACAGTAACTGTGTTGAGTAGGTCCTGGACTGTTCAGGATAATCTCAAATTATCTACAGAAGGGTGTGAATGAGGAAATTACGTCAGATATAAAATTTGCTGAAAGTATAACTACTGAGGTCAGCAAAAAGTGAGGTATGAGAAGATCATGTAAAATTACAAGATACTGATTCACTGAACAATAAAACAGCAGTTGAAACTGAATTTTGATAAATGCTAAACATTTTAGATATGAACCTTCTCTCCCCAACTGTGGCAGTAAGTGGCAGCTAGGTTACTGCTGCTGCTCAAGAAGAACTAGAGGTGTTACATGTGATTCCATGAAAACGTCCACTCAAATCTCAAACAGAAAATAATGAGTTCTAAGGAAAGAAACAGAAAACAAACCAGAAGACAGAAGGAGCATAAGCATAGCACACACACATACTAAATTCTGAGCCCTCACTGCAAGAAAATCTTGGAGGTGCTGGAGCATGTCCACAGAAAAGCAATAGAGCTGGTGAAGGGTCTGGAGCACCAGTCCTAGTGAGGAATGGCTGAGGGAGCTGGGGGTGTTTAGCCTGGAGAAAAGGAGTCTTAAGGTGACCTTGTCACTCTCTACAACTGCCTCAAAGGAAGCTGCAGCCAGGTGGGGGACAGTCTCTTCTTCCAAGCAACAACCAATAGGACAAGCAAATGACCTCAAATTGTGCAAGGGGTGATTTTGACCGGAAAAATTTTTTTCACAGGAAGGGTTGCCAAGCATTGGAACAGGTTGCCCAGGGATGTATTGAGTCACCATCCCTGGAGGTGTTTAAAAGAGATGTGTAGGTGTGGAACTTAGGGACACGGTTTAGTGATGGGCTTAGCAATGCTGGGTTAATGGTTGGACACAATGATCTTTTCAAACCATAATGAGTCTATGATTCTGTTCCACAGTTACCATGCCATAGTAGCTGCTTCTTATATTTTTGCCTTTTTTTTTAATTTCATGCTAGTGGTTATATTTGATACCATAAATAATTCCAAGTTTAAGAGGCAAATATTTAACATTTCTAATAAGTTTAAAGGCCATTAAAAGGTTAAGTTTTCCAGTTTAACTGAAGTATTACCATAAAGTAGATATCAATTAGGAAACAAATTTTCAAAGGTAGTGTAAATTCCTAGTAATAACTTCTGCATGCCTAACTGAGGTGAATATTCTTTTTATGGCTTGAATTTTTTTTTTTTAAGTTAATTTGAGCCTCAGCTTTAATGAGAGCAGTAATTTTTCATCACCTATAAAAACTAAATTCTATTGACACTAGATATTTTATACTTTGTGGTTCCAAGTGTTCTGAAGCCAAATGTGGTCTTGCAGCTACAAAACCAGAGTCGACATGGGTCTTGTCACCNAGAGGAGAGGAGAGGAGAGGAGAGGAGAGGAGAGGGACAAGGAATATTGAAAAAAAAGCGAGAGTGCCCATGGAATATTAATCTATCCAAGATGAAATGGCAAGCAATGTTCTTGCATAGTAAATGTGGTTGATCTCGGACCATCACTGTGCCCCTCTGTGTAGAGCTGTATTTCTCTACATGTACTATGGAAAAACTTAAAACACTCCTAAGGTCAATTATTAACAAAATCAAGAGAAAGTCTCACACTAACCTTCCAGTCACCAAATACTACATATGACATGTTAATATCAAAACATTTTTGTTTACTTGACTATAAATAGCTGCAGCAGCTGTCAGCAAGATGAAATAGGATTTCAACTGCTTTTATTCAATTAAATTGGCCAGATTCAAAATCTCACTTCCACCTACTTGCATTTTCCATTACTATATAACACAGCTCTTTGGCAAACAAGGAAGCAGAAATCTAATGAAGTCTCTAGACAGTTATTTAGCTGCTTTTAATTAATTATACCAGTGTGAATTGGGAATTAGTAAATATTCTTCCTCTTAAATCTCCAAAACTTGGTATGATCACAAAGGTTCAGAAGGAGGCTGTCAAACAGTAGGAAAACCACAAAAAATCCTAGTAGCTTTAGTAGAAATGAGATAAAATAATTTCCTAAGAAGGTCATTATAATTCAACTTATGCAATTAATTAGCTTTATTTCTAAAAGTTATCAGAGTTCTCCCTAAAAGAACATACTTCGCCCTAACTTCATGGGTAAATATTTCAATTGCGTAATTTAGATTATATCCTAATTTGTTCTGTGACAGGATGAAAATCATTCCTTCAAATGGTGCAACAGAGGATCGGAAGCTTTTTCCAATTAAATTACTTAAAGTTAAAACTTACTGATGTTTCAACTTCTATCAGCTTGATCAGGTAGTAGTTTTAAAATTAACTTTTTATATCAATAGGCTTGTTCAGACTTATTTTTTAATCAGTATTTTGTATTCTAGTCAGTTCTTTTTTTCATCCTTTTCTCTCAATAAGACTCTCAAATACCTCAGTGGAATAAAGCCCATGATGCCTACTGAATTGTAAAGAATATGCTGGCTGTTGGTTTGTTTCAATTTTTAAAACCTAATTGAGTATCAGACTTGTTTTATAAACTAGCTTTTGGATTTTAGCCTGAGATATAGCTTAAAGGCTATGTTACACCTAATCCTATTTTTAAAGGCACCTAGTTGAATCTTGTTTCATTGGAATTAAAAATAAAACCTCCAACTTTGCACAGAGGTTGGAATTTTACCTTTAATGATTAAAACAAAGGACAAAGGAGTGAATATCATGTGAAGGTATTATACTTAATACTGAAAACAATTCTGAATAAAATCTGGAAACTTAAATATTGAACACAATAATTATTTCCTATTAAAATAAATATCTTTGAAGTCAGCACCATGGAATCAGGGCTAGTATTAAGAAAAACTAAAATTTAAAAAAAATCATTTGATGCCTTGCTTTTAACCAGAGATAAGGAAGCATCATTAGAGATCTGTTTTATACAGAAAAGGTGTATATCACACAAGTTATAGTTGAATCATAGAATTATAGTACAGTTTGGGTTGGAAGAGAGCTTAAATTTCANTTTTTTCACAGGAAGGGTTGCCAAGCATTGGAACAGGTTGCCCAGGGATGTATTGAGTCACCATCCCTGGAGGTGTTTAAAAGAGATGTGTAGGTGTGGAACTTAGGGACACGGTTTAGTGATGGGCTTAGCAATGCTGGGTTAATGGTTGGACACAATGATCTTTTCAAACCATAATGAGTCTATGATTCTGTTCCACAGTTACCATGCCATAGTAGCTGCTTCTTATATTTTTGCCTTTTTTTTTTAATTTCATGCTAGTGGTTATATTTGATACCATAAATAATTCCAAGTTTAAGAGGCAAATATTTAACATTTCTAATAAGTTTAAAGGCCATTAAAAGGTTAAGTTTTCCAGTTTAACTGAAGTATTACCATAAAGTAGATATCAATTAGGAAACAAATTTTCAAAGGTAGTGTAAATTCCTAGTAATAACTTCTGCATGCCTAACTGAGGTGAATATTCTTTTTATGGCTTGAATTTATTTTTTTTAAGTTAATTTGAGCCTCAGCTTTAATGAGAGCAGTAATTTTTCATCACCTATAAAAACTAAATTCTATTGACACTAGATATTTTATACTTTGTGGTTCCAAGTGTTCTGAAGCCAAATGTGGTCTTGCAGCTACAAAACCAGAGTCGACATGGGTCTTGTCACCCACTCTGCCACACAATTAAAATCCTGATAATTTTTGGAATTTGAGTAGATGACTGAA
>VXBB01024649.1:81911-118573 GCA_013399915.1 Illadopsis cleaveri | reverse complement strand
GATTTTAGTCTGAGATGTAGCTTAAAGGCTATGTTACACCTAATCCTATTTTTAAAGGCACCTAGTTGAATCTTGTTTCATTGGAATTAAAAATAAAACCTCCAACTTTGCACAGAGGTTGGAATTTTACCTTTAATGATTAAAACAAAGGACAAAGGAGTGAATATCATGTGAAGGTATTATACTTAATACTGAAAACAATTCTGAATAAAATCTGGAAACTTAAATATTGAACACAATAATTATTTCCTATTAAAATAAATATCTTTGAAGTCAGCACCATGGAATCAGGGCTAGTATTAAGAAAAACTAAAATTTAAAAAAAATCATTTGATGCCTTGCTTTTAACCAGAGATAAGGAAGCATCATTAGAGATCTGTTTTATACAGAAAAGGTGTATATCACACAAGTTATAGTTGAATCATAGAATTATAGTACAGTTTGGGTTGGAAGAGAGCTTAAATTTCATCTGGTTTCAACCTTGCTGACATGGTCAGGGACACCATTCAGTAGGTCAGGTTGCTCAAAGGCTAATTAGAGCCAAAAGAGATCCATTTTGAATCAGTATTCTATTGACAGTATCAGGCAGGTTGCTCACAGAAACAACTTAACAGAATATGTATATTTAGTCATACCAATACCTAGTACTATCATTTTATTTTTACTATCATTTTATTGTACAGAAAATTATGCTAGACAGCAGCAAATTCCATACTCATCATCTTTACCCATTACTCCAAGATGAACATTTATTTATAAATTAAACAGACAGAGCTCATTTATACTTCCCAGGTAATTCAAATGTTTATAAAGTTTCTTAATTACAAGGTTGAAAAAAAATAACTATTTTTTAACGAAATCTTGCAAAATAATGCCTCCTTAAGACAGTAACAGAGGAGGAATTTCATTTGGACACGCTTAACATGATGAAACTGTAATAGTTTTACTTATCTGGCTATGTGAAGGCACCATTATATCATCAAAACCATGGTAACATATTCTGCATCATAATACTGATTCCATACTTTGCATCAATACCAGTCATAAATTTTGTATCTTCCCATTAAGTGTAAAAAACTGTTCTCTTTAAACCAGATGCCATACTACCAAAAAGTTCAGAAGATCTTTAAACCAGATGCCATACTACCAAAAAGTTCAGAAGAAATGACTGCTCCCTCAAAGACAATTGAAAATGAGTACTGATGAAAAATGAGTACCACCGATCTACAAGTGATAAAATGAACTATGAACATACTAATCACTTTCAAGAGTGACTGGAAATGAGACTGTTCAAACAGTACGGACACATTTGTAGAAAAACATCTCACTCCAGGTGGCCCTGCAGGTCTATGTGCTCTTGGGAAACACTCCTAACACATGCAGTCTACACAGGATAATAGATTATACAAATCTGGAAGATGCTTCAGTGCAAAAAAACATGAAATCCACTAAACCTGATATACCTTGTCACAACTGAATTGCAGACAGTACACTTCCATTCACTATTTACAAAACCCCTCTGAAGGCTTTGGGCAAAAAAAACACCCTCTTCACATGAACATTTACCATTGCACTCCTGGAACCACAAGAGTGGCTAGAAGCCCACTGATTGCCACACACAGGTAAGTACCCCCTTTGCTGCTTGGGATTGTAGGAAACCAGACCCATATAGTCTTTGCATGAGTATCACAATGTTAATATTATTGGCACTAAAGCAGTGTCTGTAAATTCTCACATTTTCCGTTCTCTAACAGAACTTTGTTTTACTTTCTTTTTGCTCATCTAAGATTAAAGTCATTATTCCATTGAAATGTTACAGGATCTGACAAGCTCAGCTCAAATTCACCCAGTAGAAGAAGGCTGGGAAGATAGTTACACTAGAATTGACGAAGGTTCATGAGGTTTGCTATAGAACAAAATGTGCCTAAATTTGTATCAGGCATATGAAAAATGAGAGTGTCTGGTGTCCCTGGGTTCCCAGTGTGAGGGGTATGGTGCGTATGCAGGCAGTATAAATTACTTATATTGGGGTTTTGATTTTCTGGGGTTTTTTAAGTCAAGACTATAAAAAGGGAGCATTCTACTCTTGTTCCACTTCCACAGGTTCTGATTAATGCAAAGACTGCAAAGATAAGCATGACCTTTCCATTCCCTACTTTATTCCATCTCATAAGAGACTCTTTCTCCATTAGCAATCTCTGGAAGTACCTCCCCTTTGCTTGCAGCTCTCTGGTGCTGTTTCCCAAATGGCAATTGTTTAGAACATCTTCTGGCTCCTGCTCTTTGCTGCTACCTTTCGCATGTAATTGGGGAAAGGGCAAAACTGAGAACTGAACAATTTTTCAAGTAAACTTTCATAAACTCAAATAAAAGCCCTAACATTTTTCTTCTAACTCTTTCAAGCGAGTACTGTGTATTCTCAAGGTCATTACTAGTACACCAGCTACTGGAGAGAGACTTTACTAAAGAGGGAAAACTGGAGGAAACATAAACAGATATTGTGCTACTGAGCCCTCCCTCTTTATTGCACTGGATCAGTGACCACAGCTCATAAAGATGCTGATGGGCATCTAGTTACAAATTAGTTACATCAGTTACATGAAAAGACTATAAATGGTGAGAACCGAAACTGAAAAACCACAGGAGGGTGTAAATATCAAGGTAGTCTTTTTTCATAACTATAAAACTTGGATTTAGTCATACATATATTTCAGTGTAATTCCTGATGTCCAAGAGCAGTAGCAAACTACTTCAGCAGACTGTCTAAATGAGCTGGAGTAAAGCAATGTGAATGCAGAGGTTGAGCATTCTAGAGTGGCTGCAGTGGTTCTGCTGGAGCAACCATTCAGTAAAGTGCCTCCAGCCAAATTCAGCAGGTTTGCAGCTATGAGAAAATTAAATAAGCAACACTCAGGAATAAAGGTACTTTAAAGGAACACAAGGATTATGCCTAAATGTATTATCTACACTTAAAGGTATTTTCTGAGACATCTAGATGAAAATTATTCTTGAGATGACTTGAAGATGAAATGAGTGTTTGTGGATAACACTATTTCCTTGTGAAAAGACTGGAAAACTCATGTTGTTCTCTCTCCTTTAGGAGAAAACATCATGATTTGCTATTAGGATATTGAATGTTAGGGAATAGAAAAATCAAGTGTTTGCTGAAAGGCCATCGAAGAAATCAGTGCAAGAACCAAACACAGGATTAAAATCTTGGCAATTTGAGCTGATACCTTTAAATCAGCTCATCTACCCTTTTTTGTTCTATTTTTCCCACTAAGGTTTAAAGGGACTTGAGTATCTGATGTGGTCAGTCTGGTGCATTTCACATCATTAATGATCATTTCAAAAAATGAAAACACAAACTAGAAAAACAGAGTAGTTTTTCCACATTAAGAATAATTGGCAACATAAGTGAAGAGTCAGCATTTACCCTGTAATGGTCAATTCAACAACATATGTCTAAGTGCCAAACCACAAGCCCTTACAATTCTGTAAACTCAGTTAATTGCTTCTTTTCAGGTTGAGATCATGTTTATATTTATGCCTGAATAAAACTTTCCCATTAAAAATAACTTGGAGAATTTCTGTTCCTTAAAATTTTACAGATGAGTTGTAGGCTGAAACACAAACATTTTTTGAGTACATATTGAATAGCAAACAATGTAACAGCAACTGTACATTGCATGGTGCACAGCTATTCTGGGCACAAGCTCTGTTCCTCTTAAATAACTTCAAATCTGGTACAAATTAGCAGAATCCACCTATTTCCAGTTTATTTTCTGGATGGAGATCTACTGAAGCTAGCCAAAATCTTTCAAATATTCCAATGAATATTATTTTCCATTTATTAAAACTTTGCATGGTTTTATTGAGCAGCAGTTTACAAGTTCCACCTTGTTACTATTTTTTACTGTAAATTGCTGTTTCCAGGTGAAAGCTTTACACTTATTAACACACTGAAGCAAATGCTGCTGTCAGGCCTTCTTCTGCCTTATGTTCTCCCACTATCCATAAAGCTGCCTACTTCATTCCCTATGCAAAACAAAGGAAAAAACTGCATTTAAAAACATTGCCTTTTTATATATGAAGTGTGGTAGAGTCACTTTCTTCTTACTTGTTCTGTGTTTTATTAAAGAACAAGTTGATTGAAAGAGTTAGATGTTTTCACCCTGGAGAACAGAAGGCTTGAGGTGGGACCCCATCACATTTTTCCAGTGCTTAGGGGACAGAAATTGTCTTCACAGGGAGCCACACTGAGAGGATAAGGGGCAGTGAGTACAAGTTGCATGGAGAGAATTTCTGTCTATTCATATTTTTTACAGTGAGAACAAACTATCAGTGGATGTGGTGGAGCTCCCATCAGTGGCAATGTTCAGGCCGAGACAGGACAGAGTGTTCAGTAATCTCACCCAGGCTTGCCTCTGCATGAAAGTTTGGACCACATGATCTACTGAGGTCCCTTCTAACCTGAGGTCCCTTGTGTGAATCTCCCTACTCACCCCTTAAATCACAATTTACCTGCCTTGCTTGCATGGGTAGTTGCACAGCACTGGTAGATGAGGTGTGCAAATAGTCCTTACATTTTTCTGGACAGAGTAGATTATACTCTTAAAATGTGCTCTCCAAGGTCCACTTTATGCCGTTCTTCCAGGTATGTGGCTGATATCAGATTTAGACAGAGATGACAATTTTCAGTGCAAACTAAGGCATTATTTACTTCTGCATCACAAAACTGCATAGCTTCACAAGTGATCTGTAACAGGACCCTACGGGGAAACTTTATAAGACAACCGTGTTAAACTCAGACACACGGGTTAAAAGCAATCAGAAGAAAAATTTGGAAATCCAAATTACAGTGACAACAGATGGCAGAAATCTGGGGCTTTTCCACACGAGGTTCTAGATTGACTTGTCCAGAACTGAAATGAAAAGCAAGACACTTAAGGATTTTGAAAAAACCGAACATTTTCAGAAGTTCTGTCATGTGAAAAGCTCTAGCTCACCATCTGTCAAGTTCACTGTCATCTGGCAATTCTGAGCATTACCCAAAGGAAGCATTTAGGGCTATTTGTTTACTGAAGATCTGAATTTAACCAGCTCCAGAATAGCTGACTTTGGACGAGGACCAAAATACATAAGACATTTTTGTCATTAAGGATAGGGGGTTTTTTTCCATCCATGTAATCTGAGAGGATAAAACCCAGCTTCAGTTAAATTACTGCGGTGTTTTGGTTACATATGTTAGTAGTTTGTGTGTTTGTTTAATTTTAATTGGATACGACCATAAGGAACCAAGGAGACATATTTTCCATTTAGTAGAAGCTTTTTCTATTCCAAATTTTGCAGCAAGCAGGTAATCTGAATGACAGCCGATTTCACTATTGCAGTTCTGGTTTGACAAACAAAGGTTAAGCTTCCACATCAAATAAACATTGCCTAAAAATATTTCAAACACTGGTAAATACAAATAGGTCAGTGTTTAGTAGCTGAAAACTAAGAAATGCAATATCACACTTGGGTCTCTTGAAGCCTCTACATTATCTCCAGGAAGCAAGCATATGACACCGTTCAAAGTTAGCTAAAAAGGTAGTGATCTCTTTCACACAGCATGTCAATAAGTTGTGAACTATTTCCAAATATCAAATTATGTATTGATAGCTCCTCATTGCTCAAGTTGCAATTTTAAATACAGTGATTTTGCTTTTTGCAATGACCATACTTTAATTTCTAATTTGACAGAAAACAGATTTTAAAAATAAAGACAAAAATGACCCCCAAAAAGGTAAAAAAAAAAAAAAATCCTGAAAGTAAGCAAGGAAAAAAAGCATTTTTGATAATTTTTTTAAAAAGGAAGATTATCTTTCCTCTAATCAAAAGAAAACTAGAACTTCCATAGAATATTTTGTTTCTACAATTCAGCATCTTCTACTAGAAATCGTTCCTTTATGGAAAAATTCTGATCAGGTAACTTGATTCCTGTAAATCCAGGAAATAAATAATAGCTAAATACAATAACAAAGCTGTGTTTCCTGCTGGGCACACAAGAAATCTATGGCACAGTTTGGAACCAAACCCTTATTTCTGTGTCCCAACCCAGCTAATCAAGCAATGAACTGTTCTTCCTTATTTCCTCATTTCACTGATTTTATTTGCACTTCATTGTTCATTTAAAATGCTGTAGAAGAATCCAAATTTAAGGTTAACTTTTGGTAACAGTACAAGAATGCATTTTAATAGTTCTATTTATTTTTTACATATTCAAAAATTCTGTAAGAAAACAGTATGTATTTAACAAACTATCTAGCATAACACTGAGTAAATTTCTCACAGACTCAAGCACATTTTCTACCAAAGAACTATCATTATCATTCTCATATTGTTTCCTGGTACCTGCTGCAATAAAATGGATAATCAAAATCCTCAGATTGTTAGTAAAGTTTTCTAAGATTTTATGTCTTTTTTAATACTGAAATTGTACTCATCAAATGTTGTCTCATCACTCCCACCACAGTAGAAAACAAAATCAGGTCAAATAATTTTGAAAACAAACTAGAATTTGAAGATGAGAAAACAGAAATTACCTGGGTCTTCTATTGATAAGTTCTTCGTTAACCATTGAACAATATCTGAGCCTAGGAACAAAAGAAAAGGCATTTATAGATTAGTAAATTTTCTCTCACTATTCTTCAGATCCCTGAGGCAACTAATATTGTTCTTCTACGAGAGAGATCTACATCTTTCGCTCAGTCTGTCTAGAAAAAAACAAAAAACCACTGGACATTCTATTTTAGTTTAGTTTCTTTTTTTAAATTTGTTTTAGCAGTGAAACACAGAACTTCTTTCTTTAGGCTAAGACTTATAAAAAGTAATAGAAGTGCATTAAGTGTGCAGTAGTAGTCTGCATTTTAAAAATTACACTACTGCAAAATGTACATAGAAAAACACTTTATTAATCTAAGTTTCCCCCTTCCCCCCGACTTAAAAATTATTTTACCAGTAACGGCATATTCAGTTACCTACATGTGGGCTACAAGTGTATCAAATTCCACCTCCTGGCTAAGCCCTTGACAAAATTCATTTTTCCCTTGGTGATAAAGTGCTTTCCTTACCACTCCAATCTCCCTTGCTCTCTATCCCTTCATTTATTGTGTATCCTTCTCTTTCTATTTAATTTCCTGCCTTATTTTAAGGTCCCATGCTATTGCTTACCTCCTAACACCTTTATACCAGATTTCTTCCTGCCTTTCACACTGAGTATCCTTCCAACCTCACCTCCTAATTCCTAACCCATCTGCTCCTCTTGGGCATGCACTTCTGTCACACTTTGCACTTTATGCCACAAGCTGAAGTCAGCCTTGTTTTTCAAGTAGAAAGCTACAGTTGAACTTCACCCACTGTGAACATGATTTGCAAAATAAATTATGAAGCATTGCTGCAGACAAAATTCCCAAACCACATTCATAATTTGAGAAACTTGAAATAACCAAACCAACTTAGAGGGAAAATGGTTGAAGCACTGAGGGTGTTACATGCATGTTCTTCATGTTTCATGATATGTCCAGTTCAGACACGCAATGTAGTAGAGAGAGACATCACATATTTCCTTATAGAACCAATATGTAAGTTGCTCATCCATTTCCCACCAAGCATAATGACAAAAGTCATTTATAAACCTTAAATTTAAAACAATAATAAAAATCTATACATCTTACACAAATATAAACCAAATCAAAACAATAAAATTTCTTGAATGTAGTATAATATATAACATTAGAATGTGGAGTGTATTTCCCCTGTTGCTCCTTAGATTCAGATTTCTTCCTGTACTTTACATACTGCATAATTTCCTTTGCTTTTCTTAAGGCAACGAAAACAATATTTTAAAAAGGCATTTCAGAAAAGAAAGGAAATTTACTTCTCCTTCTAGCTTTTATTTTATTACACTTAGTGAATAGCTTTATCATGTATTTTACAAAGCCTCATTGATTATATCATAGCTTTCCATGTATGTATGCATTACAAAGTTGATTACATAGCAGTGAAAATCTCTAGAGACTTAGCAATCATGTCCAGAGTAAACACTTTTCATTGCTATATTAAATGTCTAAATTTTGAGAGATTTTAAACTGCAGTGGCAGAGTTTCTCATAGCATTTACATGGCTTTACCCCTTAAATGAGGCCATTTGCCTTTGCATGCCGTTGGAGGTACACAAAATGTTTCAGACAGATATTCCTACCCCAAAAATATTTTATTTTTATAAATACAATTTTAATACTTTTTAAAATACATATGAAATGTACAAGGTTGGCATTGAAGGAAAAATTTTAGCTTAATATAAGATGAAACTTCATAAACCTCAATGACCTCATTACAAGCATAGCTATATTTTTCTGTCAACTGACTACAGAAGTTAGTCAGCCCTAAACATCTTCCTAAATCTTCAAAGATCAAAGGCAAAAATTAGAAAAACAAATCAACATTTTGAATGCTGTTTTCTAACTTTGTCTTCTTTCAAATCTCTCAGGTACCATATGAGAAGAAGTTTTCTATTCTTTCTGTCTTGCCTTCAAACACTTTTTTCCTTTCTGCCTCTTTTGAAAGCTTTCTTACAGTGACATGCTGTATTCCTCAGCCCTCAGTTCCTGGTGTCATATTTGAGTATACATGATCTGTACATCAGAAATTTCACCTCCATATGTTCCAGTGTCTTTTGGCTTATTATAAATAATAGTGGGAAATCGACTTTCTTGAAAATGGCATCATCTGATCATGAAAGTTCATTGATACTCTATTCACATTTTACCCTGAAGCCATTGCCCTGGTACATGAAAGTCTTGACAGGAGTTTAAGCCAGCGATTGCATTCCAATACACTGATGATTTCAGAGGTACGACTTTCATGACAGATGAATAAATATCAACAGCAACACTCTCCTTCTAGTGTGAAGGCTACTCAAGTAAAACAAACTTGCAAGTAATTTCTCATATGGCAAGTGAGAAATGTATCAGCTCATATTTCTTTGGGAGGTCTTGGGGCCAACTTTAGTCCTAAAATAATAAAGGTATTGTAGAGCTTGCTGAGTGTTTTTTTTAGCTACTAGTTTTAACATCTAATCAACAATATTGTTCCCCTTAATTATTCTTGTGCCCTTTTCTAAGGTTTATTACTTATGCAAATGTGTTTCTAAAAGAAAACCATTACTCTAATTCCTTATCTCAGGAAAAAAAAAATAAGGCAGGAAAACAGGTGAAAACAGGAAAATAATGCTTCCTGTGAGTGTAGCTTTGAAAAAAATTGGCCAGTAAATTCATGAGTTTTCATACACGACACTTCACATCTATAGGAATTATGATCCAACACCATAAACTTCATTATTTGTAAACAAGAACTAATACTTACAGGATGAAAAATCTTTAACCTTCAAACCTGATTCTGTCTTATCACCAGAAAACTAGCAAAAAGACACACTAGTCAGATGATATAAATTTCATGGAAGCCACTACCTTGGTACTGGACTCACCAGAAAAGGAAAATTTCAGCAATCCAAAATAGAAAATGTTAGCTGTGTCAGATACTCAGTTTTTGTATACTGTTTTATGTGTGATACCAAAGATCCAGCTATAACATTGTCAAAGCAGATTATCAGGTTCTCCAGGTCTCCCTGCCTCACTTCCAGCAAGCAGCAAAAAAAGGCAAGTTGCTGTTAGATCTGCAAGGTGCAGAAGACTTCAGTCAAATTGCCAACTGAATTTTGAAATCCCAGAAAAACTTTCAGTTGTCATGCCAATTTCTAAAGCAAATAAAACTGGAAAAGGCAAAGCAATAATTTTTAATAATATCTTAAAGATAGCAAAAGCAGAAAACATTTGGAAAAAGGGGGTTTTTTAGACATAGAGCCTGAAACCCAAGAGTGAGATTCCTTAAATGCCAGCACCTATCCCAATAAAGGACATAAAATTCACAAGATCTTACTCCAGTCCAAAAAAAAGACAGACTTTAATCTTCTTTAAAGAAATAGGCAAATACATGTCTATATTCGTATACAAAAGACATGAAAAAGACTCAGTCATGTTCTCTGTGAAAATTCCACAAGTGATTAATTTTAAATGAAATGGTCCAAAAATAGCAGTTGCTGAGGCTGTCACAGCATCTTAAGATAGTATTTTTGAGGAAAGCATGCTCTCTGAACTCTGCAATACTAATTTCCAAGTCAAAGGCATAAAGGCCAGGGCAACACTAAGGTTACCTTTCACAGAAAATCACCCATTTTAAACAAGTCCTTAGAGAATACATTTTCAAAAGGTGCTGGTTCTGACCTATAAAAAATTTCACAGGAATTATAAATCAATGCTATGCATAGATGTAATGAGCCATGTAAGCCTTGATATGACAGAAAAAAAAGATAGGATAATAGTACTGCAAAAGAAAAGCAAAAATCAAAATGCTCTCCCATATCTAGTGGAAGAAGGGACAGCTGTAAGAAAGTATATTTTATTAATCAGAGTCACAAACCAAGAGACTACTGAGAAACTTAATTCAACGATGTCTCACTTCATAAGAGAGAGGTTCAACCCTGTAAAGAAAATAGTTATTTTCTCTTCATGTCTTAGTTTAGTAACTAAAACCTATTCTTCTTTTTACTTTTAGACCTCAGAGTATTTGCAGATAATGAAGAGGGAAAGTGACACAGGAAGCTCCCCTGCATTGCTGATACCAAGAGAGAGGGTTTTGCTGTCAACAATCCAGGCTTTTGCAGTCTGAACTCTCAAGAGCAGCATAACCATCATGATTACATTTGCCCAGCACTGTGAAATCTGGGCAGCTGGGCCTGGTTGGTGCTGAAAGGCAGGAGCAGAACATTCGGGTGTTCCCTCAAGGGAGCCTCGTGGTCAGCTGGCTCAGCTTCAGTGCTTCACCACCATCTAGCCATGAGAACCTGAAGAATTTTTTTGCAGGGCAGCTCACCATATAGATAACTTAATAAGCATGACTAGAAAATATCACTGTCTAAATTTAAGACAAGACTTATTACTAAATTAGTAAAGAAACAGTACTGTATTTGCATTATTTCTCTTTATTTTTTATATTGAGAGAGGAGGGTATTGGGTCATTTTAACTTCCACTTCAACACTATCACTTTGTGGTGATACATCAGGAAAGTAAGTTTAGTCACTGATATAGTCAGTTAAAATCCTTGATCATGACTAAAACATAAAATGTGCAATTTCATTTCTCACCACTGATTCAGATGTTGGAAACAAAGAAAGTGGATTAGATGAGCAGGGAGATAGTAAAAGACAGTGGTTTCTCAGGCTTTCAGCACTAGCTGTTTTCAAACAAAAATTACTGTCTAATGGAGAGTAGGACTCTTCAAGAAAGACTTTCTACTGGTGAATGGTACAAAAATTATCTGCATTCTCCCTGAAGTTTTCACAATCACAAACCATAGTATATATTGCCACAGATATATCAGCATGGATATTTTAAAATTTCTTTTCTTTATCTGAGAAGAACAGTTTGTGTATGAATTCTTCATGCACATATCTGAAAGAAATCAAGTATTATGTAGTTACAAGCAGAAGGGCAGAGGGAAGAAAAACAATGGCTGTATTACATTTGGCTTAAAGTATGGAGAAATACATTATTATCCAGTACCTATACTGGCTTATTCAGATTAATTTTTTCCCTATGCCTATTACAGCCGAGCAAAGAGAGGCTTTGCATCACTTGATTGCAGTGTCCACAGAAAGGTGAAAGAAGGATGGGGGATTCCTCTCCAAGACTGGGGTTGCAGAAGTGTCCGAAGGATTATATACCCCAGAAATTGTTCCCACCCTATATTTTTAGTTACTAGATTTTTTTCTTTCTTTTCTGTATTCTTTTGGATTAATGTAAAATAGATTTATAGAGTTAAGTTAACTTGGTAGAATTTTTTACCATGAGTGGTAACAGAGCTGACACTGATAATTTGAATACCCTGCTGATTGCACTTACATATTTAACTTTCTGACCTTTACTATTTAAATGGGTTGACTTTTTTTTTAAAAAAAAAAACCATCGTTGATCAGAGTGCAATTTGATTAGGGAAATTATTTGCAGCTCAACTTTCACACATATTTCTGCCACTTGTTTTTTTAGAATGACTGATGAAAACAAATGCAGAAACTTACTCTTTTGATTTTTTATAATTGAGGGTGGACCACACATTTGTTTGAGTTATGTTAAGGAAGACTGCACCCAGGTGCAGACTTTAAAATGTCATCTGAATAATACTAACTGTAGAGAGAATATGACATATTTTAATGAAAATACTCAAGCACAAAAGTAATTGCAGTTTTCTAGTTTTAAAACAACAATCTGAAATATACTTTTTTCCAAAGTGAAGCTAGTTACAGGAATGTGCAGAAATAAAACCCTCAAATGAATCATCCTACTGCTTTTGAGTTGGATTCTTTCTTTCTTAGCTGTAAGCAGTCCTCAGAAATACTCAAGCCTAGAAGAGCAGAAAGGATCCATAATTTTGGCTAGCCTAACCTTGTGAAGAACAACATATTGCTTGATACTGTTATGACTTTCTGCTTTAGACAGGAAAATTCATCTGCATTCATATTGTGGAAAAGCTAATAAAGAATGCAAAAATCTCTTCCACTTCCATACCAATATGAAATAAATCAATGGTGCTGACCAAAAAATTTCAGTAATGTAAACCCTGCAGTCACACTCTGTTTCATAACCAAGCTTCAGAGCAGAAATCTGGTTTATAAACACTAAAAGGATAATTAAATACGGCTGTGTATCTGTGCCACTCTTTATTCTAAAAGTGGCAATCCACACAGGTCCCTGTGTCCTCCAGCAAAAGGGATTGCTGCTTCATTGCAGCAACACTTATCTCTAAAGTTTCCCCAAAAAACATCCTCTACTTAGATCTCTTCTACAGCCACAAATGACCGTTTTACAAATTACACAAGCTGTGCATAATTGGCAATATACCAGTAACCACTGACGAAACCCCTCTAATCCCAAGAGTTTAAACTAAACCAGAGTTTAGCATCTTGTTGAAGAACATTGCTCCATGCTAAACATCTGCAAGACAAGAGTGATGCTGTTTAGAAAAACTAAGTTCCATGAAAGCCCTGTACAGCCTGTCCATTGCAAAGGAATTTTTATGCTTTTCTTCAAAATGATGTAAAACCTTGTGATCTTGATGAATGCTAATAGAATATCAGTGTGCATATGAGATGTAAAATCTTAAAAAATTCCTCTATGTAAGGAGAATGTAAGTATTTGTGGGGGGGAAAGCCCATAAAATATAAGTAGTTGAACACTGTAAAATGCCCAGAAGAAATTTCATTTATGAGAAATACTCATCTCAAAAAAAAAAAAAAAAAAAAAAAAAAGAAAAAAACCCAAAAACCAATCAACCAAAACCAGATTAAAAAACACACCTCACTTTTAACTACTGTATGCTTTCTTCAAGCAAAACTTCTAAATGACTGAGATAAACAAGGAGTCCAGGAGACTTATCAGTGATATACTTGATTTCCTGTTCATCAGAAATCTTAAATAGCGCTAAAAGAAGAAAAGAAGCTAAGTGATTTCTGACTTTTCTCATCATGATGCCCCTTCATTTTTCTCTCAATCAATTCTTCTCTTTACTTTTCAAACACCTAAAGGCACATTTGGGTATTATTAAGAGAGAAACAGCCAAGAATGCAGCTACTCATCATGTTCTCCATCTACCATTACCTTTGGGAGCTCAAGCTAAATCACATCCTCCAAAATAGTTCTGAATCCAAGTAGAGAGCAGGAAGCCTTCAAACACCAAGCATAATGGTGTCCATGCTCTTCCCAGCCACCAGTGTGTACTGTGTAAATGAACAGGCAATGAGGCTGTTCTGCAATATCAATGCTCACCTTGTAGGTAAGTACCTAGTCGCCAGCTTAAAGAACATTTTTTTTCTATCTTTCTCAAGGATGATGTAATTTCTTTTTAAAAATAATGAGAAACTCCACACGGAAGAGAACAGTCTCTACCGTCTGCTAATTACATTCTCTAAATCATGAGGCAGCTTAGTCCGAATTTCTGCTCAGACACAAGTAGTTTCAGACTTTTGAACCTGTGTGTCACCTCAGTTTTTAGGTGTTCTGGTTGGGGTATTCTGGTTGTCGCCCCTTGTAATTCCTTTTACTGGAGCTGTAACTCTTTTATGCTAAATAGGTTGGGAGATGAGAAGAGAAAAGAAATTATTTACTACCCTGTACGACACCCATGTGGGAAGTTGAACACCTGGAGTCCCCTCCCTATTGCTCTGCAGTCTGGTTAATGGGAAGTAGAACAGCACTGGCAAGTGTATCCTGGTGGAGAACACTGCAGGTTATAAATGTAAAAGCAGCCACCCTCAAGAAAAGCTGAGAAGGAAATGGATATGTGACTCCTATGCCAAGTTTGACCTCCCATTCCTGAAATAACATATAAAAGGGCAATAGTAACATCACTTTTGTCTTAGCTGTCTTGAACTCTCACTCTGAAAAAATCATCCAAGATTATTTCTGGAAAACTGGCAATGTATTCTTAAGAGAAAAAATTGCTACTTGCCATAAATAGTTCATCTAGCCTTCTTTTTGTATCTACTGGATGTTTTACTGTGTCTTGCTGACAACTTTGTATATAGAAAACAGGTAGATTGATAAGCGTATGTTCTTTCTCTCATACACATATCAACTAGTGTTTGCACATTGTATTTTGATAATCTTTACAGCCCAGTAAAAGCTGACTGAGTTTATCTCTGCCATAATAAACTCATTTGCTTTCCTATTTTTTCATCAGCAGTTTGAAAATAGAGTGTAAAACCAAAAATCCTCCATGTTCACCAAAAACCTTTGTGAAACTCTTGACCATGCTTCAAGCAGTGATGTAATTTTTTCATATTTCCACATTAATATCTCTAAGAAATACAATATATTCCTTGAGAAATGCTTCTTCTAATTCTTGTTATACTGGCCCCCAAAAGACACCCACACACAGATGGCAATGGAAGGGAGTGAGGAGCAATGCAGTTTCTGCTAGACACTTTTAACATTCATGGAGGATTTTCACAGGGGAAAATCCTCAAGTCCTAATTCATGGCTAATGGTAATAAATAAATAAATCATATTAGACTTGATTTGGGATTTTGACTCCAGGAAGAAAGTCAGTAGGGACACAGTGACTTGCAGTTTTGACATTTGCCCAGCAACAATGTCAATGTCCTTCCTCACAAAGTGTTCCTACACAACAATAGTTAATTTATAAAGTTGGTTTAAAAATGGGTTTTTCCACTGTTGCTATTTCAAAGCACTCTTTCAGTGACTCATGCTTTTACTGTTCTCTTCGCTTAAGACTCTCAAAACTGATGTCCAAAAAAAACCCCCCTTTGATCAGTGTAGATTTCCTGACTAATCCAATCTATTTAATTTAGTTATTTTGACAAAAATACACCTTTTAGAGAGATTTAGTGATGCTTAGTACAACAGCACAATGTGATGCTCTGCAGAAGCTCCTGAGCCACAAGTTTCCCAAGAATTTGATCATTACCCAGCCTCACACATACAGAAACCACTCCAACAGGAAACTTCTCAATAAAAAAAACCCTACAATACATCAGTTGCACAGAACACTTATCTTTCAGAGATACAATCCAGAGCAGGGGAAAAGGCGATAACAGAAAGTCTGAAAACATGAATTCCATAACAAAATACCAAGAAATGGCAGAACAAAAGTACTTTGTTTTCCTAAAGTAGTCATCTGGGGGTTTTAGCTCTTTATTCCCATTGTTCCTCAGCCTGTAGCACAGATCAGCTGTTTTTCAACTGGTAGTAATAAATAAAAAGTATAAAATACGTGAAAGTTTGCTGAAGCTGAGTAGAAACCTTCAACCTTAATCCAAATATTCAAGTGTTACACCAGAAATGTCACTGACTATGATCAAAACTTTGCTCAAGGCTTCTTTTTTTTCTGTTTGAAATATGAAATGTTTTAATATTCAATAGACTACAGAAAGTTCAAATGAATTTCTGTTCTTGATTAATCTGTGCTGGATGTTTTTGTGGTATTTCCTCCAGACCCATGATTATTTTAATACTGCTATGTCTCAGAGTTCACACTTTAAAGATCTGCTGCAGGGCTACATTTTCAAAATGGAAAGGAAATTAAGTTGTTCAAATTTTAAGTACCTATATTTTTGAGCATTATTCTGACTGAAATTCTAATTTCATTCAGCTTTTCCAAAATACGGGACTGTTTCAAGACTTTGGTAGGCTCAGTTGCTTGACATAACAAAAATCACTAACATTACATAGTATGGAATGAATTGTGTTAGAAATAAAAATTACTTTGCTCCAACTTGATACTTCCACCAAATCCAGCGCATTTTTCATTTGCGAAGAGATTATGAATTAATTTATTCTAAATGTCAATAATTGTGCTACACAACTATCTGAAGCAGATACTACTGCGTCTGTTCTCAAAGACATAAAAATCTCATCGTTCTTCTCAGGGTATCTCTTTACATATGCACCTCAAGAACCCTGACACAATAAAGGTAAAATTTATTAGCTCTTGAGGAAAATTCCCAAATATTCATTGAAATATAAGTTCTACTGACAACTGAAATTCTCTAATATGATTTATCCATCAATAGAGATTTACCAAAAAATTGAGAGACATGAACTACTATTTTAATATGCAATCAACAGCTCTTTGGTTTAAAATAAACTTAATTATATCACCCATAATAAGTAATATATTTCTATCTCAAATTGAAAATTGAAGTATGGTTTATGCTCAATGGTATATACTCATAGATGTGAGTATACATGCCAGTCATTTTATATATTATGCTCCCATCCATCACAATGAACTTAGCAAACCAAGTAAAACTTGGAAAAAATAAATCGCTTTTTGTTTCAGTTTGCCAAGTTCATTCCCTTGCTGCTGTGTTTCCCAAGGGACATTCACATCAGCATTCGTAAGATATAAATTGCAGCCCTGTAGCTAGTATTGGCTTTTTCTCTATGACATTTTTATAGGACTTCAAAAGCCACCTTTCTGCTTTGACAAGTAATGTAGTACCACATTAATCAAATACATTTTTGAAGCAAAATACTTTGCTTTCCATCATTATCAGGCAATCCTGTCAATAACCAATGTTCACACAGTCATCACTAATGTCTCCATTTTAGGAATGTCTCTTGGAGCCTGAACAAAGAAACAATCTCTGCAAAAAATTTCTGTTCTCTCCCATCCCTACCCTCGCATTCATTACATCCAGAGCAACCAATTAATAACACTAAACCATGACCTCATGGGAAGCATTTGTAAGTTTATGTGGAAAAGCTGAAGAGAGTAAATTTCCACCATCCATTATCAAGCAGAAGAATGATAAAAAAGACATTATTCTGAACAATCTTGGACCACCAGCCCAAGATGTAACGTTCCGTATTTATTTTTACAGTGCAGATGATAGTTCCTCACACTGTGCTGTGGATTTTAGGCACTAGAAAACAGAGAAGTACTTTGAAAATATCAACCTGTAAGTGCTAGTGCAATAAATAATAGTGCATGTCCTGGAGTCTATTCTTCATGTTATTATAATGTATATTTCAATGTTTTATTTCTTTAGATGGAAAGTGATGGTGTCTTTCTGTGCACATAGGGTTCTTTCACAACTTAGACTTGTGAGTACAGAAGCTCTTTGTAAAGATGAGACTGTAGTTCATTATTCTTTTCCTTCTTTACAAAATGCAGAAAAAAATTAGGTTCATACTGTTGCCTAGGAGTATGCAGTGACGTGAATACTACTTTTAGCACCTGTTGCATCTTTGCTGTTTACATTGTCAGAGTAAGAATAAATAGTATCAAGACGTAAAATCACCCTTGGTGAGAGAACATGTATACACAACCATTCAGCTACCTATCCAAACCAGTCCTGGCCCTTTTCCCAGGCCCTGTACAAGGCATTTATTTAACTTCTAGTCTCTCCATGTAATTTTTGAGGACTTGTACATATTTTATGTAAAATTGTTGATGGCCACCATTTCTTCCTTAACCACTGACTGCAGGCTCAGGAACAGATGATATATATATATTGTCTTGGGAAAACAAAGGCAGGATCAGTAAAGAAATATAAAGCAAATAGATATCCAGTACTAGGATTACTGTTCACTAGTGGAAGGCAAAAGTAGACACAACTCTTGTGATGAAGGCCTGGAGACAACAAAGATTTGTCAGTCAGCTAAGGAATTGTGCTGTCTACATGAAATATGGTTCCAAGGTTGGGAAGGAAGGGGCAAGAAGACATTTGGGAAAAACATGTTCTTGCTCAATCTTCTTGCATCCTTAAAATGAATTCATCAATAGATTACAAAAGGAAACTAGCTGCCCTCCCCTGCAACAGGAAAAAAACCCAACAAAATCCCATAATTCAAAAATTTAAAGCACTTCTTCATAGATAAATATACCTTGTTCAATCTGGCATCAGAAATTAATATCATTCTCCTGCTACCTTACTGTCAGAAAAGAAATCAGGGAGAGCAGAGTACGGTGCTTGTGCTTGGAGTAGCAAATAGCCTGATTATGGCAGTATGCAGATCACTTCCCCTTGATAGCCTGGGAACAGAACTGCTCTCCTTTCCAAAAATACAGGGGAAAGGGAGTGGTAATATGACTGGAGAGAGTTTCCTGCAAAACAGGATGGATGTAAGTCAAGTAGAAGGGAAGTTTTAAGTAGCTTATCCCCTTTCAAATTTCAGCTTCACTTTGAATGAGGCAGGTTTTTACTTAGAAACTAAGAATGTATTATGCTGTTTTAGTCCTCCTTTCTACTATTCCACTTCCATCCGACCCAACATAAAACTGGGCTCCTGTCAATAACCAATACACAAATAAATGCCTGTTGTAGCACTGTTCTCAACAAATAATGTCTAATGGATGGGAACAGGCCAGCCACATTAACAGCCAGTAAAACATGCTGCTCTCAAGTGAGAGATGACCACTCTATTTCTCCTGCAGCACACAAACACAGCAGCAAGTCGCGCCAGTCAGAAAATACCAGAAAAATTTCTTCATCTCAAATTCATTACTCTCATCTCTTAATGACTAAACAAAGAGTATGTCTCTAGCCATTGCCATTTCTGGAACAACGTTCCTTGGTTTTAAGTAATGGCTGATGGGATATACTTATATGGGGTTTGGGTTTTTTTGTTTGGGGGGTTTGGGGGGTGGTGTTTGTGGTTTTTTGTGAGTTTTGGGGGTTTTCTTGGTTGGGTTTGTTTGGGTTTTTTTTTGGTAAAGAAAGTGATGGGTTACTAGTTTAGGTGAGTATATTAAAAACATCTATAGATTCAAGTTGAAAACTGCCTTCCTTTCTTACTTATAGTATTGAGTTTTCCCTCACATATTATGCAGTCTAGAAATGACTGTCACTCAGGGAAAGGAAGCAACAAGGTTTTACTACTGTTAATACACTTTACCTTTCAGCAATTTTTCCTTCTCACATGTTTAAAATTATCATTTAGCTTGCGTTATGAAAGATGTCCTTGCTAGTTAGTGTTTTCTTGTTTTTAGCAAGTAAGCTAACAAAGGTAGACAACTTCTTGTTCTTCAAACAAGAACGTGTGCACAAAGAAAATAGAGGAAAATTACAGCCATGAGCACAGGATATGGAATGAAGCCCCCACAAGGAACTCTTGTTACATGCATAGCAAATACAAACATGTAATGCTTTAGTGATGCCTAAATTTGATGTACTCTAAACTTAGTAAAGATGATGATCACCAAACCAAGCATATCAGTGAAGGCAAATCATCTAGAAAGAGTAGGAATTGCTCTGCTGTTTCACGTTGCAGAGCTCATTCAGTAATTTTAACATGGAAGCATTTTATACTAATTGCTATTTGAACATGTTGGAACAGTTAGTCCTCTGCTAAGGACCCTACAATCGGCATTTCTGATGTGACAGTTTAAGTGAATAATTAAGATTTTCTGTTTTGATCATGTTCAGTGGTTGCTCAATAAAGTCCCTGACTTGTTATTCTCTGAGTTTCCCCAGTCAAAAGTGCATCTTCAAAAGGATGCTTCACAAATCACAGCAGAACCAGAGACACCAGAGTTTCTCACCTTGCGTCTCACTTTGAGGCTCTCAAACTTCATTTTGATATGAAGTGGAACCCCAACATCAAACATCAAAACTTTGCATGAACTGAAAAATTACAAATATTTTCCTTTAATGCTATCAAAATGTGTGATTCAACAGGGAAAAAACCTTTTTCTTAGCATAAAACAAAAAGAATTTTTCATCTTCATCTTTCTGACTCACATGACAGCTCCTAATGAGAGTATAATAATAAAATAATAAAAGAATCATCAGTATTTCAGTACTTTCTGATAATGGCAATGTCAAAAAAGTTCTCCTGAAAAAGCGTGGCTCTGAAAACATTTCACAGCAGAAAACTGGTTTGCCAGATATATCACCATAAATGCTCTTAAGAGTTAATTCTTCTAAAGTAAGGAGGTGTAGAAGGCTTGAACAGAACTAAGATGGATGTGCCTCATTATCCTATGATTCTATGATCTCTTTGACAAGACCAAAGGACAGAGCCATAGAATCTGCTACATGGAATACTCACGGGCATTCAATTGATAGTTTTAGACACAAGAGATAAAATAAGAAGGGAATAATGGGCAATTTTGTCTGCCTTTTTCTCTTAAGGTGTTAGCTTGTCAATCATTATCAGAATAAGAAAAAACTTTTTTATTTTACTGTATATCTTTAATAACTTGCCACTTCTATTTTAACCTCAACTAAATTCAAAGATATCCTTACTGTGCAATATAAACACTATAATGATAGCAGTGATAGCTCTCCTTATCTCATACCATGTCTCTCTCCTGTTGATGAGTCATCTCTCCTCTTACCATGTAGTAAAGAAAACAGATGAGCCTTGAAAAGTTAACACTTCTTGTAATTTTACATAGCAAACACCATTTGGAAAATGCAATTGCAAAATCACAGCTCCTGTAACTACTATACCAGTTTCCTGATAGTGAGTTATATGCAGTAGGGATGAAAACATTTGGGAAATATCTGGAATTTTGCTTCTAAAATATGTTTTCTTTCAAAATAAGAGTAAGAGCAAACTTACTATTTTGGCAGTTTTGAATCATGTCCTTTTAAGCTTTAATTTCCAATCTATTTTTTTAATTCTGGTGCTATGCTTACAATTTCTCTTTATTGAATGATAAATCAAAGGGAATATTATAAAGCCATTCTCTGTCTTAGTTGCAATGGGGAAATTCAAAGTAACTCCATTAGTCACTAAAAACATTTCAAAAGTTTCAAATCAAGGTAGTTTCAAGAAGTGATTGAAAAAGATATTAAAATATGGCTCAAATTCTTCTCAGCTATGACGTATGTTGAGACTTACAGAAAACAAATGGCAATTTAAAGTTTCTTAAGAAACTTAAAGTCTATTTTTTTACTCCTTCAAAGGTCAGCATGCATGCAAAACTGTGGTGAAACCATAACCACCTAGAGCTAGCTACTTCTAACATTAAACTTCTCTATGCAATATACTACATTTTTACACTCATCTGCACCTTTGCTACCTGACAGGTGAAAGGGATGGGCAAAAAGAGGCTCCAACTCTTCATATCGTTTAAGAAGCTGTCCTGATTGTCTCTCAAGCACCTTCCTGGGCTGTGCAAACTAAAGCAACCATGCTCTAAATTGGGCATGATGACACTCTATAAAGAAGAAACATTCAGACTATTCTGACGTAGAACACATTTGTTTTACGAGAGGCATTAGCAATGCAATGACATTCCCTCCTTCAAAAACACTTTGTTTGATGCATGATTGATGCCTTCACAAGGAAAAGTAGACAAATGTTGGTAATTAAAGTAACACATGTAAAAAACAAGAGAAGCTGTGCTCCCTCCTCTCTGTGTGCAGGGAAGCTAAGGGAGGACAGGTCTCTGGGGTGTCAGACAGGGAGTGTCTTAGATGCCACTTAGGTAACTATGCTGAAAACCAAGCAAAAGGAAAGACAAGAGGGTACGTACAAACAAGTGGGGTGAGGTTATTGAGGGACATATTATTTGAACGACCTGATGTTGTCTTGGGTTTGACTGATGTGGTAGTCTGCACCAAAGCTGGTCATCTATATTTGGCACAAGGGAAAGGATTTGACAGAAGAGTGATCACTGCTTAAAAAAGCTTTTCAGCAAGGGAAACAACAATGCTCGGTTTTGTTTTTAGAAGTTGTACTGCTAAAGTGAGTGCAATTTCCTAAAGATGTAAAACTTACAAAGTTCCCTGCAAAGAATGACAGAAAATTATTTAATTGATTTAAAATTTGCACAGTGGTATATGTAAGAACTCTAGCAACATTAAGTGCCCCAGTATTATTATGATGAAGTGAGTACACAGTTCACTTTTAGCTGTGGTAATGGTCAGAGAGGCAAAATGAAAAGACTGCTGCTACAAGGAGAGAATAGTTAAGCCAACGATGAAAATCCAAGAGCCTTAATTTTAAGCCCCACTCACGAGCCATAGATTATGCTAGTATTCCTTTGGCAACACCAAAACCGGGGTTTTGGGCTTTTCTTTTTGACAGGCGAGGGGGCTGGTGCATTTACAAGAGGAATACCATACTCAAACTATATTCAAAATATTTTAAAAAACCATAATTAAAGAATGACAGGCAAATTTTCATGTTGCTTCAAATGGAAAGATTCAGCCTTAATAACATTGATTGTTAGCTTGCTAGACTATCTATTGCAATTACTTCTTTAATAATGAATGACCCTTGGACTATTTATTTATAAAAGTCATACAAGATACTGGAAACATACAGATAAAGGTCAGTGTTTAACATGATGAATTCAGGCAGGACTTCCAAGTATATCAGGTTTGTTCTTGATGTTATTTCATATAAAAATTCCTCATATCATTTGCACTGATGGCTGGGTATAAGTTAAATGTATTTTCTTGCATTTTTTATTAATGTTAACATTCATTTTGCCAGGTTTGATTTTTTTTTTTTTTTTTGCTATTTAAGCAGGTGAAAAGGAATATAAACTGAACACTTGAGCAATGAAAAGAGTTCAACTTCAGGCTTTCTCTCTGGTTTTGTTGCACTACAACCATATATTATGCTGAGTACCTGCCAGATAAAAAGGCCATGAAAAAATATAGCATGTATATAATACTCATCACTCTTTTCCACAACTTCAATTCCTATCACATCCTTTACATTTTTTGAAATGCTAATTACACCCAGTCTGCTGTATTATACAGAAGTTGCTTTGGCAAAACAGGATTGTTTTGCGGTTACAAATGGTCATTAAAGGACAATTTGTGTGATTCAATGCTAGGGTTGATACTGTTAATAAACACCCTCAGCTAGAGACTGTAGAGAAGAACCTTGCAGATAAAGAGTAAACACCTCTGGAAATCCAAGGCAACAACTCACTCCTAATGAGTGCACCAACACTTTGTTAGATTTCAGACAATTAACTGGGCCTCTACTGCAGCCACAGAGGGAGTCTGTTTTGTACAAGGGCACCCAGTGCAGCACTGGCCGAGAGCATTTTGGGGATTCCAAGCCCCACATTTCAGTCAGCAGCAGCTCCATTAGCACCCACATGTGGGCACCCAGCTCCTGGCAGCAGCACGGGCAGGCACAGGATTTTTCATCCCCTCCAGCAGAGCAGTAGCCCAGGGGCCTGATGACAGGGGTGGGGGCATTTTTCTTGTTTTTCTCAGACCTTGCTGGGTGCTGTCTCATTTGTAGCCCGTTAATAGTTTCAGACTCCTCAGCCATAATCATAAAAACCAGGCTGCTGTTTCATAGCAGCTTAATCACACACTTCATGTATGGGTGCTGTGCTATATGTTCAGTTCAGTGATATAGTTAGATACTGAGTGAAGAAAGATTGAATCAAATGTGCATGGATTTTATTCAAGTTTTTCTTCCTTTAAAAGATTAGGTGTTGATTTTGTGCACACAAATCTTTCAAATTAATCTATTTCTTTTATTAGCACTGAAGTTGCAGGGTTCACTTACCAACAGAAAAATCTCATGTTGGAAATAGTAATACTCAGCAAAAAAAAAAAGCATTTTGGATTTGAGGCAGGATTTCTTACTGATTTCTTTTATTATTCTTTCTTATCAAGTCAATACTAATCACAGACGAAAAACACATTTTATTTTTTAATTATGTCAGCAAGAGGAACCTTTTTCTTTTCAAAATAATGGTAAAAAAGATCATTCCAAATGATTTTCAACAGTGATAAAAATCTTCATTAGATCTAAGACCCAGGGCTATAATCTCCTTCTTATTTGACAGATATGTTGATTTGAGAAGAGTTTCAGCTGACTGAGGACACCTACTGCAAATGTTACAACTAATATATTCCATTTTTCTTTTTGCCATGTATTGAGCCTGTTTATATGCTTGCTGAAGCTAATGCAAAACTTAAAACTCTTGCTTATAATCTGTGCAGTGTCCCTGTTTCTTTCTGTTTGCTATTTTTCTGTAAATAAAATTTTCTGTTTGGATACTCCATTATAAAATACAATACTTAAAATCAGTAACTTCCTTGCTAAAGCACAAATGAAATGCATTTTTTTTAAAACAAATAATTATCTGTACCTGTAAGTGGTGTCTTGGACAGAAGGTAACTAATTACTATTCATGAAATTATATTTTACCCATTTCTCTTATTTCTGGACTTCTAGATCTCTCACTAAATCTATCTGCACATCAGGATTCCATTTTTGAGTACGGATAGTACAGACAGTTTCTATTTTGGCTTGACTAGTAATAAACTGAGCACAGAGCTTCAGCAAATATTGATGTCTAAGTCTGATGGAGTGGCCTGAATATCCAGGCTGTAGAGATGTGCCAGAAGAACATTTCAAATACACTGAATTTGAGATTTTTATCCCATCTTTTATAACAAAGGATCCAAAACTATTTGACACAAACTCCTTAAACTGGGATCTACTTCTCAGATGAACAATTATGACTTGATCTAAAATAGATGTAATATACAGAAGAACTAAATTGACATTTCACTCTCTAACCTCAGTATTTATTTTGCTTTCTGTATTGTTCTAAAAGAAATAAAAATTGAAAGGAATTTTTTTTTAATTTTCAGCTATCAAGAAGTGAGTTTTCAGTTGAAACAAATTATAACCAGTACATGTGTAATGGAGATACTTAATTCTTACAAAATAGTAAGATTGCCTCAGAGAATAGACAAGGTCTACACAGACACCTTGTCCTGGATAGCCATAATTCAAATAGCCTTTTATAGAACATGAATGCTCCTCAAAACTCACATCTTTCAAAAGTTAAGACACACTTTCCATATAAAATTTTGCTTCTTCCACAAGAAGTAATGACTCATTCCACATCTAATAATTTATGTACACTGAGGAAGTCTTTTCTTATTTTCTGACACCTACGTGAATAACCACAGCTCTCAAATAATGCAAACAGATACTGTTTCAAAAAAAAGTATCAAAAAGTATAAATCTTCAAGCACTTTGGAACCTTTAAACTGGTAGTGTCTGGTAATGCCCTTCCTTCTCTCATTGAGATTTAATGGTGCCTTCCCTCTTCCCAATGCACTTCCTGTTCAGAAGTCTGCTCAAATTCTTTGCTGCAACTGAGAGTTCACAGGTCCCTTACCACTTTCAGGTGTCCATTTCTCTATTGGGACTTTCCAATCAGTACACTAGTTTAAATTTGCTACTCTGCTAATTTATTTTGGTTCGACTAAAATACATTTCGAGAGACTATTTCACGTTCAATTTATTCTCAGTTTAAGCATTTCACTGAAAATGGTTTCCCTCTAGCCTCCTACAATAGCCTGGCTTTCATAGCCTATTAATTGCTCTACAAGGTCTTTCTCTGCCTAATACACAATTCCATTTCAATATAGCTGTGTCCATATAAACTTGTTCAAATGCTTTTTTAATTTTTGCATCGCATCATTAATGATTAGAAACAAAAGATATAAGAATAATGAAAAGTGAAATTATATCAGACTAAATCCAAAACTAACTAGGTGACTGGATTAAAGATGGCATATCATCTCAGAATAATAGGAGGAGAGTTCTACTAATTGTGACTAAATCACAGAGGTCATTTAACTCATTGCAGAGGTAATTTATAATTAGTGCCCTAGATCTCAGAGACATCACATGAAATTAAACAATACATTAGACCATCCAATTCATGTGTACTTTACCTTTCTGCTGGTGTGACAGAGCTCAGGACAAGCACTGCTGAATGGTACCTGCAGAGTACACTAGAGCTGTGTTCCCTGTCCCTTGCAGTGTTGTCCAAAGGAGCTATAATCAACACATGGAGAGAGATGGACGTCCCACTTGTTTGGGGGTGATTGTTTTTTTGATTTGAAAAAATGAAGAAATGAAGAAATGTATTTTTAAGACAGAGAAAAAAAAGTGAGACAAGCTGTACTCCTCTACTTACTTTCATCAACTGTCCTAGAACAGTAAATTGCTACTATGACCAGTTTTCCATTAATTTTCTGGAAAATAGACTCAATTAGTGGTCTTTAAATGGTCTAGAGTTTGGGGACATCGTGCCTGCTGGAAGCTTCCTTGTAAGTATGGCACAAAATTAAGATTAGCCTCAAAAATGCTGCTTGAGCAACAAGATGTTCTTTAACACAACCATATTTTCTACCTACTTCCAATCCAGAGCAAGCAACTCGACACTCATGCAAAACAGATGGGGTCCCTTTGCAAATGCTGACCATGGTAACCATGTCTTCATGGCATGTCATTTTAGTACTTATGATACATTTTTTAGATGATATTTCAACAGTCTGAAAAGATGTAAGTAACACGCAAGGCCAAAATATTTCTGTAAAACTGTATTTGACCTCAGGCACAAAAGTCAAGGAGATGAGTCACTCCACCTCCACCTCTCATTAAGACAGATTCTGATTTGTTCTATGGAACAGATGCTTTTGTAAGTATGAAAGGACTTGATAAAATTATTTTTAAAAACACCCACTTCTAGAACTCAGGTACTAGGAACACAAAAATACTACTACTCAGAAAACAAGTCAATAGAGAACAAAAAAAAATCTATTTTTCTCTAAAGAGTATGGAAGAAAAGAGAATTCAACTTGATTACTGATTAAAGCAACTAGAAAAACAAGGAGAGGGTAAAAATGTGGGAAGAAAAGCAGAAGGTAGAATTTGTGTGATCAAACCATTAATGGGCAAGTTTGGCTCAAAGTCTTTCCTCTATTCGCAACATATTGCTTGGTCTAGAGATACAGCTCAGAAAAGAGCTGAGCATTTTACTGTATACTTACTAAGATCTGCAAGCTTCTTTCCATAATAAGTAAGTCCAAAACTTAGAAGAAAAAGGTCTTGATGAAAAGGCAAAGCATTGGACATATAGACCTATAGACTCAGTTCTATAAGTCTTTAAACTACTTCCACATTTCAGCTGTCTCACATTTTGTATAAAATCTCAAAAGGCAAGAATTCTGATATCAGACAAGCACATAGGTGCTGGTATCCATGAGAGCCTTGCATGCACATATTATGGTAATTGTCTCTGAAGAAAAAAGATGTAAAGAAGTCTCATGTGTCTCCTTGTACACTCAAACACTACCAGGCCTTTCAATAAAAATATTATCTTACAAAATCTGTGCTTGGGGAGGGGAATTTCATACTAATTTCCCTTTTTTTTTTTTTTATATTCTCAATACTTTCTAATTAGTTTGGCTCACTAGCCAAGTCTCAGCCATGACTGTGTCCTCCTTCCTACCAACAAGTCATTCTTTTGTGCCATCTGCCTGGATTGTGGAAAATTCCTGGGTTTCTACTCTGTTCCTCAGACACCAAACTCACCAGGCAACTCCTCCTGATTTCCTGACAATCACTGCAACAGATCTGCCTGTTTCCAACTGTGGTCTAACCTTTGCTAAGGAGAGCTCTGCAGGGAAGCATCACCTACTCCAGTGATCTTCCCTAGAAGAGGAAACAAGTAAACCAAGAGCATCCCCACTGAGGTCTTCCATCCTCAAGGCAAAAAGACACAGATGCTGTGTGGCAAGGCACACCGCAGGAACGCTGGGCTTTGTGCCTCCAAAGCTGCCAACATCCTCTGGCCTCGGGGACTGCTTAGTCTGTGGGGTTGGGATAAGAGAAAACATGGTAACTGCAGCCAGCTTACGTGCTGGTTTTGTAACATCAAGGCTTACTCTCCAACTGCATAGCCTAGAAAGTAGGTTTTTAAACAATAAACTCAATTACTGACCTTTATTATGAAGCTCAGGTGTATAATAGGCTTTGTCAAATGTGTGGAGCATTGTAAGCAGCTCTCATCACACATTTGAGCACTCTTATTTCCTGTTAACAAATTGTTCTTGATACTGTAATCCCATTTAAAATTATTTTAATGATTTGTAGAAAATGGATTACTATCAATGGACCCTTTATTTGCATAGTGATAGATTGTTAGTCACAGTATGCCTAATGAAATTACCTTTACTTCCCACAAAGGTGACTTTCTAATTTAATGTATGTTACTTTTTTTAGGAACGCAGCTGACAGAAAATAGCAGCAGAACTTCTTCAGCACTATGCAAAACTAGCCTATAGATAACTTCAGCAACAACAGAAATATAAACAATTACAATTACTACAATTTATTCCTTGCTTCCTTCTGCAAAGACAAGTCTGCAATCTTCTGATGAAAGCGCAATGACAATGCCTTTTCCCTCATAGCTGGAACCAACAGAATGAGGAGCTAAATCACAAATAATCTTGTAAACTCTGCTAACTTGATTTCTTGCTTAAGGGGCATATTCTCCAGGGAATGATTTTACTTAGTTTGATTATTTTAACTGCTGGCCAACTATATGTGTGTGCCTGTAAAAATGGAAGATTAAAATCTGCAAATACAGAACCACTTTCTTTTTGCATAAAGTTCATTTAAATATTTCAAATTACTTTGAAACAATCGATTTAAAGACATTAAGATAGAAAAATATCTACTAAAAAAGTAAAACTGAAGTAGAAAGAAATTATGTTGCTTGAAAAGTCACAAAATGAGTCAATGTTAGACATTATTTAAGAAGGAAAGGGGACTACTATTCCAGACACTTTCTAAAAAGAAAAGGAAATTTGTTTACAGTGCATTACGCCTAGCAGGATGCCTGTAAATAATATGTTATTTGTGCCTGTACAGAAATACTTATCACATGTCTACACTGCTTGCTAAATTATAGTTAATAATCATCACACAACCAAAAACATGCCACCGGACAATAGGGTACAATGCTACATAAATCTAAAAATTAGATATTTTTCAGCATGTACGCCAAAATACAATTGCATCAATAATTATTGTCTCTGTTTATAAAACAATTACAGTACCTGCTTAACTGCAGCATTGCATGCAGAAATTCCCTGTAATTATTTTATTCCATTCTAATTGACAATATATTCAGGAATCAAACCTGCTAAAACATATTCCCAGCTTTAGAAGTACACTGCACTCTAGAATTATACTGCATTCTACAAATTGACATTTACAAATCCCATGTACCATTGTGAAGTTTTGATTTTTGGCAAGACAATGAATACTTTTTGGGACTCAAGGGTTCTGCCTTTAGAGGAACCAGATTGGTTTTCTTTTCCTTTGTCCAAGTGGAAGTTAAATTCTGAAATAGTATCCAGAGACTACTTAACAAGAGTACCACGAAACAGATTTCACATTGTGGCAACATTACTAATGCTGAAAAAGGACTTCATGATGGGACTTAGTTTGTCTTCAGCTACTCTTCCCCATTTTTAACATGTGCTGCAAATTCCCCTCCTGTCTCAAAAATTAGTGATGGCAGACACAGTACCAACCCTTTCTTCTGAGAAAGCACTTCTCTTCTGCCTCCCTCAAATTGCTCTGTGTGAAAATTCCAATGTGATTTAAACAGCTTTGCAGTCATAGAAGTACCTCTTAAACTGGTGGAGTTAAATAGTTTACTTTGCTCTGTTTCCTAATTAAAAGAATTACTTAAAATACACATCCCCAACAAATTCTCACTGATACTTATTCCACTAGTTCTAATTATTGCTATGCAACATCAGTAATATTTCTTTTTAACAGATTTCCAAGAGATACCAAGGAAGGAAAACCATTTTCACAGCACTCCTGAATATATTTCTGTACATTCCCTCTTCTTCAGATATAATCTAGTCTTTTCTTCTTACAGGGCTTTGTGCACATAACAGATTTTAGTTAAGCTCTCACTACTACAGATGCTGCTTATATCAGCTTAAGAGGGTTTCTGTTAAGCTGATACACTATGCACTGCCTCCATGGGCAGATACAAATGGCATAAATATGTGGAATACTTATGTTTGTATGTCTGTGTAGGATGGGGCTATTTTCTCTGCTTTCTCAAAGTACTATTCACCGTTGCCAAAGGAAAAGCAGCAAAACACAATTATTAACCAGTGTTGACAGAAAAAATGACACACTACTGAAACTGAAGCTGTAATGGATTGTGGAATTCCTGATATTTTCAGATTTATGTGAGGCTGATTCAGGGCTCCCTTTTCACCCCACATTTTTCATGAATGTTGCACATCCAGAGTCCAGAGACTGAGTGTCAAGGGTGCCAAACTAGGTACATTTTTGACTTTGCTGAATGCAGTAGGTTTTCCCATACTCCTCTAAAAAGTTCTCACACTTCAAAGCTGCAATCCTGTCCCACCTAAAACAGTGGCAAAATCTTACACACAAGGAGATTAGTAAGAAGGTGCAGCAAAGGCAGGGAAGTATTTTCATTACAAAACAACATAGTAGGAAATGGTAGCAAAGAATTTCTATCACTGATCAGCAAGGCCAGAGCTAATTCTCTGGAAACGAGTCTGGGGGGAAGCATCCGTTTGGGAAATGAGATCACCTAATTCAAGCTGTGCATTTCATGTGGACAAACCTCAAAGATGAATGTTCCTAGCAATTTTCCATCTCACAACAAGTGAATAGCTATTAAGGTATCTTTTTTTCCATCATTGCAGGACTTCTATACCTTTTTCTTTTGCAAATGTCTGTGAAAATAATCTGTTCATATTTTAAGGGAACAGAAATTTATGATGATTGTTTTGCACATAGATTACTTTAAAAGACTTTTTCAATGGGTTTTCAGTATATTTCAGTTTCCTAGGACAATTTTGCAAAATTGCCTCAGACTTTTTTCACTTTATTTCCTTCTTTTTACTAATGCTCCCAGTGGCAATTGCCACTGAATGAAAAAGTAAGCATAAGAATAATTTTTTTTTGTTATGTTGTTCAGTTAAGAAGAAGCAATAACCTTTAAATTAGTATTTGTTCTGTATAAAATAACTTCACATTTTGAAAAGCTTTTTATTCCAATAGTAATTTAATAAAGGTCTGATATTAACACATTCCTTAAAATGAAAATGGAGAGAACAATCATCTTGGAACAGGCTCACCAGATAAGTTGTGGCTTCCCCATCTCTGCAAGTGTTCAAGATCAGGCTTGATGGAGCCCTGGGCAACTGGTTCTAGTAGTGGCTGATATCCCTGCCCATAGCAGGGAGACTGGAACCAGATAATCTTTAGGATCTCTTCCAACCCAAACAATTTTATGATTCTACTCTTAAAGATAATGGAAAGAGTTCTTCATTTCTTTCTTCAGAGCATTCATCTTACTTGATCCCAGCCCACCACAGCTTGTTCATTCTGCATTTCCCAATGGCAAAACTGTCTCAAATCTGATTTTTCATAAGATACAAAAGTTCTGTCAAGTTTTAAGCAGATTAAGATCACCCTTAGTTACCATCCCAGTCACAAGGCCAAGACAGGCAAACAAACAGGAGGTGAAGGGATGAAGACAGTACTCAAATATCCACAATGGTTTTCTGTAAAGCATACAAATCATCACTCATTAATCACTTAATTGTGTCAATACTTGGAAATGACTGTGTGTCCAATCTTACAGCTCCACTCTCTAGTCTAGATTGACTCTGAGTCAATCTCTTCTACTCATGACTCTAAAAATCATGAACAAAAAATATCCACTCCCAAAAGATCATGAACATCTGAATGCAAATTAGTCACTGACAAAATGACAAATGCAAGAGACTGGTGGTATAACTTCAAACAAATTATTTATTTGGGAATAGAGGTTTGTTAACTTTTTGTTATCAAAATTCTGCTTTGAAAAGTGCAACTGTAAAAATGGCAAGTCCCTGCTCCAATGTGCCCATCTGAGAGGGCACAGGAGAGGGAATGATCCAGCTTGTGTCCTTCATGAACTGACAGCAAGCTTTTCATCAAAGCATTTCACTAAGAGTGGAACCTCGTCAAGGCAGTGACCTTGTAGTTTTAACACTGAAGGCTCGGTTTGCAAATAACAAGAGGCTCATTTGACATAAAGAAATCAGCAATGATTCTACCATTAAGTTACACTTTAGGACAATGCAAGAAAAGGGAGATGAAGAAACGGATAGAACAAGAAAGTAGGAACCTGTCAGCAAGCCAGCATGGGAGACACTGAAGTTAAAAACAAGGTCTATAAAATTCAAGACTTGGGAGATGGGAATCCTAGATTCTCCAAAATGGTTAATTTACTCTAGAAAATCTCTTAAAAATAGAAATTCCAAAATCCTTTTATTTACCTATAATGCAACATTACTTTGCTCCAAAGGCACCAGATGATCAACGTGTTATGCCTTGTGGCTTTTGCTTCTTGTCAAACCAAGTAGCAGAGCTTTCTATTTTGTGTTTAACATTGGTAATCTCCAGTAGTGAAGTGGATAAACCAATCAACTAATTTCACATGCAGCACAAAGAAGTCATCAGAGTTTAACAACTCATTGCTCGACTGGAAAAGATCAAAACTACTGACAGATGAAACTCTCTTTCCTGTTATTAGTCCCCTGAGTCATCCAATTCTCACTGTACTGCTCTTCATGTTTTGCTGCCTGCCTCTGTATAACAAGCAATACTGTTGCAGGTAGCCCCTGTGACTCATTTCTTGGGCTCACCCACCTGTGATTTGTGAGTATGATGAGCTATTGTAACACTGCTTTCCTCTGGAGTCTTTCACTGCATCGGCCCAGCCTACTGAGACTGCCAGTCTGCTTTTAAATTGGATTTTTTTTATGTTCAAACACATAAATTCTTTAACTTTTTACCAAGCATACTGCTACTGGTAATTAATCATTATATTAATACATTTCATAATCAAAATGCAATAATGCCTCACTATTTTCATGATTTCCCAGGTAAAAGAGAAATAAGCATTTTCTGAGATCAGGAAAAACATTTAACAAAAATTAGATATGATGGCAATAATCTTTCTAAAAAATGGCAAAATACAACGTTTATATGGCAAAGACAATATATCAGCTTCACCTACAGGAATGAGAAAAAAACTAGACTTCACATGGATCTTATTTTCCAGTGAAAGCTAAATTAATGTTTTAATTTTCCTTTTTAACACTGGAGATGTTAAAACACACCTTTCTACTGATCTCCTTCTCCTATTTTTGTTGGTTCAAACTGTGAATACATTCCAAAATTATTGAGTCATGCATCAGAAACACTCAGTAATAACTAGTATGAGCATGATTTCCTTGAAAAGTTTTTTTTCTCCCTCTGTGTGTATTCTTGAACTGAACTTACATTTCTCATGGATCTCCCTACTCCTTCAATAAAAATTCTCATGTTCCACACTCAAGCTAACACACCACTCAATCGGCACATTCTCCACAGGTTTTACTCATCACCAAGCTCACCCAAGTATTGCACACTTTAAAGTCCTACGAAGAATCACACTGATATACCATAATGACCACAAGATATCAGTACATCTTCTTAATGAAATATTCATGTTCTGATTAGCTTTTGAAGCTTTCAGCAGTAATACTGGGTAAACCACCCACATCACCTCACAAAGACTTCCAAACCATACCCTCAACTATTGCTTTGTCAGTAAACTCTGAATGATTCTTTCTGATTCAAAGTGAACAACAGAGCTTTGGCATTTTCTTATACCTCTCGTTAGCAAAAATAAAAACAATACATTTTAGAGCTTTTTCTAATCTCTATGATTCATATGTCAGACTCCCTAAATTCATAATTTCACGCAAGTTTTTTCTATCCATTTCCAGGTGTAAAGATGAACCACCGACCAGGAAAATTATCTGCTCTTTATGCCTAATAATCTAATCCATGTTAATAAAGAATGCCCAGGACAACCTTCATGCAATTATTATTGCTGACCAGTAAGATGTCTATATACATTTGCTTCTTCACTCCTCCAAAACATTTCAAAAACATGAAGACAACAACAGTAAATCCTTCTTTCGTCCATCAAAATGCACAACCTCATAGAAGGAGCAAAGTCTCCTGCCTACTTTTTCCTTTAGAGCCTAAAAGTTTCAAATTTTTATTTGGTCTCTATGAATGTATGGAATATATGCAACATAAAGCAAAATGATTTCTCATCTTTTCAGAATTTCAAAAAGTGGAATAATCTTTCATTTGCGATTATATTTTTCTGAAACACAAAAATCTGTATAGTGTATAGGGAAATATCTGTATTTCAAATGTTTCCCTCTGTTGATATTTTACTTGTGAAAACATTTCAGGAATGACTCAGTAAATGAGATAGTATGATTACATCATCCTATATATTACCATCACAACATTCTGTTAAATTCAAATACCACTCCTCAGGCTGATTTTGCTAATGCAGTCATCTTTAGAGATGGTCAGTAATTCAGCAATAAAAAGTGACTGCTCTCTCAACTAGTTTCTCACTTGCTGTTTTTAGAAGCAATACCATGAAATAAAAATATGTTTAAAAATGTATATAACAACATAATTAAAACTATATCACATAGGACCCTATTCCTAGAGACAATTTATGGACATCCTTAGCTTTTACAAGTTGTTTAAAGGACTTGTAGAGTCTTTCCTAAGTGCTTGCATGAACATGATTTCACTGTAGTAGAGTTATCTGTTTCGCTTCCCCTCATAAAAAAGAAATAAAACAAACAAACAAACAAACAATTGCAAAGCTCTAGTATTTATGGGGCTTAATCCAGGAGAGATGGATGTGTCTAAAACATCTTTTATGCACAGACACACACACACATACATATAAAAATATATGAGCATGTAAGTATATATATTTTAACTGAAGAGCATGTACTTTGATGCTTTTGTGGGTATTATCAGTACAATAAGTTTTTGTTAAATATATTTGCATTATTGTCATCATGATCCTTAGACAATATTCTCATGTTTCCTAGAAATCAACAGTTCTGAGTTCAAGCTGATATTTGTTTGATACATATACATAAACTCCTAGCACATTGACTGAAATTAGTGACTTAGGACATAGATTTGAAGGTGTCAGATTCCATTCAGGATAGAGAACTGACAGGAAAGTAGATTAATTGAACTAAAATGACAGTTACGCTGTTCTGGTGGGAGTTTCAGTCATGTGTAGCCAAAGTTACAGGTACTCCCTGGTATTTGAGAGAGAAAATCAGAAAAGAGGGGAAAACTGAACAGGGAAAAACTATGATTCTTTATTTCCCTCTGAAGCTAATAAAATAATGCATTGATAGAAAAGTTGGTACATCAGTAACTGCTATATATAACTGCATATATATTCTAACTCAACATTTAAAAATATGACATCTGTTCCAGGAGGAAAAAAAAAAAGGTATTTTGGTCAGTCTATTTTGCAACCCATAGTACACAAGTTAAGGCAGGGATACTCACTGGACCATATAGCCACATACATAAATGCATAATTTGTCATAAAATTATGTAAATAACAGAATAATTATATGCTAATTAATTAATAAATAGACAGATTTTTGTGTCTATGCTGGTACTGTTCTGGACCAGTTATAATGTTTATAGCTGCCTTGCAAATTACCACAAAGATCTCAGCCTTAGTTTTTCCAGCACAGGCACCAAGCTACAGAAGCAGATCATGAACATTGTAATAAATGTCACAGCCCCTAATCAGCATCAGCTGCAGAGCATGGTGATGATTTTTCTTTTGTTCTGCTGCTATGAAATTCCTTATCTCCATGTACTGGCCAATACACTACACTCATACTTGTTATGGAAGCTGGCTAAAAAACAGACCCTATCTGCCATAAAAATATTGTAATTTTGAGATAATTAACTTTTTGTAGTAAATTAAGTATTCCCTTCACCTAATTTTCAGGACAAAAACATCTCTGTGTAAACCCACTCCAATCTGAGAGAAACATCAAAAACTTCTATAATTAAACTATTCAAAGGATAAATAACATCTCCTCCAGATCAGATGACTATGAATTCTCAAGAGTACTTATTTAAAATGTTTCCCACTAGACCATCCCCTTACATAAGGCAGAGTGAAAACTTTAAAATAGTATGAAATCACTTTGACTCTTACCAGAAAAGACACTGGGAATCTTGGAAAGAAAACTTTTCACTGTACGAATAGGAATCCCATTTTTCTCATCTTGCATGCGGGCTATGACATCTTCCATCTGAATAGAGAAATAAAAAAAA
>VXBB01024649.1:0-81777 GCA_013399915.1 Illadopsis cleaveri | reverse complement strand
ATAAATAAATCCAGAATTATTTCCTAATTATTCTCAAAGAAATCCTAGATCAATCTCTCAGAATGAAAAGGCCCCTCTTGCTATTTCTTTCTTTAATTTATATTCCATAATTTTATTGAACAGGCTAAAACTGCAGGTAATTTATTCACGAAAAACAGTAAAAAAAAAATGTATTCAAGGAGTCCTGAGAANTTATTCACGAAAAACAGTAAAAAAAAATGTATTCAAGGACTCCTGAGAAAGAAATAGCAATGCAGAACAACGTAGTTAAAGTTAGATTTAATTTATGTACCTAAGAGAAATTGTCAAAAAGAATTGTTTCATATTAAACTTCATGTTTTGATGGTTTTAACGATATTGTGCCACACATAAAAGCAAAATAGACACATGCAGGCTTTTAAGGGACTGATAGAGTTCTCAAATAGAATGTTCAAAACAAAATAGAGCTTTTAAGTTCAAAGCAAAAACTCCTTCTTTTCTTTTGAGAAGGGGGAAAAATACAACATTTTGCATGTTTTGCAAAATATTGCATTCCTGGAAACAGCAGAGACAGAAACATAAGATTTCTTTGCAGGTAATAATGGAGTAGGTATAAAAATATTTTAAACCAATTTTCTGATTTTCTTATGTGTCTATCTTTTTAGCTCAGTTTTCCAATTCAATTTTTAGGCTAATTTGGACCATACATTTTAGAAATTGTGCCCAACTCAAAGGTTCATTTTCCTGTTAACTATGATCGGAAAACCCTTTCACTGGAAAACAAAGAATATTTAAGTAGAGTCACTGGCTTGCAATGCCAGTTTTTCTTTTTTCCCATTTCATAATTGAAGTTTACACATTTGATAATTTCCACTTTTCTTTCTTTGAATATCTAACTTCTCAAAATGTTCAATGAAACTATGATGAAATTAATTACAACTATTCTTTCTTTTTATTTAAATCCCAACATGTTCCATATGAAAAACTCTACGTGACAGGGCACTTTATACTCTTTTATTAGCCAAAGTTTAAAAAATGTTTCTATGTCACTTCTGTACCCCTAATAAAGCTTCATGAAAAGTTTGTGGCTGGGCTGTGTTGTGGAAGCAGAATAACAGAGGAAATTCTGTCATGCCCCTTTCCCCCTTAGAGTCAGATGTCCCACATTAGCAAATAACAAACCAGCATTCAGTGCAGCTGTCCATTAATTAGCCCAATAAGGGAGTCATATACAGACAGGAAAGGGAACAGCATTTGGGGTCACAAGTGGTGTACTTAAGGGAAAAAAAAAATCCATACCCAAAAAAAAGAAAAAAAATTTTAAAAAACCAAAATCATTTAGCTTGACCGCTCAAGAAAAAACTATTTATACATAGAGTGCCTGGAGGTTCCCATGTTCCATATATTTATAGATCACATATTAACAACCTAAGGAATACAAATCCAGTATCATTGTCCAAACCAAAAAGTAAACACAAGAAGTAGATTTTGTTAGCAAGGTGTGAAAAAATCAGGCTATTGCTCAGAATTAGGCAATGTGTAAAATGTAACAGAAGAAAAGAACCAATACTCATCTGACATGAAATTTAATTATTTAAATAGAAAAGGCTATTTACAGATTTCTGAAGAAATTGTCAAGCGTATCTATGCTTGTCAACTGTTATCTGTGAAATGGCATCTGTCCCTACATTTTTTTATCCACATAGTAACTGAAGGTTTCTATCAACTTCAGTTGGTAAACTGTCTTATTTTGCCCTTAAGTGAATAAGAATTCACTCAAATTCAAGTAAATATTTTTGCTGATCATACTTGGTGATCAATTCCACACATGCAGAGTAAGCTTGTGAGAATATTGCGTGAACCGCAGAGGGAACAACGTATGTTACACAAGGACAAAGTACAGAAGACAATTTGTACATAAGGCAATACACTAAAGGTATATTTGCAATATAATAAAGATTACTACAAACACAGGCCACACTTCTCAAACACAGTATTACAGGTAGAGAGAGGCAGTTACTGCTTGCTCAAGAACACGAGTGCAAATGTTAAATGCCCAGTGCTGTCAGTAGTCAGTCTTTTGACAGTACATGGAACAAATTGTTAACAGACATTTACATATGCTTTCCTAAAATTTTTCATTAACAGAACTGAATCTAAACAGCATAAAATCTGAGACACTAAAGCTCTGGGAGAGTCCTCTGGTTTTGATTAGCAAAGTGAACTCTAGGATGTCTGCACTGCAAAATTACACCTTCCCCTTTATATCAAGCTCATATTATTGTTCTGTGTTGGGCATGAGTTCTGCCTGTGCAAAAGGCAGCTCACACTCCAGACAGCATTATTGGGAACTGCCTGGGTAACTCAGTGAGCAGAGATTACCTCCTAAGTGAGCAGGAATGTTCTGAACACACAACACATCAGAAGTTCACTAATTAGGTACAGTTGACCTCTTGCATGGAAATCTAAGAAGTTACTTGTGGTTTGTGGTTTTCTTAAACATAAGAACTCTAGAAAATGAAGGGCAATTTGAGAGAAAAAATGTTTAAATTAAAGATTCAAACCTATCCAGCCCAACATATGCAGGTGCACAGTTTAACTTTCAAAATATGCAGTTGCTGTTTCTGTTTCAGCTACCTTAAATTCAGCAAATATATAACCTCTTCTACTGAAAACCATCAAACTTAGTTATATTTGGGAAGCAGCAGTGAAGGCACTCCTCTGTCATTCATCAACAATGACCTAAGACAATGAAAAGGGCAGAATAGTTTAATTAGAATGATGAAAGAAAATCTTAATCTAATTTTGCTCAAGAAGCCTAATCTGGGAAACACATGCTGCTGCCTGGTACAATAATTTTCCTTCCTGATGTACCATTGTTTGTTTCTGAGTCACATGACCCAATGCTCAAAAATTAAATAGAAGCTTCTTCATTTCACCTCAGAATTAGACTTTTTTCTTTCATGTGCTCTCACTTGGCTAAACCTCTCTGGCCCTCGTTTTCCAGTGGGATCCCTTTTAATCCTAAACATTCTTAAATAATTCAAACAAACCCACAAATAATTAGCCTCCTGATCACTCTGCAAATGAAGGTCAATATGCTGGAGAAGAGGAAGTTGTACAAGCATATCTTTTATTATACATCATTAACTGGGAAAGTATAGCTAGAAAGACATTTCAGTGCAGCACAGATCCTACAGAAGGCTTTCTAAATAAATGTCTTCTTAAAAAAATGTGCCATTTCTTTACCAGTGAGGTAATTCTAACCCTGACAAAAACTCACTAAACTTCTGATGCATAAGCAAGTCAGGAAAAAAAAACCTTAGAATATTAATATTTAAAACTTCACTTGTCTCCTTGTGAAGGTAATTTGCAGCCTTCATCTTGACATGTAAAGACTCTGTGAAATCTGTTTCAAAGCCTAACTCTATGACAACAGTGACAGTGCATCTTCTCTAAAGCAAAAAGAAAGCAGATAACAATATCCTGTAATAGAAGGGCTACAGGATACAGGAGCCATTGAACAATGACAACTGCCCCTGCTCTGAACACACTGGGAGCCAATCATGCAGGTATGTCCAACTTAACCCAGGAGCAGAACCAGTGGAGGTCTTGACAACACACCAGAGGGAGAATCCTTTAGCCACTCACAGCTAGGTGAAAGAAATACAGCTCCTAAGAGCAGAGTTTTTATGGTCCCTCAGTGCCACCATGCCATATGGTTTCTGGGGGGAAACCCTGATCTTTAAACTTCCAAATCTAAATAAGAATTTCATTGCTGTTCATCTGCACGTCTTGCAAAAATTATCAACTTGAACCACAATTCAGCATCACTGCATCTTAAGAACTGGTTTTGGTTTGGGTTTTCTTTTTTTCATTAATTCAAACCCAACAACAGTGAAAAACAAAACGTTTGTTAGTGCAGGACAAGACCTGTTTTCTTCCATTAAAATTGAGCCTAAATCAATTCCACATAAAGATGATCACTAGATACAAGGATACCAGAAAAAGTAATTCATCTGAACTAAGCTAGTTCAAGAGATACATGGTAAAAACTTGAAGCCTTGGCCTACTTAGGCATCAACAGATGTCTTAATTTGATTTCTGTCCCTTAAAAAAAAATTAATTCAGTCCCAGGGAATTAAAACTATAGTCAGGAATATTAAAATGAAATAAGCATAATTTTGTACTGTTATCATACATCAGAACAGGGATTACTCTTACATTGAGTGTACTGGGGTCCACCCACATTACAGCTTTCTTCATTTTGCTAATTTTTTTTTCTCCTTTTACACAAATGCAAGGGTGGATTAGCCCAGTGGAACTAGCTACAAACCTCATCCAAGCTCTTGTTAAAACGTACAAAGAGTCACAGCATATTTCTTACAGTACGCAACATGTTTCCTTAGACATTTTCCCCCCTCTCTACTTTAACACTTTACAGAGTGTTTACAGGTCATTAGTGCAGTTGGCCAGAAGGTTGCAGGAAGTTTTCCTCAGCCTGTCCTCTGTGCAGAGATGTACATCAAGAAACATGGGCTGAACAAAACTGGCAGGGCAGGAGACAGATATAAGGTTCGTTACAACATAAGGGCCACTTTTCTTCTAACTGCTTCACCGACAAGCACAGGTACAGGCAAACTCATTGCCAGATCAAATCAGTAAGAAATAACCTTGGAGGTGGTTAATGGGAGACCTTCAGTTTACCCAGTGTATGAGGCAAAGTCACCAAAGTAAAATAAAGAATCTCAGTTTAAGAATGCTGACAACTCTTTTTCTAAATCAAATGTGTAGAAACAAGATGGTTTAGTATCTTTGTTGTCAAAGATTTTAGCATTTTCCATTTAATGCAGAATTGGGTTATTTCAACTCTTTATTCCTACTTGATAGGAAAACCAAGTCTAAAACATTCAGAAGTTCAGGACAATAAATGTAGATTTTTGATTAAAATACAGTGCTGAAAGTTGGCTTGAAACATGCAAGAGTAACCAAACTGTTAATGACAGTCATGCACGAACTCTCTGAGCCTGCTGATATAAAAGCAGTCAGCCAGGAGTTTTTCTAAGAGAGCAATATTGCATCTCTGGTCTACCAATACAGGAAACAGCCCTAGGTACTCTCTGATGAATATTAAATTATAGAATAACTTAATAAAAAGAATACAAGAATGACTGGTCTCATTCTTTTCAGAGCCTCTATTTGCTGAAATAATTATTTGACCTCATAAAATCAAATGACAAACCAACACAAAAGTTTCCTATCATATTAAATAGATGCATTGGAGAGAATTTGAAGAGCCTTATTTTCAACATGTACCTATGATGCTGGCATCTCTGCCTCATGTTTCTTTCCTTCTGTATATGAAGACACTGGTGTGAGCAAATAGTTCATACTCTGTCCCTAAACAGAATACTTGTGAAGAGCAAAAACTGTTCTGGCTTCACATGTAGCACAAAGGTCTTATTGATTCATTATCTGTCATTACTCTTCTGGCTTCATTTGTAGTTATCAATGTGAATTTCAAATTAAGATTCACATTTATTTTCCCTAATCATCCATACTCTTTCAGATTCAACAAACAGGTAATGTTTCAGACGGGTTGTAAAACAAGAGTGGTATTACGTATCTAAGCCTGTGCTTACATTAAATGAGCACAGGGCAAACTTTTGTCATTTATTAAGAATAATTAAGGGTATTTCAATTTATTTGAAAATGTACGCCAGTTCTGTGCAATTATTTTTGAGGCCTAATTAAATGAAAAGTCCCACTGGGCTTCCCCTTACTATCAACCCTGTATGTTCATCACTGAACTTGCATCAATAAGATAGGCTCTGCACACATTGCTCATTTAAAACTGTGGGCTTGGGTGATAATTTTAAGCATGATCTTGTCTTATACGTGTAACTAAAATGCTGACTCGTCAAAACTAGCATTTCATTTAAAAGGCTCTTGTAGTTTAATACAAACCATACAAGTAGTTCTTGTGCTTTTCAAATACCTATTATAATACTTTTTGAAAGAAAAGAAGAACAACTTAAAATCATACTTGGAGCTCCTGCCATTAACCTGTAATCATATGTCCTGTTTGGAAGCCAAAGCTGTCAGTGATCCCTAGGTAAAGATTGAAAAAAGGGTAAACCCTGTCACAAGAAACTGTACAATATTGAATGGAAAATTTTGAAGATACCATCTAGTACATTCTGTAGGTAGTAATTTATGTCAATAAGTAACTATCTTTTGTCCTAAGGACAGCTAGTCTTGAGCTCATGGTTTGATGCACCACTCTTTTTCTCTGCTTCATACACTGGGCAAACAGAAGATCTCCCAGTAACCTTCTATTTCTTCCATCATTCTACAGTTATTTCTCACTGTTATTTCTTTGGATAAGTTGATCTGAAAACACTTTCTTAATACTGTATTCCACCCCCTACCCCCCAAAATTATTCTTCATTCTAATTCAGAAAAATAGCTCTGTGAGTTTTCTTCTATCACTGTAATTTTTTTGAAAACTCAGCATGTCAGAACACTGTCAAAAAAACTATAACACTGCAAGGGCTATTGCTCTCACTTTTTTTCAATTAAATTATTATCTCACTTAAGAATCTTACATCTGAATGTGTAAGACATACACCCAGTTCATTGAATGTATATCAATGCTATATAGCTGGACTGTGAAGGGCAGGCTGAAGTAGTTGCTAGAAACAACTCAACTGGCATTACAGAAAGATCACATAACTTTGGAGGAATAGATCATACTGATTCAGCTTTGAAATCACGAAAATGCTATACTAAAGTCCATGAAAAATCAGGCAGCTGGCAATTCCAGCTCCCTAGCCTTCCTGAAAATGCAACTTCAAACAATAAAAAAAATCTTAAGCAAGAAAAAAGGCTATTTTTTGTAATTAACCACTTGCAAAATAATTCAGATATGCTTTAAAACTGTTTGATAGTAATAATACTTCATAATTTATTTTTACTCTGGCCTTTCCTAGCTAAGAAGCATTTTCTATACTTAGCTAATGTCAGAATCAGATACAGAATACATAAAAGGCTATGAACTGATGCAAAAATTACTACCTTTACTAAATGGTTCTCATGTTTAAATTTCAGATAGATAAAGAAAAGCATTTCATTTTATTTACCTATTTTTCTTGGAACTTAGAAACTATTAATGAGAATTAATTAAAAATATACATTTCTCAAACCTTGAATGTTATTGTTGCATAACAAAACCAGAGAAAGCTTAGCCAAAGGAGTTAAAAAACACATCCAGATGGTGAAATGTGAAAACCACCTAAATCAATGATAATTTTGGAAATTGCATTTCTGGTTTCAGTGAAGTAATTATTTCCATTACATGTATGAAACTTCAGTTGGAATGACAGAGGAAAGTGAAGCATCATTCTGGACACTTCAGAAGAAAACACAGCTGGATAAAGGAGGCCTTGGTGAAAGAGTGTTTTTATTAATAGAGAGATTTCTGCAAAAATACTTCATTCAGAATAAAATATACATATTTTTAAAGCAGTTAAACCTATAAAAACTTTTATTAATCTGTCAGGCCAAGATTTGAGTGTCTAGACTGTGCTACCAGAGACAGAAATAGCATTTCTTAGGCAAAGTACAATTTTTTTAAATTACAGTCTCTCAAAGCCAAGCTGTTTCTGGGTTGTACTGATCATTTGTAGTATGATGGTCCTGACACTAAAAATGAAGTCCTCTGTACATTTCAGAAACAGAGAAGTTCAATGGAAACCTGATCTCTGAGATCCCAAATGGCCCTTTCAAAACAATACTACAAAAGTGGCCAAAATGTTTGATTTTTTTTTTCTAAACATAAAGAAAAGTAAAATGTCAAAATTTAACAGGAAAAAAATTACAGGACATATTCTGGTCAGTACACATGGTAGGATTAAAAAGAAGAAAACAGATGGAGATATTTTTGTAGGAGATGGAAAACAACAAATAAGTTAGCTTATACATAGGTAACTCAGATACAAAAGTGAATTGTAGCCCATAGCACATTTTGCCTTCACAAAAAACAGTCACAAAAATATTAGCTATAACAGAGTTATGATACATTCATCCACCTAAAAAAAAAAGTTATATTCCTCTGGAGAACACTTACATTTACTCCAAAATATTGTAATTTAATCTAAAGTCTGAAAAAATAGATTTTTTTTTCCTAAATTGTTATATTGTTTTTATATCATCTGTTACTAATAGTTTTAAAACTAAATTTGTCTGGGTGGAATCTCTTTTCCTCACTTGTCAGATGATCCCAAACATTACAAAGCCACATCACAGCAGCAGATCATTTTAGGGGCAACTACTGTTGACCAAGATGAAACCTTTCTTAAAAAGTGCAATATCATTATCCTTCAAATACTAATGAGTGAAAAAGTAATTACAAGAAATGTTTCAAATTACATTGACAGAAGTAACATTTTAGGGAAAACAATGATAAGTATTTTGGTGATTTCTACATTGCTCTCTGCCCTGTGGTGAGGCAAGACTGAAGGAGGCAAGCTGTTAATATTTCAGCACCTAGAGAAGAAAAATACTGTATAAAAACTTCATTTTAAGTCTCTTGGTCCTTGAAATTGCTCTGAGTCATTAAACTCCATTAAACACAGAAGTAAAACTGCTACCATCAAAATTAATTTTTACAAGTGACTTTTAAATCATGTTCTTGTAAAAGAAAGGGCTCTTAACTGTATTACAGTATGGAAACCTTTCAGTATCAATTCTATTTGGCATTTAAAAAAATGGGCTGCTGATGTAATACAGTAATGTAGCATTATATGACAGATGGACTGGTTTCACAGGAGTCTGTTCACCCTCTGTTACACAACTTACTTGAAAACAAATATTTTATTCTTACCTAATCTGAATAGATAGAAAACAGACAGCTGTGGATGTTCTGGCTATGTCAGTTCTTTAAGCATGTTGAATTCACCCATTTTCACTTAAAGAGCAACATAAAAGAAACAAAAATAAATGAAATACCAAACTATTGATCTGCCAAGTGAACAATACAGATAACAGTGGATAAAGTCTACAGAAAACACAATCATGGTACATTTCCTATGCAATTTTAAAAAAATCAAGAAGAGTACTGAAATACATGAACCATATGGAACTTTTTTCCATAAAAATTCAGCTACCAGCATTCCAATAACACCAGCACCTTTTCCCTCCTTATTAAATGTCTTCTCATCATCTCCCCTTCGAGCCAGCAGAAGCTCCAGGCCTGATAATTTTTTATTCGTCTGAAGATCACACACACGCTAAGTACTAATTTTCATGCTAAAAAGCAAAATTATTTTACATAGCTCTTGCTAGTAGCAATTCAGGGACTGTAGTACAAACTGTAGGTTTCTGTAAGACAAGCAATGCATACAAATATCAGCCTGCCCTTCAGTAATAAAAATTATGCATTTCTACACGTCAAGCAATATTTTTCATCTCTTATTGACTACAGAAATTAGTCAAGCTTTTCATCAATCAAAACATTAGAAGATTTAAGAAAAATAGGTCACAGGTCTTTTTATTTAGTGAGTAGTAATAAAAAATAAGTTCTACATGCATTTAAAAACCAGAAACATCGGGGTGAATTTATGTGGAAATAAACGGTATTTTCTGCATTAGTATTTACAGTTTTAAAATGTATTCTAATTTGACTGCGGAAAAACACCCAACAAAATGTGAGTATTTGCTATGAAACAAAATTATAAAATGTAATTTAAATAAGGAATAATATTTTGCACAGCATGCCAAAAGTGCCACTATTTTATTTATAATTTCTCAGCATCTCCAGAGTTATTTGGTATAGGATTCTAACAGTATCAGCCAGACTCTAAGACAAATCTAAAATCTTATTTTTCTAAAACAGAGGCAATGTCTCTATGCCATTCACAAAATCCTGGCATTCTTCTAAAAATTACCTAAGTTACAGAAAAATAACTTGATTAAGAGAATGTAGCTCATTGTTTCCTTTAGGAGTTATTTGGAAGAGAGTTAGTCAGAATTTTGATATGGGTTTTTGATTCTACACAATGAATGGACAAACCAGAAATGACAGTTCCTTATTTACAAATGAAAGCTAAATTAGCCATACTCTTTGATCAAAGTAGGCTTTCACAGGAGTTTTCTTAAAAGAAGTCACTGCTAAAAAACAGTAATGCCAGTCCACACCTAATTCCATTGCACGCAGTTACCTTACAAACGCACAAGCCAAGACTTCTTGCCTTCATTGCTTATAATTAAATTTATTTCTCCACCCATTGAAAAAGGACATAGTTTGTTCTCAATCCCACTCTAAATTGCTGTATTTTCATAAGGATCCTCTGCCATGTAATGATTTGGGAGCAATTTCAGCAAAGGCTTATTTATCAAAACACTTCAACAGTTCGTAAACATTAGGGCTGAAATTTTCTAAGAAAATGGAAGCAACTAAATACCTAACTCATTAAAAATCAGTGAACTGACATATCAAAAGACAGTGGGTGACACAGCAATGAGTGTGTATGTTCCAGTGCTTTGTGAAATAGGACCCTATTCCAATGTGACATTTCCCAATTCATATTTTGACTGGTGGCAGCGTAATTAGGAAAAGCAGAACACATTTTATGATACTTCCTTTCAGTTGTATGCAGCAATTGCATCAGCTCTAGCACTCCACTGGACTTGGACTAAAGGAATTAAGGAAATTAAAATGAACTATGTGCCTTTGTCTTATTTAATTTTTCCCCGTTTTTAAAAACATGAATTTGTCTTAAGAATTCATGCTATATTTTCCCAGAAAAACCAACCACACTTTAATTTCCTTTGGAATAAAGGAAGCAGAAAAGGCCATCTTGCCATCAAAACACTAGAGCTTTTGAATTCTCACAATTTAGACACTTTAAAGCAAATCAGGTCTGGATGTTCTGTACTTGTCCAATTTACTCATAGCTTGACATTTACAGTATCTACATTTTATTTTCCTTTGCAGTCATTTTCCTTTTGATTAGAAGCATTCTATGTCTTTATTGTCAAATCATATTTGTGCCACAAAGTAAAGTAGAGCAGCAGTCATTAGCAGATTTGAAATACGTGAGCTCTGAGAATTATGAATAATGGGTATAAAACCATTTCTTTATTCTGTCTGATACATGATTGGGACAGGAGATATTCTTCTGTTATAAACAGGTTTTGGTATTCACATACTACTATATGTATGCAATGAGATAGAACAATATTAAAATCAGACACACTGTAACCTAAGAACCAAAAAATGAAAATGGATTTGAGTGAATTAAAATTAAAAAACCATAAAACCAAAAGAACTAAAGTTTTTGATATGCTGGAGCACTGTAATGCTAGATAAAATTAGAGCATACAGACTTTGAAACAGACTGGAGTTTCCTTCTGTTCCAGAAAGCTGCAGAGTCCTGACATTTTTTCCCACCCTATATCTTCTCAGAGACATGAATCAAAATCTACTGTAGTCAGTGAAGGCATTTCCTTTGATATTTTGGGAATAAATATTAGCATCACTAGGCATTGGGCTTCTAAATATTAAGTACTTCATGACTGTCACAGCACATCCTCCTTTTCTATCAAAACCTAAACTATTTATAAAATTCCAGAAATTAAACTAAAGATGTTGCATTCCATACACAAAACCACAAAACTGTATTTCTGTATGGTTCCCTCTTACAACTAACTTAACATCTTGGATGTTGATGTCTTGAATGCATGTAATATGTTAAACTTAGCTGAGAAACTCATTATTCTGAAGGAGAATGTTTAGAGACATATTTGCTTACTGTATGCTTCTTTGTTCCATCATTACCTTATCACATCCTGTTGCAGTACATGATGTTGCAAGAGAAAGATAAGGAATAACTTGTACACTGAAATATTTATGTGTTAGACAAAGCAGAAAGGGAGGAGGGAATCACAAGGAGGGCAAAGGAAAGATCCATGTTCATTATCTTTTCATCTCATTTGAAACTGTGTAGATTTGCATTTTAGTTTATGGTCATCATATACACCCTTACAAGGATTTATTTTTTCATACATAATCCTACTTAAAGATAATTTGATAGGATCTTTGAAGTCTAATACTGAAAAATGAAGTTACAAAAATATTCACTGTCTCATACCATTTGGCAAGACCTCCCAAAATCCTGCATCCGGAATAGATCCCTTAATAACAGCACTGTATTCTTAAAACTTAGAGTAAAAGAAATCTTCACTTATAGATCAAATAAAGGTGGTGTCTAGGGAAATTATACATCAAAGAACCCAGACCTGATTGTTATGATAAAAATGACAAATTCTGACAAATACAGACACAACATTTTAATAATTCCTCACTCTGGCAAAGTCTCCATCAGAGAGTGACCATGATGCTTCTAGTCCTATCTCAAATATTTTATAGATCTGTTATCATAAGAACTGCTGTTGAAAGTTGAGAGTTAACATAAAAAGATGCTGACCAAAGAGGATGGAGACTGTAAATTCTGAGTAAATCTGCTGAGATTAGACTGTAGACAGCAGTGACTTCTAAGGTAGTATAAATGGGTAAAAGCAAAAAAAATATTTAATCACTGATGCTACATAACTAGCATAGATAGTCTGATATCAGGACATTCATGATACACTTGGTTCAGGAGCAGTCTTGAACATGTTAATGCTCTCTATATACCTTCCAGCCTAATGCAAACTGAATTGCAGATTTTTGCATCAGTATCCTAGCTTCAGCTAGGTAGAGTTAATTCCTTCTCTGGTAGTGATTACAGTGCTGTGTTTTGGATTCAGAATGAGAATGGTGTTGAAAACACAGTGATATTTTGGTTCTTCACTGAGTCATGTTTATCCCAAGTCAAGGACTTTTATTTTTGTCTCATGCCTTGCCAGTGAGGAGGTCCACAAAAGAAACGGGGAGGGAGCACAGTTGGGACAGGGGGCCAAACTGACCAAAGGGATATTCCACACCATAGAATGTCATGCCTGGTACATAACTCCTGAGGGAGTTACCCAGAAATCTAACCAATCTGGGTTCAGGAAGGGGGATCAGGCAGCAGTCAGTAGGTGATGACCAATTGCATTGTGCATCAGTTGTTTTTCCCTTTTTATTTTCATTAATATTATAATTTACAATAATTGTTTTATTTTACTTTATTTTCAATTATTAAACTGTTCTTATGTCAACCTACAAGTTTTACTTTGATTCTCCTCCCCATTCCACCATGGTAAGGGGGCAGAGAGATGTGGGTTGAGCAAGAAGCTGCATGGTGCCTAATTTCCATCTAGGCTTAAAACACAGTAAGGAGAAGATCAGGTTCCATTCTGAGTTGGTTTTGTCCTTGGTAACATTTTTAAACTCCCAGAAGTGAACTTAAACCTTGGCTTAACTTTAGAAATCAGTTCCATAATGTCACTGAAAGTATGACATCCCTCCTAAGCATTAGTTCATTCTCCATACCAAAGTAGTTGTAGGCATGTCTTAAAAAAAATTGATGCAAAAGGGCTTTCTGGGAGATGTTGGAATATTGTATTTATTGATTTTAGATTTCTTATGAAATCATAGACTTAAAATTCTAAAATTTTTGTTATATTTATGAATCCACACAGTAATCACTTGCACATTTAACTGTACGTTCCAAATAAAATGCATGCAAGAAATCCCCAGACACAGAAAGTTCATTAGGAATAATTATGAGATCAATTTGACCCAAAAAGGAGGCAGTTATGGTTTATTTCCATTTTTTATTATATCAGTTAGGCTTATTATCCTGTGAGATCATCCCCGCTGTGTGCTTTAAAGCATCTAAAGGAATTGTAGCAACCAACTGGAAAGTGCAAATCAGAATTTGTTCCACAGAATGCCCAGCAAAATGTGAAATCTAGACTTTATTTTAGGGTCCAAGTTATTCCAAACCAGATCATAAAACTGCAATTTTTTACCAAAAGCTCAAAAGCAGCACCGTGCATGTCCTTTGATAGCCCTCAGAGACACAGAAATTAAAAGATAAACCAGGTGTCAAAATATAGAAAAACACATGGTACTTCCCATAGTTTTTAACTACTGAATAATATTGCTGGCAAACCAATAATCCTACAAGACTACTGCACCAGAACACCTCACTCAAGTTTTCTTCACACTGGTGAAGCAGTAAGCCACATTGTTGAAATCTGTTGAAATCTATTGAAATCCATTTGGAAATCCATTTGGAATACAGGGCTGAGCTCTCTGGCCTAGCCCCGAAGCCTGAGTGAGGGTCCAGCACCAGGATGGCCCCACCTCAGTCAGTCCTTCTGCAGTTCACATGGAGGCAGCTGGGACAGTGCAGTGCCCCAAGGGCTGCTCTGAGTACCAAACTGCTTTTGCTGCCTTTTCTCTTGCATCCTTGCCAAGCACATACATAAACCAATAATTAGTTCTTAGCCTCACTAATGCTCTCCTAATGTCATCTGAGATGCTGTCAAATCCATGACTCCAGCATTGAAAATCAGATTAATATAATTAATAAGTGATTAACATGAAGTTTATTTTAGAACTTCAGACATTACAGCAAAGCTCATATAACTAAAACATTCATAGTAGTTTTGTTATATTGATTACAAACTTAACAGCATTTAAAACATTTAACTTCTCTAGATTTATAAAATTTAACTTGCAGAAGTTAAAACTACAGTACCATTCTCTCTCCTGACTATACAGAAATAATTAATATTCATACCTAGAGAAGATGTAGTGATGAAAAAGTGTGGAAAAGGACAAATGAAGTTATGGAATGTGGTCCCTGAAGGAAAGGGTTAAACACCGACACTGGAAAAGGAAGAATCAAGATTACTGAATAAGTAGAGGACATAAAGACATAGACAGGTTTTTGACCTAGTGAAAGACATCCATGTCCATGGCAGGGGGAGTTTAACCGGATCATCCTAAAGGGCCCTTTCAGCAGCCTTTTGTTTTTCTACTGATCAATGAAAGGCCAAAAAAAGGAGTATGAGAGAATTAATACTTTGTGTGATATATGAACTAAAAAAATTAAATTATATTAGGTAAAAGGTTTAAGGCAAAAAAAGAAATGAATACATAAATAAGTTGTGAGACAGAACTTCAATTTAGACAAATAGATGGTTACTCCAGATTCTGTAGCACATGAGAGTGGTTAAAATCTAAATGATCTTTGTGCTACCCACACTAGGAGCAAAGCACAGCTTTCAGTGCTGCTTGTAAGAACCTCAATTGCAGTTATTAAAGATGCATAACACTACTATTTTAAACACATTATTCAAATTCAGGTCATGTTTTCTTATCCTTGGTGTCTTCAAAATTTCACTGCAAAAAGTTTGGCAGGGTGTGACTACTTTTGAGAGCCTTAGTAACCATTTAATGGCTCAGCTAGGACAACACATGACAGAGGAGTGTTATATATATCATGTCTTTTGTGCATACAACTGAAAACAGTTCATACATGGAAGAAGAAAGAAAATGAGGTAATGGTTTTATGATGAAATCAAGTAATAATGAAATGAATGAACAAAAAAAAATAGAAACACTTTTTGAAGAAAACCTACATAGCTGTGCACATAGTGCTGACAAATAGTGCACAGACACAAAAACATGTTTTCAATATTTAGATCTCTGAACTTTATCATATGTTCATCCTTTTCCCATCCCACCAAAATCTTTGAGAACCAAACTATTGATATTCAAAAGCTATTTTAAGTAACACCATTTATTTTTAAACTTATCATTTAAGTCTTTATCCAGTAATTCCATTTCATATTACTAATGTTGAAAAAATTCTAAAATAGTACATTTTTGTTTCAAATCCATGTTTTCCCCACCACAGCAGTATATTTAAGTTATTTCTGACTAAATCAGGCAAATGCATCTTTGCTATAAACTAAGACCAACAGGGGTACAAAAGGACGATCAGCAATCAGGTGAGAAAGTGGTGGAGCAGATGGGCAAGCAAAAGCTGTCTGGGGTTTATCAGACACAAAAGTCCTCCTAATCAGCAGCATAGGACTAAAATGAGCCCACCTCAAGCATGTCTACCTAAGGAAGGATGTGCATACAGCACAGCATTGTGGGGAAAACCCTCTTGCCTTTCCTAGGAAATCAGCACAGGGTGCCTCTCTGAAGTGCCTGCACACCAACACAAACAGCAAGAGAAACAAGCAGGAGGAGCTGGACATCTTGGTTGCTCCCAGGAGGTTTTTGGAGGACACTGATGGAAGCTTCTTGACAGAGATGATCGACAATCTGAGAAAGGCAAGTGCCCTTTTGAGCTTCACAACCTCTCAAGAAAAAAACTGGTTGGGGGCAATCTTGGCAGCAATGACCAAGTCTGATCACCTCACAACATGCACTTCCTCTTTCCTCAGAGTAACATTTTATGAAGAAATGTTATATGTATTTTATATATAAGCCACTGAAGAAAGAGAATGTACCTAGGCAAAATTCTCCACACAAATACAAGCAGGCCCTGCCTGTGCTCTGCAGTAATGAGCAGCCCATTAGCCACATGAACACAAAGGCAAGAACCTGACATAGCCAGACTCACAGTGTTTTCAGCTCGGGATTAGGTCTGTGCTCCATGTGCAGCCTCCAGGCAGTGGGGGCATAACTCATTCACACTCACCTACAAAGGACAATACATCTCTACTATTAGTAACTTGGTAAAAGTTGTGAAATAAATACAGAAAAAGCGATACATTTAATTCACACTTCATAGGGAGAGACAATAAGCAAGTCAAACCTCTTTCCCTTCTTGTGGTATCCGTCAGTACTTGCAACCATCATCCCATGTATTGAAGCAACCTAATTTTTGGGCCTAGGGCACATGGACTGCAAAGACTGAGATAATCAACTTGAATTCATAAAAGGTCTGCCATAATTTAACAGATACAGAATAAAATAAAATGTAGAAAACATCTGCATTTTTATATTTTTCATCATTCTTCCACTCCTACTGGACAAGAGGTATCTTTAACATCAGCCTCAACAGTTCAGGTGCCAAAAAGACATTTTGATTCAATAATCTTCTCTCTATTCATACACACAAATGCCACACACACATTAAAAAAAAAAAGACTCCATTTGAAATTGATTTTAGATTTCTATAAACTCTACCTACATTATTCACATTTTATTACTTTCTGACAACTCCAGACTTTCTTTACTGTTGCTTAAAGATGCAAGATAGTGAAGCTCTTGTCTGTATGTCCTTGAGAAGAATACTGCTCAAATCTCCTGTTAGTCCTGGCTTTGAATTTCCAAATTTGAGGTTTACTTTTTTTTGCATTTATTGTAATTTATTTTTATGCATATATTATACCTGTAACTTATCAGTTAAAAAAACTTCGTATTTTGTGGCTCAATGTTCAGCTCATTAGGTAAGCTATAGGATCAAGTCATGTTGTTAAATAACAGTGCAAAGAATAAAATAAAACCCACTAAAATGGTTTGCTTATACTACAGCACATGTTACCATGGAAGTCCTTTTTATTTCAGTCATAATAAAGAATTATTCCCAAGGCAGTTAAGGGCTTATAAAATTCATAAATTCTTTCATACTTGTCAACAGAACCTCTCACCTAATAGCATGCAAATTTCATTTTAGATTTAATTTTGGTTCATAAACTCTTTTAATCAATTAAATGTAATTGAACTAAGAGTGATAGCAATACAGGAATGCTTGCTCAGATAGGAAGTTAAATGAGATGATCAATTCCTACCTCAACATAGAGCAATTCCTCCAAATTTTTGATTCAAGGTTTCACAGCTATCATTAGATACATGCTGGATTTTAGAAATACTTTTTTACTGTAAAATGCAATTCAACCCAAATATTTACAGCTGGGCTTCTCAATAGTTCCATTTAAAAGTGTGCCACTATCTGTCTGAGCATCGACTTCAGCATTTTTTTTCCTCTCTGTGCCTCTCTGCTTTTCCAAATGTAACCTACCCTTTTCTCCTTTCAAACTCTCATTGCCCTCTCTGCCTTTTAGCTGATGGTAATACATCCTTGAATTCAGCTAAGGTCCCAGCCCTTTTCATCCAAAGTAACAGAGAACTCTTCTCTGCCTTCCAGAATTCAAATCATGATATTGCCAGGCTCCCACATAGTAAGTATCCCCCATGTCATTGATTTTTCAGGTAGAGACTATAACTGACATCCTCAAATCAAGTACAATAATCTCTTTGTAAACTACACAGAAATATCTTCCAAGAAATATCTTGAAATTAAGACAGCTACTGGTAGACAGACAGTTGAGCTCCGTTCCAACTCAATTATTTATGATTTTGTAGTTATGTAGATTGATTTCTGCCGTTTCTTTTAGGTGCCTGAAAAAACCAAAAATCTATTACTGACAGATGATGGGCCAGCTAATGAACACTATGGAGTGCATATACTGCAGGATGTACTGCTTCAGAATGAGAGAAAAAGAAATTGCCAGAAAAAAACCAGCATAAAAAACTTCTGGTGATTTCTTTTTTAATATTATTATTAATGGAAGGCTTGCTCTCTCCTAAGTACAAAGAACTGACTAGTACTGAATCTTCTCAGGAAATCATCATTTCAGTTCAGGTCTCGAGCTAGAAATTTTCCATTTCTTTGTGCTAATTCAGGTCTTTTTATAATTGTATGAAGACATCGTTGCCACTCTCTTTCACAACTGAACCACACCACAAGCTTCTTATATCCAAATTATTAAAGAGACAATCCTTAAAAGAAAAAGGAGCATAAAAAAGACGGAGAGGAAACAGCAAGTTGGTACACCTGGACAAAAAATCATGCACTTCACACATTTCCCAAAAACTGCAAATGCATACTCAGAAAATCTTCAGAGAGTTTGTGCTCATTTACAGAAGGATAATATCAATATGACTGTATCAAAAAGACTAAACAAGTAAGTGCATACAGTATTTTACAGACATATAGTATTTTTTAAAAAGACATTTTAAAATTTAATGTTTTTCTAGTATAAAATAAATATGCATCACTATGCATAATTTCAAAGAAACCTAGGCTTAACCTCAAGATGCAGTTACCAAAGAATGAGCTACCATAAAATAAACTCAATGAATACTGTATTTCGTATTTAGAGCTGAGCACTTCCTCTCATTAACAATTTCCCACTCTGCTTCTTTTATTGAAAAAGGGTGGGGTTTATTTGGTTGAGGTTGTTTTACTTTTTTAATTTCTATTCTATTGTATTTATTGTAAAGGAATTTGCTAGATATCAATAAAAATATTAAGTATTAAATAGGTTATATACTATAAAACCAATGTGAGTTTCTCATAATTCAGAATTATGAAAATTAAATGGAAGAATATTTTATTTCAAGTTTAGTTTTGGTCTGTACTAGTAAAATTGAGTTAGAGAATCCTGAATTCAACCAGTCACAATCTGAATTTCAATCAGTAACAATAACTTAGTGTGACAAATCTAGTTTATAACTTTTTTGAAGCAACACAGTGTCTCCACAACAAAAGTGGAGGAGGACTCTGGTAGGACAACAAGCTCTATGAGTAATTCTGCATACTAAAAACCTGACTATTTCAAATTTTCTTTAATGATTTTTCCAAACAGACACCACTGAATTTTACACGTCCTGAATGCTATGCCTTCCACTGCCAGATAGAGACAGACCCAGGACTCCCTCTTTTCTGTTCTATCTCACAAGGAGGGTCAAGGTACCTCAGAGCTTTAAAAGAATAATAAGATTGTCAAGGTTGTAACTGCAAACATCATATCCACTGATATCAACGGAAAAATAATATTTTATTTCTGACTTTGTTTCAGGACTTCCAAGCCATGATAAAAGAGCAACTGAGAACTGATTTGGCAGGTAGCTAAACTCAGAGGTAAAAACTCTCCATCAGCTACCACTGATGGAGACCATTTCTATTATTTAATTTATGTAAAAGCTTTATAAAACCAGAGACTTTTTTTTCTCATGCCACACTTTCTGTACTGCTGATGACTTTCACATCCTTATCTGTGCTGAATCAATCACTTTGATGCTGAATGCACTAATGTAGGGGCACAAAGCTCAGTCAGTGACAGTAGTCAGGAAATTATTGTGGGGCAAAAATTTGCATTCCTATTCAGCATTGTGTTCCAAACAGACAGATATTGTACAGAGCACCACCACCTAACTCATTTAAATTATAGATTCTATCCAAGCCAATTATTTGATGGCAATAGGACGATCCATCAGCAGAAAGACAAGAGGTATTCTTTCACATTCATTTCTTTGTAGTTCTGAGTTTTAATAGCTTTTTATTGCCTCTTATTCTCCAACTCACCTAAAACACCAGAACACATTTTTCTTCTATCACAGGACTCTCAGCTTCAATCTTTAATTTACCAGCCCCAGGAAAAATCTCAAAAGTAAATGCAGATGGAATGAGAGAATATCTACCAATAAAATCCAAAGCACAGTGTCATTTGTAATTTGACATATGACAAATTTTTCTGCGCCAAGTTCTCAAAACAACAGAGAGAAACAGAACACCTCACTACAACTATGGAAATAGACACATACCAATACAATGCTTATTGGCATTCCCACTGCCACTATATTTACATGGTAGTGAGCACTTTACAGGTACACTTGCATTTTCTGTGCAAACAAGACTGAAATAGGAGTTTAGTTGGAGACACAATGTGATAAAGAGACTTCCAGTGTAAGCTAATGACAATACTGTGTTTCTGCTTATTCTTACAATTACATTTCAATATGAACTGTTCTCTTTTATATACACACTCAGATTTATGTGGACAGTTCATTCACCACTGCCATGGCTTGGTTATGTATGTTATCCATACATGATTATATACAGCATCAAAAAAGTATAACTAACAATAATATAAATTATTTTGTAATATCTATTATAATACTAATTTTAATAAAATAATTGAAATATTAAAATCCTTTCAAACACAGTGTGCCCATAAAAACTCAAACAGGAAGAGACTGCTTAGCTTCTATCAAAGAACCTAACAGTTCCAAAATCCAAAAGAAGGAACCTGTTTCAAAGATAATATATGAATGTATTTCTCTTTGAAGCCACATCATATATTCCAATTAAATCCTAAATCTGTGTATGTATGACCCTGAACTACTCCACGAGGTCTTCACTTACTATGCTGTCAATGAGCTGTGACAAAAACTGTACAAGAGCTCCTAACAAGAGGCTCTGTAAGGATGCACAAACTCGTGCTGCGTGGGTGTCGTGGATGGAGCAATGCACTGCACTTGTGTGAGAGAAGTAGAAATAAGTTTGTTGATATGAAATAGCAATTTAACAAAGCTGAATAGTAAATGTCTCAGAGGTTTAACAAGACTCAATGGCAAGGTACACTTCATTATTTACTCTAGGGAAGAGGGTCAGACAAAACTGAGAATGGACTCCCTTGCTCTCTAAACTCCTTTCTGAGGGAGTTTAAGGTGTTCCGGGTCCAGATCTAATCTCAAACTTAGCCAAAGGTTTGTGTCTAAAGAATTATACGTGTACAATCAATCCTTTATATCACTTAGAAAAGATTTCAAAGTTTCAGCACATTTACTCCCAATTCACCCACTGACTCAGCCCAAAGCAGTAACTTTGAGAGCTGTCCCAGTTCAAGGAAAGATCCCGGCATGCAGCCTTCTGCCATGCACAAGAGTTCAGCAGGCCCGGTCCACTATTTATGGAGTAAGATGATTTGGTTATAGTCACATTCATGTACCAGCTGTAGTTTGGTTGGCACATGCCCAATAGCCCTCAGCTGTTCAGCAAGGCTTATGGCCCTAACTGCTGTGTTCTATATTTCCCAGAGACCAGCTTAAGCCAGACAGCCAGTCATACCACCACTGACATCTGGTGCTCAAGCAAGAAAGAAAAGAGAGGGGGAGGAGGTATTGGGCACACCATCACAGTGAAAAACTCAGCAATGCCTTGACTTTTGAGAGTTTCCTTTCATATCCTCGGTATTGCACAGAACTTCCTACATTTTTAAACACCAAGAAGAAAGACAACAGGAATTGTTCATCCTCCCGTTTCTTAACCCCTCCTGGTCTTTATCTCACTACCAGAAGCCCTTCAAGCCAAGACCTCAGTCCTGCTGCCAGTCCATTTCAAACCTCCACAGCTTTCTTCCTGAGTCTAAATTCGAGTTTTATGAAATGAAGATGTACAACACTTCAGTAAACCATAACTTAAAATACTCTTCACTTCAATATTTCAATTTGAAATTTGAATGTTTCTACCATTTATTGTTCTTAAGTGTTATCAGCTTCTTAGTAACTGCCACAATTAGGCTTAGCACTCCATATGGATTGATGTATTTTTTTTTAAGTTTCAGATGTTGTAGTTTTGCTGACAGATAAATGAGTCATCAGTCTGTCAAATAAAAAAGAGCAAAAAGAGTAGGTAAGAAAATCTTTTTTCAAGGCTTTTGGGGGTCATGGAATCAGTGGGATTTTAGAGAAATTAATACACTTTATATAAAGCTGTTTCAAGTTCAAGAAACAATTACCTGGCATGTAGCTATGTATGCCTTATAAACTACTGAGCACAGAGGTGACCAGGCTGCACTCAGCCAAGGCTGAGGATGGCATTTCAGAGCCCAGCACTACACATTGGTGTTCTCACAGCCTGTGCCCTCACTGAGGGGTGTCCTCCCCACACTGCTCACAGCAGCAGTGCCATCATCATTCAGCCTCTCTTTTAACCTTGAAAGATTTCTGTGTTCCAGCACCACTCAGCTAAAACTCACACCATGCAAAGCCTGAGGGAAACTTCATGGAGTGAAGCAAGCATAGCCGAAGTGGAGAGCATGGGTACCCCACCTTCAGTCACTCCCAGTCTGCCATCTGTGGCCAGGACTGAAATGGCAGATTCCTTTCTCACAGCTGTCTTTTTTAGAAGAATCACAGAATACAACATAAGCTGATGTTCTGCAGCTGTAAGAATACCTCTGCTCTGGGTCTGCCAGCCCAAGTATCAAGGAGAGACAGAAGCTGCCCCGTGCATGCCAGGAGCAGGTCGTGCCAGTCAGCTCCAACTGCGGGGCACAGCTGAGTTCCACAGCCACCCCAGAGAGTGCCTCAGGGAAAGTGTGTTTCAGAAAGGACAAAAAATGGCTGTAGAGCAACAAAGGATGAGGGGGAAAAGTGCAAGAAACAGCCCTGGAAATAACCAGGTCATCCCAGAAGAAGGCGGAAAGTTGTGCCATCTGCACTGGAGCAGGATTCCCTGGCAGCCCACAGAAGAGCCCAGCCAGAACAGGTGGATAAGACGCATATTTACATAGCCTTAAAGCCACCCTCCATTAAAAAGAAAATACTACCAGCTTGGGGGCAATTTAGTGGACTTGAAATGAGTCCATTAATGCTATTTTGTTATTGCTAATCTTAAAACCACAAAGGAGAAGAAAAGATGTTTTCTTTCAGAGGATGGATACCTCACATGCAAAGGCATTTAAAGCTTTTACATTTCTAATTGTGCCATTGTCAGTTATAAATGATTACTTTGTTCCTCCCACAAATTCTTTGGTGACACAGGATACAAACACGTGTTCATATCAAAACCACAAAGAGGGATTCACAACAGACAAACCCTGATATTCAGCCCGTTCGCTTTCCCTTGCTCAATGGAAAAGTCTAGAAAACATTAACATCTGCACAAAGTATTTCTCTCCAAAGGCAGCACTCAGCAGCAGAGCACCACATTTGCAAAACTTTCCTCCACTTGCTTGATTTGTTTTGTTTTTATGGTCAAATAGTTCTCTCAAGAGTGACTTTTTATAAGCTCAGACTGAGCTCAGTGTGCGGTCAGAGGTCAGAGCTGTGAGGAACCTGATCTACGCATGAAAGCAGCACTGATATTTAACCGAGTTAGGAAGCTCACTGAAGCTTTTGAAAAACATCTATGAAGGCATTTCAATTTAATGTGATTTGCATGCTAATTCCATCAGCTCAGTGACAAAGCAAAGATAGTGTCATCTGGAGTATTCGGAGTATTGTGACAAATCTTTAGATATTGTACTGTTTTCTATTGTTTTGTCTCTAGAGTTTCTTCACTGCTGTGAACCTCCACCAATTAAGCTAATTGAGAATATCACCACACTTTTGATGCAAGATAATCTTAGAGAATGCAACCTGAAATATTTAAAAGATATAATAAATTTGCATTGATATCAGTAATTTGGGGGTGAGGGAGGAGGGTTACTCGTGATCACTGTTTGATTGGTCCATGAAAATAATCATAGATTCAAGGGGTGATACGTTACAAATGCACCAAGTCATCACTTCACTAGAATACAGCAATTGCCGTGCTTATGAGAAAAAGGATTAGTGGCAGATTTTGTGCTGAAGGTGATGCAGTTGAGGAAGGAAATCCTATGTCATGGATTAATTTCTTTAAATTTGTTATCTGAATAATTTCTATGTAATTCAGCTTACACATTTTTGATATTTATAATGCTTCTGCACTGATTTTTACAGCACCTTTCACATAGTCACGTGAACTGCACACTTATGTATGGTCTGTGTGCATACTGTGCAAGCAGAAGATGAACCATAAAGCAAGGTGTTCTGCCAAGGTTTGGCAGAATGGTGGTACAAATCATAAAAGGTAAACCTGTCCCAGAAAACAAGCTCAGAAACTCCTTTACACATCTCAAAATGCACAATCACCATGATCACCAGCAATGAGCAAGGCTTTCCTGCTATAGTTATGTTAGTTTTTTCAGCACTACAAAAGAGATCCTCTGTTTTCCACATTAGCTTATGTGCAAGTATACCTTAAATTTAGCATATACTCTATACATGGTTCATTAACAAGAAGCCATGCATGAATATTGCAGACTTTAGTTTAAGGTAGATACAAAAGTGATAGAAACTGAAAAGGCCATGATGAAAGTTCCCTTCAAAATTCTACAAGGAACTTGATTTTTTCATTTTAATGTTCCCATTCTGTTGATCCTAATTATGCCAAAAAAAAAGTCTTTTTCAGTAAATTGTTCTCTTTGTGAATTGTTATGAATTGTCACTTACAAAATACATTTTGAACAAATAAATGACATCTAATTTCTTCCAGATTATATTGTCATCTGAAAGACACCAATATGTGTGAATGAGATTAGAAATTGTCCACACTGTCTTTCAATTTTTCTCCGAGTTTGAGGATTCAGAAACACCACGTACACCTCTAAAGAAAATGAAGGAACATCCAAAATACAAACAATGAACATTTAAAAATCTCTTAGGCTAAGCTAAGTATAAATTGAATAGTGCAAAGTTATAATAGGGCTATGTTTTCTTTCACAAACAAGGCATTTGTTTTTATCATTTAGTTTAATCTACTTACATACAATTGCATAATATAATAATCATATTATCATTGCATAGATATTACAAATCTGGTAAACAGCAACAACATAAACTGTCATTTAATCATTAAAAACACCAAGCAAGGCCAAAATCAGGGTTGCCAGCACTGCTCTGCGTAGCCGCCTTCATGCTCTCCCTTTCAGACACTAACATGACATTGTACTATTTTTGCCTCACTTCAAAAGATGAAAGACTAACTGAAAACAGCGAGACATATCTAACAACTCCATAGGTTGTTTTTTTTCCAGACTAATGCTCTACTGCTTTTTGGCAGTACTGAGTTTTTGTCCAACATTCTCTGGACATGTAGGAGTCAGAATTAAACACTATTTTTCAACAATGAATTTCAGAGAGCTTTTCAAAACAGAGTCAAAATAGCCTTTTTAATTCAAAAGGCATTTTCAACCTTTCAGAAGTTTGGGCAATACTTTCGTAAATGGAGAGACTTCATAAATCAAAAGTAAGTAACATTCATGTATAATTAATAAGAAATGGACTTGACGGAAAAAGCTACTGGTGCAACTCTACTGTTACAAATTATTGTTCATCTACATAAGCCTATGGATACACATAGGTGGGGTTTTTTTGTTGCTATTAAACAAAATCTGTAATACTCTAAGATGTGGTTACATAGTCTTCTGTGAGTCCTAGGCAAGACAAAAGTCTGGGCTGTAGGAAGAATAATTAAGCCTAACTGATCTGCACATAAGCTTAGTTTCAACACATGCAAAATATTTCTTGAAGCTTTGGGATATGAAGCTAATAGCCCAATTTGTCATGTCTACCATGAATTATGAAATATAAAATGCATTGGGGAAAAATATTGAGCTTGATTTTATTACTTTCACTGTTTCAGTTGAAATGCTTACATATATCATGCTATCTAGCTCTTAGTCATTTGCTAGACATTTTTATTTGCCATTATTTGCTCAAAGAAAACCTACAAGAAAGCCCAGCAAAAACTACACAAAATAAATAGAGTTTTGCATGAATTTGGCATTGCCCATCACCAAAGAACAAGCAACTGCTGTCAGCAAGGTTTCTCACTTGCAGACATCAGAAAAGCCACACTGACGGCTTCCACTGGTTACCAATGTTTGCTTAGTGCAGCGGTCCCTTCAGTTTAGGGAGAAATGAGAGGAGCAGGAGGCATCTCCTCCCCTCTGCACGTTAAGGGAGAAGGCAATGAGAAGCTTTGTAGCTGACCCACTTAAAGCAGATCTGTTCAGAGCACAGAAATATGGGAAGATCTCTGTTGTAAAAGCTTTTAGATATTCTGCCTGTGGAGAAACAGGTGACTTCTGCTGCCACAGCTGGAAATGCCTCCAAAGCACTCAACCTAAACCTTTCCTGCACAGCTGCATGCTTTTGCCATGGCAGAAACAGTATGAGGTATGAGATGGGAGATGCACAAGCAGCCGCTAATGAGTGTTGTCCTCTTTAAAAATCGAGGAGAGTTGTCTGTTCGCCATTTTAAACACAAAAATAGAAACAAAGCAGGCTTCTTCTAGACCTATCTAAGTGTTTTATTTACTGGCATCAATGCAGTGAAAGTCTGATGTCATGTGTAACAGCTTACATTTGACATACAAAAGGACATACGGCCTGATGGGGCTATAAAGCATAAAAACCTCTAATGTAAGTAGAGTGGGTATTCACAATATCATATTATAGTTCAGTGTCATTCAAAGACATTCATGGTACATCACAAAATCCTTTAAGATACCTGTGAGGGTCAGGCTAAAAGATTACTGTGGTTCTTTGTAGAAATGCAAACGTAATGTTTAATCAGTACAATGAAATCAAGTTGATACAGTGACATATATAACCACGTGAAGCTTATTATTGGTACTTTGAGGTATCAATGTGTTTCAGACAGATTTGAGATGTTGTTTTTTAGTTGAAATCCATCATGGCTACCATATCAAGGTGTGTTGCATGAAAAGACAAACTGTATACTTAATACAATCTTCATATCAAAATTATTTTTTCATTAGTGCACAGATGGCAAGTAATCAGAATAAAACGGTTGACACTTTCTTTACATGTAGCAAAAAAACCCCGTAGCTGTTGTAAGCCTGTTTTACATTGTTTTATATTTTATATATGGATTTTGAACTTCATTATGGTTTTCTTAAATAGTTATAAAGTAGATAATTTGAGCATATTCTATTCACCTACAATTACTCAAAGTAAGACTCGTTTCTGCTTTTTTTCTTTTCCCTTCTTTTTTGTTTCTGCAAGGAGAATGAAATATGGATTCCTTCTGTTTGGACACAGGAATGATGCAAAAGAAACAAACAAAGCTCATAAATATTCTCATAAGATATAAACCAGGGGTCTCTTCAATCTGATGTAGTATTTTTCTTTAGCCAGTGACTCATACGATGGTTTGTGGCTCTTTTACTGAACTGAGGAATCATTAGGCCTTATCAACAAAGTGAGTTGCAGACAGGCATTGGTATTTGGATCTAAGTTAATCTCCTGTATAAACTGAGGACAAATTGTATAGTCACTTTGAAAGGAAGAAAAAGAGGCTTAGGACTCTAGATTATCTGTTCCGCTAAGAACAAACAGCTCCCATGTGAAGAGGATTTGGCGAGATAAGTGCCACAGAAGCACTGACTCAGAGCAGTCCAAGCTGACTCCACAACCCACTGACAGAAGAGTTCACAAGTTTTTTCTTTAATTTACACTCTTTCTTGATTATTCCTTGAGCAATGAGAATAACCACTGCTAGCCAAAAGCTGCAGTCAATACTGGAGGCCAAGGGGCACCACTACCTATTCACATTATTGCCAATGGTCTTCATCCCAAATGTGAGGCATCCTTACATAAAAAAGCAAGTGAAATTCCCCTAGTTCTGTTGGAAAATTATCTCTTCTTTTTTTTTTTTTTTTCAGGAAGTTGACATATCACAACAGTACAGTAAGCATAAATGACACAGACATACTGACTTGAATCTGCAGGTAGCCTGGAGCAGGATGTCTAAGCATGTGCAGTAATCACCCAGCTCACATTAATCACTACCCTCATCAATCTGATTATCACCCTTCTCAAAGACACGTAAGAATTCACCATATTTGCTTCATGACTAATACCCTACTGCAATAATACAAATAGCATTTTGTTTTCCTTCCCCCAGCCTGACAAAATCTGCTCTTGCTCTTTTTCATAAAAAGGAAAGCCATGTTCTCCACACTCCTCTTTGTAGATCACCTTTATGGAGTGAAGAAAACGGATTGTTGAAGCTTTCAACAAACATCTGCCCTATCACTGTGCAGCTAGGAAGTTGGAGATGGCTGATTAAGTAGCAATATCCAAAGAGATATCACAGCAGAATCATCCCCTCTATTAAAAGAAAAACAAAACAAAATCAAAATAAGTCAGGAAAACTCAATAATATTTTGAAACAGGAGAAGTATCTGGAGTGTCTTGAAGTGGGCATTAGGCATAAGAATAAGTAACACAGGATAATGAAGAACAGAGAATCTTGGAAAAGGCATTTCAAAGCACAACATAGTACACCTCATAAACCTCCTACGCACTACTGAGTAGCTGATAAGATATAACACCAACAGTCTCCTAACAGAAATGATGCAAATTAGAAAAACTTTAATAATTACAATAGGATAGAAATGGCAGAAGATTCAGATAACACCTCCATCCCTCAGTTTCACTAAAAAGTTTCCTCTGCAACACTTTGGTCTTTACTTACAAGCTGCTTGAGGAAACAAAACAATGAAAAAAAAGTAACTAAGGATGGGGCTGGCTTAGAAACCCTAATGTGAGAGAATCTTAATGGCTTGGAAAGAAAGTCCCTCAATTGGGGAAAAAACCCTAAATTACCTGCCTTTTCCTCTTTAGTAGCAGTTCTGTATCACAAAGAGTGTGTTTATAATTAAAAAAAAAAAAAAACAAAAACACAACAATGTACATAGCTCTCTGATTATATCTGATTACTTCACTTGCAAAGAAAGGAAATACTATCTCCCCACCAGCTCCTTTGGTTTAGGGGTTTTTTTCTGGTCACACTATGAAAGAATGAAACTGCTTTTAAATCTAGCACCAACGGTTATTTTAAGAAAAAACATAGTATAGTATAAGTCACAGGAATTGAATTTTAAAAGCAAAGGCAATATGCTCCTCTTCTGAAAGTAGAGTTATTTTAACTGTGGTCAGAAACACATGTAGTGTATCTCTAAGAACTGAAGCTAGGATTTTTTAAAGAAAAAATGCACAAAATAACCAAATAGCTACATATGTTTAACATGCGTCAGCAAAGGAAGTTCTAAATAAACTCATACACAATACTTGGATGAAACAGGAGCAGGCAACTGAACAGTCCATCATCTTGACACCAGACATATATTTTTTCTGTTTCCCTGGGAGAAATAACTATGTGCTTTTTCTTGACAACCATGCACTCATAATATTTTTCTTGATACTTTAAAGTGCAAAGACTTCTATACTTTTATTTCTATGCTTCCATTAGAAAATACTTCTAAAAGTCCTCAACACTTGCTCAGTACTAGTTTCTTATCTAATTCGCTCAGAATAGCCATGAGTTTTATGAAAGAACATGTAGTTAATGAACTACAAATTTAAAGAGAAATTCTGAAGTAACCTCTATGATTTACCTAATACTCTGAACCTAATTCACAGAAAGCACCTTTAGTAAGATTTTTTTTACTTACATAAGCAGCATTTCTCAGGGGTAAGCTTTCTGCTCCGTAAGCTGTCAGTTTGAATCAAGTTTGATATAGTGTGGTAACTATGAAACACAAGTTTGGGCTTAAGAAAAAGAAGATAGGTCCATCATAAAGTTACTGCTTTTATGCCAACTGAGGTACGTTCCACAGGGGAACTGCAAAATGTAAGGGTAGGAAGAAAATATTTGTCATTTTGTGGAACTTTTTCTCTTTTTATGACTTGGCTTTGGCAGACAGAAGCAACTCTTTGCAGCCAGCTTGTATTACCTCAAATTCTATGACACATCTGGAACAAAACATCAACAACAGAGATGTCTTAGAGCTGACTCAGTGCCCAACTCATGCCTACTTCATTTTTCTTTTGTTGGGTGGGTGGAGCTTTCTTGAAGTGGCAGGAAAGCATTGTTTTAAATAAGGGTCTCAATAATAAAAAAATAAACAGTTTAAGGGTTCACCCCAGGGATGATATACTAATATGCTAAGGCACTGAAAATTACTCTTCTCTGAAAGGGATTATTATGGAAATAGATTTTTCCTATGGCAAAGGCCTTGACTTCCAGACTCTAAAGTCTTTCCCTCCTTCACTAGGCAGGTCACCCTTTCATAGAAGGAAATCAGGTTGGCCAAGCAGGACCTGCCTTCCATAAACCCATTCTGTCTGGGCCTGATCTCCTGGTTTTCCTACATGTGCCACATGATGGTACTCAGGATGATCTGATCCATGACTTTGGCACTGAGGCTAGGCTGACAGGCCTGTACTTTCCTGGATCCTCTTTACAATCCTTGCTGTGGATGGGTGTCACTTCCAGTCAAATGGCACCTCTCCAGCTGGCCAGGACTGTTGGTCAGTGATGGAAAGGGGCTCAGCAAGCACATCTGCCAGCACCCTCAAGACTCTTGGGTGGATCCCATCCTGCCCAATAGACTTGTGTAGGTCTAAGTGGTGTAGCAGGAAGGAAACCATCTCCTCCTGGATTGTGAGGGCCTCATTCTGCACCCTGTCCTTGTCTTCCACCTCAGGGGACTTGGTACCCCAGAAAAACTGGTCTTTCTATTAAAGATTGAAGTAAAGATGACATTAAGTACCTCAGCCTTTGTCACTGTGCTTCCTGGATATTCTCCTTATCCCTCATTTTGTTGCCAATGTATTTATAGGAAGATTTTTTTTATTATCAGAGGATGGCCTGCTTCAATGCCTTTAAGATTTCCTTCTTGAAGAATGTCCAGCCCTCCTGGATTCCTTTGCCCTTCAGTACTGCCTCCCAAGGGACTCAGAATGAGTCTCCAAAAGAGGGCAAAGTGGGCCCTCTGGAAGACCAAGTTCTTTATTTCTCCAATAATTAAATCTATCATTTTGCTGTGCCCAAGACTGCCTCCAACCATCACATCACCAGCCAGCCCTCTGCTCACAGAAAACAGATGCCGCAACTGTCCTCCCTAGTCATCTCTCACATCAATGGTGTCAGGAAGTTATCTCTCACACACTCCAGGAATACCCCAGACTGTTTGCTCTCTGCTGTGTGCTATGTCCAGCAGACATCTTATAAGCTGAAGTTCCCCAAGAGACCAAGGACCATCAATCATGAGACTTCTCCCCACTGTTTACAGAGCATTTCATCTGGCTATTCACCCGTTGAGTCTATAACAGAGTCTCACCATGGCACCTGCCTTACTGGCCTTCCTCCTGAGTCTTACCCAACAGACACTTCAGCATATCATCATAAAGCTCTAGACAATTAAAACATTCTTTAACACAGAGTTAGTTCACTGCCTCTCCTTCCACTCTTTTCCCTGAAACAGAAGACTAAAGGAGCTTGCTAGCACTTTGAAACTTCACCTGGTTTTTGCTCACTTGTATGACACAGAAACAGCACCACTGAGATCGGAAGGGACTTCTGGAGACCATCTAGTCCAGGACACTGTTTAAAACAGGGTCAATTACCTTGCAATTGAATGTGCAAAACCTCAGTGGTCTACCCAGTAATTTTAGAACACTTGCAAGTGGTAGCATTAAAAATTCTGTGGCGTTGCCTAAAGCTAATAGCTTAAATCCTTTTGTTACTCCTGTGGTGTTATTATCTAGTGGAACATTACGAACTTACAGTTAAATCTGTTACATGCTTCTAGCAAAAGCCATGATATTTTGTAAATAGCTTTGTTTAGTTTAAATAATAGTCCCTTTTAATTAGAGGCAGAAATGCGTGCTATAGCATAAATAAAACATTATTTAAGCTTTCACCTTTTCATTGATGTAAGAAAAACCTAATTAAACAATGGTAAACACTCTAAAAATGCACAGTACAGTGAAAAATATGTTTACTGATGAACACTAAGTAACAAAACATTAAACAGATGTTAATGAATGGGACATAGTTTTATGCCTGCAAGAGCTGGAGTTCTAAAAAAATTTGCACTTTTACATAGTCAAATATTATTTTTTATTTCTTGCACAGCTGTTCATCCTAAAAAGAAGAATAATTTTTTTAGCTCACTTCAAACTTCAAAATAATGCTAAGTGTTGACAGCTGGTATTGATTTTCTTTTCTGTCCACATCCAATGCCCAGAATCTGTCTGAAACCAAAGCACTTAGTCTATGTAAAAAAGGTAATGCAAATCACGCCACTAGCATTTTTATATAGTGCTATTTCTGTGATGCTGAAGGGCCTGAAGAACTTTAACCATCTCAATGATAGCTCAATCTTTCTGCTGTTCCACTTGACGACTTTGAAAAGGTTACCATGGGGACTTAACTAGAATAGCGTCATATCAATTAGAAAGTTTGGAAAATGTCAGTTGGGAAGTACTTCTTCAGGCAGACAAGCTGGAATTTACTTCAAGAAAAAACAGGGAGGAAAAAAATAGATGCATTCATTCATTTACTTCCCAGCATAAAAGAAATCCAGTTCATAAAGCAAATTTAGTTCATACAAAATGCTACTGATTTCTCTTTGTTTCCTTTTTTTTTCCTGCATATTTAATAAAGACTCCTGGTCTCCTTTCTTAGAATTTGTTTGAGACTGAAGCTCTTTGTTACTTGGGTGATTACACAAATTATCTTTTCAATGCCTTGAAGGTTAAGGGAAAAAACATTGATTGACTATGAAAAGCACACTGATGCTGTATCCTCAGAAAAACATCAAGACCTTAAATTTCACTTTGTATGAGACATAGAGCTTATAGAAAGTTGCAGGGTATATCCCACCAGCAAAACCAGCAGTAATTAGTAACTGCAATGAGCAGATCTGGGTACAGCATTTCAGCAAACTTAAACTCCTTTGATGCATGCAGTCTGATAACATCCACGCAAAATATTTCCGTATTCCTGTGTAATCTGGCAACAAAGCAGCAGCTTTTAGTCTGGGAATGTGTAGTAAACTCTCTCTCTCTCAAAACCTTTGTATAGTTTGTGCTAGAAATCCTTTCCTATCATGTACGGTCATTCTCAAGAAAAGTTCCTTGCAAAGTCACTATTAATGCCACCTATGGAGAAACTTCTACACTAACTTCTTAGAACAGTTTTTATTAGGGCTGCAATTACAAAAATTATTAATCTCTTCCAACTGACATGCGGCAATAGAACTCCAGGAGGTTATATGCTACTAGGAATATGCAAGTGTTGCATAAGAACAAAAGCCAGCTTATTTATGTAAACAGTAATGTTTGTTCATGTCTAATTAAATCCTAAGAAAGGGAGACAGTCAGCATGTCAGTTGCTCTATGTTTAATTGGACTGATGTTCAAACATCCTTATCAACTTTGTAGCGCAGATTTTGATGTGAAGCTCAGCCAATATTTTGCTAGTTTATTTTCAAAATAATGTGATTAACGTGAAGACAGAACTTTGTGCTAAAGTAATGTGCTTAAATATAACCACAGCCATTTACTTCTCCTATGCCAGTAAGAGGAGTGAGAACTGCAGTGTTCAGAGATCTCTTCAGTTTCTTATCAAGAAATGAACTGTATTTCTTTTTCCTTCCCTTGAAGTTCAATATTTCTTTCTAGAATGCTATGCTTCACCTTACCTTAATGAAATAAAATTTCATGAGTGGAACCTGTCTACAAAGAGCTACAGTCCGAAGTTAGCCTGTGGCAGTGAGTAGAGCAAACAACAGTTGCACTCAATCACTTTTAGGTTTTCATTACACTTATCTGAATTTCTAATGTTATCTCTATGCCTAATGACAACTATTGACTTGGAAAATATATTTCCTGTTTGTCGAGAGCTGAAAATCTGCTACATTTAGCATTATTGATAAGACAGTACCATTATTGTGGATATGTACCTTTTCCAGTTCTTATCCAAGACTTTTATTTCTGCTTCAACAGCAATCACAGAAAAAAGAAAATAATCAGACATATATCCATGCAAACATGTATAACATGGAGGTGAAGACATTTTCAAATACTGTGAGTCATACTTGTTGTTTCTAGTCAAATGATTACTACTCAAGAAAGCTTGTGATATTGCAATCTTTCTCAATTAGCATTTTTTGTGTAAAAATATGAAACATTAGATAATCTAGTGTTCAAAATATGCTTGGAATACCACAAAATGAGAAACACAATCACTTTTGAAAATTCAGTGCATATTTCAGACTGAACATCCTACGTAAGACAAATTACAGACCCATGGCAGTTTTGAGTTAGTACCCAAGTGAAAAACCCAGAGTGACACAGCATCAAAGGAAAAGATGTTAAAAATGTTAAATGAGTGGATAAGCACATGCAAAACAGTACATAAAAAGTTAAAGATGATGCTGGGAATATGAGTACCCAAGTATTAACTGAGTATTAAACAAGTTCATCCAAACAGGCACTCATTTTGAAACTTATCAAAAGGGAAACAAGATCTGTCACCACTAACCAGCCAGGAAAATGTAGCAACACCTTACTGTGAAGGAAAGACTCCAATATAAACTACTTTTAAACTTGGAGACAAAAGGGTTTGTAAATCTGAGACATTTGAAGAACTTACACTGTGAGAGGTAAATGAAGAAAAAATATCCATAGTGAAAGTAACAGGCAGAATTTTAAAAAGTATTTGAAAAGTATGAGTGGGACTAGATCGCACTTTCCCAAAACAGAGCGGAAAGTATTTCAATAACAGATATAATTTGGCAAAGTCTGGATTAGTGCTGCACAGTTGGAGAGGAAATGTAATAAAGGAAATATTTTGCAAGAAGACATGGTGAGATTCACTCAGTCTGAACTGAAGATGTTTGTATTGGTCAGCCTGAGGTCTCCAGAAGCCAATGCAATTTTTTTTTAAAAAAGGCTTAGAAGAAAAATCTTTTTCCTAGTTAAAATTCCAGCTGACCACATAGGTTAGACAAAGAGATTTCATTTGGATACAAGAAGATTTAGTTTCAAATAGAAAAACATTACCAATTTAGCATACTAATTGTAGTTAAAATCATATCACAAGCAAAATCATGCTGTGACTTTATTACTGAAGAGGATCAAGAATGATGGCCTGTGCCCCACAGACAGACAGGGGTGAAGGAAGGAAGATCACATAAAGGAAGAAAGACAAATCATGAGAGCTAAATAACAGCAACTACTACAAAGAAGATGGCTTAGTTTTATGCTAGCTTAAGAGTCAAAAGTATGTCCCACTTCTGCCCTTCAGCCAGTGGGAAGCCATAAGAGACTTTACTGGTAGCAGAGAACAGAAGCGACACTTCAGAGTCCGAGGACAAGAGTGGAGGAACTGCTTTACACTGCTACTCTTAACTTTGACAGCAAGGGAGAGAGGTTGCAGCTGGTTTCCAAAAAAATCAAGGTTATGAAGTTAATATCATGTATTTGATATTTTTGTGCCCTTTCATTCAGTCTTATTAGTTCCTACATTCAAGGGACAGTTTTAGCCCATTCTACCCAATGGTAAAGTTCTCGAACATTAAATTCTTGCAAAATTTAGGAGAATCAGCAGGTAATGGAAGAAACTAATTTGAGAAAGAGGCATAGCGTAGCTACTATTCATTCCCTGTGCTGGCCACTTAGTACTCATGAAGCTCCACATATTGAAGAAAATTTCCTCATGTATAAGACTAACTGCTGTATAAGGCTGAGGGATGGAAGTTCCTAGTTTTTTCCTCTAGCTACCATGTTTGAATAGAATATGTTAATAAATATATGTACTGCTGGGAAACCATGCAACTTTCGTCCCTTATAGCTGATAAGAACAAACTAAACAGAATTAATCTTTTTGCATGGGCAAGGGGGAGATCAGAAAGGTCTGAGTTCAAAATGAGTAGAGAAAAATTTACAAAGAGAAGCCAATAAAATACATATTATTCTTAAAGCCTGATTCTTTTTGTCAAAATCAGAATGGCAATTTATTAGCTCTTGAACACTACAAGAATTTTAAAAATAGAAACAACTTACACTATTTAGCTTTTACCTAAAATACAAGGATACATAAAGGAGACACAGGCTGGGGTTTTTCCAGAATTTACTTGCACCAAAATCAAATGTAACTTTATTTGAGTCAGCAGATATTTGGATTCAGGACTTTAATGGGTTATATTCCAAGACTAGGGAATTAGATGCACAATCAAATTGTGAAGCTATTTAAAATGTCTGGTGTAGACCTCTAATAAATGTTTCTATGCAGCAATATACTGATAAAACTTTTTTTATCTTTTTTAATGTAACTTACAAAGAGCTGCAGCAATCCTCTCCCACAAGATAGCTGAGGTCCAGCATTGCCCAGCAAAAGAAACTGTTCAGCAGGAAGTCAGAAGCCATATTATGCTATAATTCCATTATTTTCAAGTACTTTTAAATATATTTGCAAGCTTAAATAAAAACATTTATAAACCATTATGAAATTTAGGAGAATTTTATTAAAAGGTAGACTGTAGCATGGTCTAGTTACATAATCGTAGATCATCTGCATATTCAGATGGGAAGTTGAGTATATACTAATTTTGTATTTTCCAACTGGTGCTCATCATTGAAAAAATTTTGTTGTGCAATATGAAAAGTAACTACTCCTAAAGACCTTTCTTATATTAGACAGATTTTAAAATTTCAGTAATTCACCCTAGTGTTGAATTTCTATGGCAAAATCAGCAGCATTTTTTCCGAAAAAACTCCAGTAACTCACTGTTACCACATATAGTCCATGTCTTTGTTAACTAATGCACATGTCCAAAAAAAACCTGTTAAAGTGATGAATAAGTAAAGCAGATTTCAATTTGTATGAGTCATAGCATCTTTGGTTTGCTGCCATTAAACTGGGTTTCATAAATTCACATTTGTGAAGATTCTTAAAGCATGTAAGCACAGCTGTCCCTCAGATGCAACTTTCTCCACATTTTCTGAGTATCTTTTTGTTTGTCTGGCAAAATTAAGTCTCCAATTAGCACCATACAAATTATTCTGTCGTACAGGTAGCATCTCTCTCTTCCACTAAACATCAGTTAGGAAAGCTGAATATTTGTGTGCAAATTATAATTCCTTTCAAACATAATCTTTTAAGATTATGTTAACAGATAAATCCTTATACTTATTGTGGGAGGTATTAAGTTGCCTAAAGAAAAAATGAGTTCAATGTATCAATGGCTAACACTTCTAAAGCACTTACTTAAAAGCAGTTTTGCCCATCAGACAATGTATGTGGCTCTATTAATACAAACTCTACCAAAGTAGTTTGTGTACTTTTTAAATCTATACCGAGCAGTTAAGTTTTGTTTTTTCATGACAAGCAGTAAAGTCAAGGTAATTCTTAAGATCCACTCTAATTATTTAACTTCATTTTTTTTCTATTGATTGATTGCCATATTTACTTGCTTATAGTACAAGCACCAGTTTGAAAATTAATTTTTCGCTAGAATTTGTTAAATATTTTGGGCATTCATCTCCTTGCCACATAATTCATGATCCAAAAATTTTCTTTCCAGGTTTTATTAATCCTAAATAAATCTTAGGTAAGGATATAAGATTTTCAACCTGTATCTTGGGGAACAAGTCAGGGGCTTGGCTGTAGACGGCAGAGGGTCAGATGGAACATGGAACAAGGACAATGGTATGCTCACCCTGCCCCATGTCCTCAAAGGAATGTTAAAGGCTTTCTACACAATCCCTAAAGCTCTCCAACCCCTGAGCACAGGCTGGTATCCAAACCATAGTTTTGGATGGATGCAGTCGAGATGAATCAACTGTATTTTGGAAAAAATGCATAAAACAGAGAACAATTTTTACACATGATAAAATATGCTTACTACTGCAATTTTTACGTTACATTACCCCCATATAAGCATAGCCAAGCCATTTTCACACATTTCTTAGTTCTAACATTGTCTTTCCTCCTACATAATGCCTCATGAACCACGTCATCACCTACGTATCTTTGTATTTCCTACACGAAAATACACAGTGGAGAATCTCTTTAAATAATTATTATATCATTATTTCCACTGTTCTTTATTTCCCATAAGAACTGCATTTTTCATTCTGCTGCCACTTGAGGAATTTTTAAATAAAATGTGCATCTATGATAGACATAACTACAGTTTTACATCACTGGATTTATCTTGAGGTGTACTGATCTAATCCATATAACCAATAACAGTTGAAGTGGCAGAATATCAGTCTTCATCACTTGCTAGTCTCAGTTTTAGGATTACATTCTCAGGAGTTACGTTCATTAACACGTGCATCTCTGAATTAGTTTGGGCTTTGTCTCCAAATAGAGTTTCACATCTTGAAGAGTGTGAAATGTTTTTCCCCATCTCTGGGGTTCCATAATTAGTTACATAAATAAATAGCAAATATTTATTGACTATTTCATGGCTAATTGCCTTAGTAAAAAGCATCTGATACTGTGACTGAAGAAGGGCAGGGTTCAGGGCAAAAACTGAGTACAAGGCAGCCTTGTAACTACTTATTTACTCTGAACTTTAGAGTTTTTGCACTATGGCTTCATAATTGTATAGGGCTATTGGGATTAAAACTTGCCCCATATATTTCTTCCTTCTTCAGTGAAATGTAATTGCTGTGTTGCACAGGGGATTAAACAATTCCAGAGACAGTCAAAAGATATCTGTAATAAATAAATACCAGATTTTTGAAACGTTCTGCTGCATCTCAAAAATCTCCAGTTTAGGTGAAGAACACCAGTAGAATCAGTCATTCATGTGCTGCAGACCAAGCAGCAGCCACTTCCCTGTTCTGCATCTGCATCTCACCTTTGTTTAACGCCATGTACTCCTTTCCATCAGAATGTAAAAACAGTGGTCTGCAGGAACACAGGTCAGAATCAGACAACTAAATACATTTAGAGAGGTTAAATATATTTCATTCAGCAGAACTCAGTAATTCATCTAGAATATTTTAAGAATCAGCTAAAAGAACATCTTTTTGATACTTCAAGGAAGACCAATGAAATCCCAAAGGATTTGTGAAATACAAATATAATACTTTAAAGCCTGAGGGAGCAACCTATGGACAAATTCACAGGTGAGACAACCTGACTGTGGCACTCAGGAAAATACTGGGCAATGCTAAACAACTTTAGAGATGCATACAATGAACATGATGTTCAGTGTGTGGTTTGTGAGAACACCCACCCCTCTGAACCCCCACAACCCTACTCCCCAATAATTAAACTAATCCATGTTCCCACATTTCATTTTTTATAAATGACTCTTAAGAAAGAAGAGGGAAATATTAGATACCAGGCTTAATTAAGTTTCCAATGCTGTTTATGCAACTGTGTTTTGATGTTCAGAAAGTAACATCTTAGAAAATAACCAGATATGAAAATAAGAATGGGTAGGAAAAAACAGTTAAGCACTGTAACAAGACTATTCAGAGATTCTGCAAAGCATCTCCAAAAAGAAGGTTTTAGCAAAAAAAGAAAAAATTATCAGAGTTGGCCTAAGATTACTTTTGGTCTTGCTTCCACATTTTTGGGAGGGACTAGATCTCCTGAAATCCCTTTTGGTATCCATTTTAATGACACCACAATATCTCATAAATGAGTAGAATCAAAATACTGAAGGAAAGATAAGTAACTAGCCAATTATAAAGAATTAATCCTTGCCTGGAAGTCTGCCTGGGACCTTCCTGCAGAGGACTCTACTATATTAGATAATGTTATTGTCAGTATTCAAAGGATGATTGAGAAAACATAGCCACATAGCATTTGCCATTGATTTGAAACTCAGAGCAAGCCCTTCAATGATCATAAATATAACTCCAATTTATGAAAACAGAAACCCAAGCTCAATCACACTGAATCCAATGATGAAAAATTATGCTACAGTATTCAAAGGTAAAAACCTCTTCAAAACATATAAACACATAATGCAGCAGAAGTAGAAGGTTTAGAAACAAAAAGTAATTTCAATTAACCATTCATGTCATTTAAGATGTCCTGTCAACAAGGTAGAAAAACAATCTAAACTAAATTCTCCATGGTTTCAGAAGAAATTGTTTTATTAAAAAAAGCAATCTTGCCACTGTAATCATCAGATGCCACTTGCCTGCGTCAAAACACTACAGAAGGAAAAAAAATGTCTGATACCATCTCTGGTTGGTAACTTAACTGTTTTTTTATTTGAATGAATCACATTTTTCAAATTGAACAAAGGTGTTCTTGAAAAATTATTTTCATTAAGTCATTTACCTCTAGCACTATCATGTCATTATTCCTCTCATTTGCCCACTGAAGTTGCCTCTTATCAGGTTTATTATCAGTAAATACTGATATTTAGTCTCAGAACATTATGTGCTTGGAAGCCTCAACTGAAAAGAGTAATTTTGCAATTTCTGGGAAGCAATTGATACAGTTTCCAAATTTATTAATGTTCTAAATGACACTGGAAATGCTAAAGTACTAAATATAACTTCCTGTTAGAACATACTGAAATTTTAAAGAAGCATTCAAGGTAATCTCTGAGATAATATAAGCACTTGCTATATCAGTCTTTTGAATAATTTTTTAAGACATATAATTTCTCATTTTTCTATAAAAAGTCTCCCCATAATATTGTGCAGAGGATTTTCTTCATCTGTACCCTCTTTTGGATGAGTAGAAGCCTTTCACAGTTTCATAACTTTTCCTAAAAATGTGGAGGTGTCTGAAAGAAGCAAACTTCAGTTCACCAAAGAAAGCCCTGCTAAACTTCTGCAGTTAATGAAGAAATTAATAAAAAATACTTCTTTCATATCAGAAGGGAACACAGTGTGGTTCAAGAGGAAAAGGGATAAAACAGAAAGAAGGAACAGTGTCAAACATTTCCTATCAAGAACACAAATACAGATAAACTAATATATTACTCCTTCTTTCAATTAAGAAAAAATTGTTATCAAACATACAGGTGAAACACATTCCAAAATCCAAGCCTGTCTAATTTCAATAGTTAGTAAAAAGACACAAGCAAGATTTTCTTCTTTTCTGAATCAAAGATTTTTGATGTTAATCCAACAAAAAATGTACAAAGATATTTCTAAATGTTTTTTAAATTGATTTTAACACATACATCACTGTTATTAGTTCTATCAATAGCCGCTTTGTCTTCAGCTAGGTTAAATCTCTGTTGAAATACACAAATCAAGCCTCTGAGGCCTTGAACACTCAGTTTTTTGACTCCATGCTTCTGAAGACAAAGCAGAACGCATCATAGTCATAGGCAAGATGAACATCAATTTGTTTGCCATTTGCAAATTCCCACACCTCACAAAGAGTATTCAAGAGGCCTGGTGATGAAAGATATTTCCATGGACCATGGTGGATTTTGCTAAGTTACATTACATTTTAAAATCCATACAATTCAAAGCCCACAGATGACTAAAAAAGTGAAGATGATTTTCTTTTACTGAACACACTTTGAATATTGTCTGAGAACTTAGGACCTTGAATAAATACACCTCCATATTTCCCAACTAATGTAAATAGGAAATCCACAAAAAACCCCAAACCAAACACGTGAGTAGGGGAGAATTTAAATACTACATATGCAATATATTCATTTACTCTTAATGCCACAAACTATCATGCCAAGTCAACCCAAAAGCGAGACATATCTCAAAATCTTTCATGGCAGTGGTGCAACAACAGACTGAAAATTGGTAGGAGAAAAAAATGTGAAAATTAAAATATGTTAAAGGACAGCAAAATGTCTTTATCATCTAAACAGCACTTAAATAACCAAGAAAACTTAAAAAAAAAAAAAAAGGTCAAAAAAACTGTAGCAGTCTTCATAGCAGTCTCTAACATAGAGCTGGTTGAATCCCCAGCATTTCAGATGCTGAAGCACTCAGAGGTGTGCCAGGATCTCATATAATGCCTTAAAATACTATTTTAAGGAGATATAAATTTAAGGAAGCTTTTCAAATTTGGTCCACTTCTTACTTCTGTCTAATGTTGCATAGCTTCTTTCATGCCCCTGTTGCTTCACAAAATCATAGCTACAGATTAAGGCAAAAGTTATCACTGCTAAATAAGACAGTCTCAGTAAGTATGTTGATACAATTTGTGTTAACAATGCTAGATTTCAAAGCAACAAGACATAATTGCCAGCTAAATTACAATTTCACAAATAATATTTTGCAAAAATTAACTATACCAGCATTTATTAGTAACTAAAAACCCAGCATTTTACTAAGCATTAAATTCTTCCCTTCTTGTCAACATTTCACCTATACTTCAAATTTTCAGCAAATAGTTAAAAAGTAGTTTCATCTGAGGTCTATTCATGATTTATATTATTTTAATTTCTCATTCAGGGTAACTATTCACAACTGAGTCTAAACAAGGATCAAATAATCAAATATTTAGAAACACAGTAAAACCCATATATTTCTTAAAAATCATCAATTGCAGGTTTTACAGACATAATGTTAAAAGCTCAATAGGTATTCAATGTTGTTTGACATTGCTGAGGTAAATTTAGACTTGCTCTCTAATTACTATAAACACTGAAAGGGCTAGCATCTGTGGATAAAAAGGATTGATTATAATTTAACAAAATATGCCAACAGCATAGGAAAATGCAAACAGGAAGCATGGCTACACTTTTGTAGCAAGTTTTATGCCAATCACTGCATTAACTTGCAACTATTCCATAAAATATTTGTTTTACTGCATTCACTATGAGCATTCTGAAAAGAGAGGGCCCAAATTTGGAGGGAGCACAAGTGATTTAATGTCTATGCCCCAAGTGAGCAAACTACCTCTTCTCCATTCATGGCTTGTGGATTCTTAGCAGGACAAGAATAATTTTGGTTTGTTTGGTTTGCTTTGGGTTTGTAAGGTTTTCTTCTCAGCTTTTTCAAAGGACAAAGAATACCAAATTTGTTCTTTTCAAATTCAAATTTATTTTACCAGGGATTAAACTTGATATCAAAATCACCATTAAAGCCAAAGCAACGTATTCTGGACTCATATTCTTTGGTCATTAATGTGCTATCACAAAACATAACAGGATTGCAGCATATAGGAAAACTGTCAGATGTGTGTCCAGTCTACAGCTGCCAGGTAAGGAACCTCAAGGATGCAAGTGTCAGAGGATTCCCAAAGGGAGAAAATAGCATGCTCTACTGTCACACACAGCACAACAGTGCAGATCCTGACTGAGGTTTACAGGTACTATCACAATCCAAGCAACCAAGAGTTTTAATTCTGAACAGTGTACAGGGCAGACAAGTAAAGATATAAAACCTATGGAGAATGAAGAAAGAAGAGAGTGGCAGGACAAGTCTAGATAAAGCGAAAGAAACGCACAATTATGCAAATATTAAACAAGGTTCAAATGGTTTTGAGTGACACCAGTATTCACAACGGAGTCAGTGGGAGCAGAGTATTTGTAACATCAGTAACACCTAAACTTCAGTTAAGGAGTAATTTCAGCTTCAGATCACAGCCTCCATACTAGGCAGGAACATGTGATGATCTGCAGAATCTAGCTATCCCAGAGAAGTTTCCTCAATAAATTCCTCTGGAAATCATGTAAAATAATGTGCACTTCTTAAATTGATAGAGTCCTGTATCAGTTGATGTACTGGGTTTGCACGGCCAAGCTTTGGGGGTGCTGCAGGGGTGGCTTCTGTGAGGAGCTGCCAGAAGGATCTTCCGTGTCTGGCAGAACCAGCCCCTGGTAGCCCCAAAGGTGGACGTGCCACTGGCCAAGGCTGGGCCAATTAGCAATGATGGTAACAGCTCTGTGCTAACATATTTAAGAAGAGGAAGAGAAAAAAACTTATTGTGGCCAGAGAAGAGCAGAGTGAGAACATGTGAGAACAAATATGCAGACACCAAGGCCACTGCAGAAGGAGGGGCAGGAGGTGCTCCAAGCTGGTGCTGAAATTCCCCTGCAGAATGTGGTGATGACCACAGTGAAGCAGCTGTGCCCCTACAGCCCCTGGAGCTCCACAGGGATGCAGAGATCCACCTGCAGCCTGTGGAGGTGCCCCACACCATAGCAGGTGGATGCCTGGAGGTGGAGAGAGCTTGGAGAGCTGCATCCTGTGGAAGAGTGACCCACACCACAGCAATTTGATGGGGACTGGTGCCCCTGGGATGGATTCAGGTTGCAGCAGTTCAGAGATGCTCGTGAGATGGAGCCACGATGGAGAAGTTCATGGAGAACCATCTCCTGTGGGAGGGACTCCACGGTGCAGCAGGGGAATGACTTCTCTCCCTGAGCAGCAGCAGAAAGCACAGGTGATGAACTGATCATAATCCCCATTCCCTGTCTCCTTGCACCACTGGGGGAGGAAATAGAGGTGAGAAGGAGGGACCAGTGAGGGGGAAGGTGTGTTTTGAGGGAGGGGTGGGAGGAAGTTGTTTTTTTAAGGTCTTGTTTTCCTGCTCTGATTTTGTTAGCAATAAATTCAACTGATATCTCTACTTTCAGCCTGTTTTTCCCATGATGGTATTTGATGAGCAACCTCTCCTGGTCCTTATGTCAACTCATGAACACTTCATTATATTTTCCCTCCCCTGTCCAGCTGTAGAGGGGAGTGAGTGGCTTTGATGGGTACTTGGCATACAGCCAGCGACAACCCACTACAGTCAATTATAAAATCTCTCAGTAAACTCAATGAAGAAGGGGAAAAAAAATACCCCAAATGTAGTACCACATTCAAGAGTGAGTGTATTGAAACCACAATCGATTTTCCATCATTATACCACCGTTTCAAAAAATATTAAGTAGTTTCTTAAAGAAATGGTATGGTTTTAAATCAGAAGCTTACTCTAAGGAGAGGAAAAAAAATGAAAAAAAAATAAAAGAAAATCTGCAGAATTCATTGGAATTTTAAATACCCAGAAGCTGTAAACAGTATGAAAAACCACTGAGATTATCTCATATTAAATGCACAGAAGTGTCTAAAATTCTGGCTGCATTCTACTTTCTTGAATTCTGCTCCATATTTTTGAATGTCACAGTCCACCTAGCCTGCCAATTAGTCCTCAGGACAAAACGCTTGCTACGCAACTGTGACAAACAGGGCTCGCTTAAGGTAAGGCATCTCAGCAGGCAAAATCATTAATTAGTAAATCATCTCTTTTTCCCCCCCCACAGTAAAGTTGCCAAAAGCAAGAGAAGGCATCTGTTTACACTTGTTAAAAATAATATCTCCTCCCAGTGATTGAAATGCAATTTTAAGTTGCAAATAATAGAAAAATGGAGGAACTAAACTATTTACAGATGATCACATGAAGAGTAGCTGAGATTTGCAAAATCTTTATTGTAATTAGCACTGGTTTAATGCAAATAGTGTTGTGTAATAGATCTCTTTATGTATTTCAAGATGCTGCATGTTTTCTTACACAAAGAAATAGCAGAAAACCTCAATCTTACTTCTTATAACATATTTCACTATTGGATTGTCCCAGAATATCTCACCCAGATATTTGCAATAATAAGAACAATCTGAAGAGTGATAAAGGTTTTTTTAAAAGCCATTTTCCCCCCTTATAAATTGGGATGCAGGAATAAAGAATTGTGTTTTTAGGGGAGAGTACATCCAATGGACATTTGGCAAAATTGCACAATGCTTATTTTTTGCTGCTTTGTTATGTAAGAACCCAAACCCTCTCGCAATTTGTTCTGGGATGCCTGATTCCAGGCCCACTGCAGTTCACAGGAACCTAGCCAGCTGATGTCATTAAGCTCTGATTCAGCTGCATCCTGAAAAACTGCTTGGAAAATAACATTAATTGGATTCATATTGCAATTTGTATCAAACTAGGCATATTTTGGAAGCAGTAGTTTGCATTCCTATTTGTAAGAGACTAAAAAACTGGGTGAAATACTGTGGGGTTTAATCTCATCCAATGCACAAGCAACAAGCTTCCTGATAAGAAAGGTTTTTCAGTTGCTATCCTTATTCTTTTTGAATTTTCTTCACTCTCTCCTTATCATGTTGAGAAGAGCAGAAACCTGCACAGAATTCAGAATGCTGGCAGACCATGGATTTCTGCAACACTGCCCTGATGTTCTGCTGTGTCTGCATTCTCTTCCACTGACTACTAGCATTTTATTTCCTTGACTGCTATTTAGCATTATGTTGCTGTTTCCACGACTATATCTGTAATGACAGACTGGTGTTTGTCCTTCTTAGACAGTAACTCATTGTGTAGCAAGGACCAACCTGGAAACCATCATGTAATATATGAACTGATGGAAGAAAAAAGGTCCCAATATTTATCTACTTGAATTTTACCTGCCTTTTCTTTAACCAGTCAGACAATGTTTTAAAATACCTCTGCCATTCCTCACAGTTAGCCATAGCCCTACTCCCACAATAAGTAGCCATTACCCTATCCCCTTTTCCAGGTCATTTAAAAATATACTGAATGGTTCAGAATGCAGACCAAACCCCTGCAAGTCTTCTCTCAGCAGAAAACTCACCAAACCAAACTATTTATTACTATCCTCAGTTTTTGGCTTTTCACTGACTTTTTGTCAAAGGAAAGACATTCCCACTTGGGTCTTGACTGCCTTGTTTCCATAAAATTGTCTGGTTTATGGAACCAGATTTTGTTACTATATATGGGATGTCCAAGTACAGCACATCATTCAGGTCATCCTCATCAACAATGAACCAAATCCTTCAGAGAACTCCAAAACAATGGTTATGCCAGACCACCTTTCACAAAAGCCATGCTGACACTTCCCAAGTCTATCTACTGTATCTATGTCATACTTATCCACTAGTTCACAAAATCCATTTTAAGTAATATGTACTATATTGTATAGAACAGAGACTTATAGGCTTGTAGTTCTTTAGATTTCATATTAAAGCCTTTCTAAACACTGGCACTGTGTTAACCATTCTCTAAGCCTAGGCACCAAGAAATTTTAAATGAAAAGTTGTGCATCACCAGTAGCAATACAGCTATTTCCCCCTTAAATTCCTGTAGTGCTCCTGGGCAAACACCATCTCTTCCAAGTAGTTTGTTATCAAGGCAGTAGGTGCTCTCCAGACATACTGTAAGACTCCTCCTGTTCCATATTTTGAAGCAGTATAACTGTCAGATACAATTAAACATTTCAAATTAGCAATTCAATCAACTGAATTAATCAAATTCATCTCTGTATGTTATTTTTATTGTCTGACTTTTGACATCACCAGCATAAATTACCTGACTGACTTGTGATGCCGGAAACCCCACTGACACATTGGGTATAGGCAAAAATTATGGAGAACTCAATGTTCTATTTAATCAAGTAAATATAAGAGTAATGAGGTCCACTGAGCTACAGAAATGCACAAACTTATATTTGCATTATTCCATTAAAAATACACAGAATCTACATGTGCTGCTTGTAGCAAACACCTAGAAATTGGCGTTCTTCTACAAAATAGAATCCTCCCGAACATAACAAGTAAGCACAGGAAAATAAACAGCAAGAGTTAGGTAACAGTAACCCATGTTTGCATATTTAAGATTCTCAGATGATCTCATAATATTATTTTGGCCTTTTATATAACAGCAGCAAAACAAAAAATACAGACATTGCCTGGAACACTTTCCTTGCTAGCTTTTTTTCCACCCACAAACACATCAAAACGAGCCCAGGCATTTTGACTGCTGGTGTACACGAGTAGAAAAATTTCTAGGGCAGATGCTAGAGCCAAGCCATTTTGCTCTAGAACAATATAAGCCTGACTGAAAAATGAATTCCAAATATCTCCATTACGTGAACAATCATGTTTTATTGATTTGCCAGTATGAAAGACACAGGGGTTTTTACTGTTCTGCTAGTCGAACAGCCATAATACATAATGCTCTTGCTTCAAGGTCCATGTCTGTTATTTTGAAACATTTATTATCAGTCTTAAGTTAATACTGAATGTTTTCAGAAAACTTGTTGAAGCATCAAAGTTGTTGCTGTTTTTTAAGACATAAAAATCATATTAGATATGTAATAACAAGTACTGTCATAATAACAAGTACTGTCAGAGCAATATAAATGAATAAATCATTGAATTTCTTAACTTTTTTTTCCTGGAATTTCTTATTTCTGCTATTTTTTATTTTTTTTTTTTATTCAGATGTCTGAGCTTCTTCATGTGTATCAATTTGCTTCTTTACGTTTGATATTTGAAAAACAGGTATATTACTCAGATACTATTGTTTTCTTAGGGGGGAGTTTTTCAAAAGAGGTAGTTGGGCGTGAAATTGATATTCATAAGTACTTTATTCCAGTCTTTTTTTCTGAAAAATCCAAATCTCAATCCCAATTTTTGGGGTGTGGGTTTTGGGGTTTTTTTGTGAAAAAGTTCTTGTAGGATTCCAGGAATAGTGTTCTATGTCTTAATTATAAAATTCAAAATGTACCTGGCATCCCAAAATATGCATTAACCTAAAAGGGTACTCTCTAACACCTATTATCTCCTGCAAAACAGTGAGGACATAAAAGTAGGTCTTCTCCTCCAAGACTTTCTTCAAAATTCTTGACACAAAAGGCTGCAGGTGAAATAAAGAAATCCATAGATGTAGTGCATATATACCAAGCAGACTGTTCACACCATGAGATATTCAAAAATGAGATTTCTGGGTTGTGGAAAATTGTGCCAGGTGTGTCTAACAGAGGACACCAGCACCTGCAGTTTGCCAGATACAGGAAAGAAAGTTATGCCAGAGTTTCTGTCACAGAGTTGGCAGTCTAGAAGTCCCAGGAGCCTCAGCTTGCAATCAGGCATGCTTGGGAAGTCTAGTAAGGATTTTGGCACCCTGCTGCAGAACTGTGACTCAGAACCTCAGGAACCCTTGGCTGCTATCTTGATAATATCACTGAGCAACCGTAGCACACAGGGAGAATGCTAAAATTTAGAAACATTATATTTCAGTGTTTCTAGGAAAGAGAAAAGTAGAATCTCTGGCTAGAAATTGATTAAAAATTGTATTAGCTATGAAATACCAAAGCCCATCCAAAATAATGAAAAACACAGACCTTCTTATGCATGAAAACCCCTACAATCTGAACTCACCAACATATTCAGGAATAAGAAACTTTCCTTTTCCCACAGGCACAAAAATTAATCATTCCACTCTCAGAAGCTGACAGAGTTAGTTGCAGATTGGGCCCAGAAGGTCTGCAACCTAAACTCATTGAACTGCACTTGTTGAGTAGTAGAAATATGCTGCAAGTGATAGAGCTGAGGTCTAGGTTTTAGTACCATTCTAGGCAATTTGGACCATGAATAGTGGGAGGAGGGAGCAGTACCAAAGCAACAATACTTACAAGACAAAATTTTTAGAAAACACATACGAGACTTCATATTTCAAAGACAGATTTCAAATATTTGTAACATTATTCTTTTAGATGTCTGCTCTATGCATTCATTGCTGGTTTGAAAGTCCTTCCCATCACCTCCCTTCATTTCATTTTCAGGCATAAACTCAGAATCCCAGTTAATTTTACCTTGTTAAAATTTAATTTTTGAAATTATCTTGTCCTATTGTTTTCTAATATTTCATTATATCAGATAATCATTCACATATCAGAAGACAGAAGCAAGAGGAGCCACTGTCTTTTAATTTTCCCTCAAAAGGCTGCCACAAAATCTAAAATAGTTACAATCAATTGAGCAATTGTGCCTGAAGATGAGAGTACGGTAAGGGAAAATGACATGTACCAAATATACTTTTGAAATATCACCTCTAAGTTGCTTCCCAACTCTCCTAAAATAAGCCATTCTGGTTTTGTAGTGAAGACAGAGCTCTGAAACAGTTTTGGTAGCCTTGTTTGAACTCTTCTTTTATTCTCCAGTTCCCTTTCTTTCTTGAAAAATGCATTATCCTGCCAGAACAAATAGCAAGTAAACAATGGTTTTTTACTGCCTAGGTCGACGTGACAGAGGAACAACCATCTTATATCCTAATTACCTCAGCATGATTTAAAATAGTGCAAAGTAGTGGAAGTATTTCTACACATCTGAGAGAAACTTCTCATGAAAGAAGATTAGTATCTGGAAGTCAGTGTGTAGAAGTTAAGAAAAATTACATCTGCTTTCCACCAAAACACCTTCACAACAGACAGCTTTTTGCCTTCCTCCCATTCTTCAAATATGATATATTTGAAAGACAGGTGAATCTTTTACAGAAAATAAACAACCTCAAAACAGACAGCTAAAAACCACCACAAATTATGGCCTCCCTGACCACACTTTAATAGCCACCAATAGCTCTTAGAAACGTTCACCTTGCAGTGAGGCAGAGCTCAGAGAGCCATTCCTGGGTGACTAAGCTACACGAGGGAGCAAGAGGAGGACACAGCTATTACTCAGTGTAAGGAGCGAGAAAATAAAGCTTTACACTTGAGAAAAATACCCCGATTGCTCAGCTAAAATGTTTGTAACTGCAAAACTGTCTAAGCCTACGTAAGTTTTATATGCATCAATTCTTAGTATTTGAGTTTGATGGAAAATTTTGAACTCTAGCTACTGCTACTCAAGCAACTATAGAACACACTGAACCCCATTAAAGCAATTACAAAATAACTGACAGTAAATTTTAGAAAAATAGAACAGCTCAGGTTAGAAGGGACTTCAAGAGATCCTCCAGGCCAAGCTTTTGTAGGAAAGGGAACCTTAAAGTGAGATTGTTCATCACCCTGTCCAGTCACATCTTGAAAAGGTCTAGTCAGAGGGACTCCACCATGTTCCCGGGGAGGTCATCCCAGCAAAAGTTTGTTTTTACTGTAAAAAGTTTATTTCTTATATCAGGATGAAAATTGCCTTGAAAAGATGATTTTCATTTGCAATTGCCCAAAGATAGCTTAAAGTGGGGTAATAAAAAAGATATACCAAAAAATGCAAAGACAACAGAAAATCAAACACTCACAGAATCTTCTTGTCCAGTAGCAGCACTCATCACAAAAATTTACAGAAATATATTGAATAAAGAACCTTTCAAAATTGTTAATTTACTAATTTAGTAAATTAATTTAGAGATATTCCGAGTTTTTTATCCTCTTTCAAAGAATAAATTTTCCTTAACAGATATGCTTGAAATTTCAACATTCTCCAAAAAGAAAACCATCTTTTTTTCCAGAAAGCTTCTTAACAGGTATGGTATTAAAAGGCTTCACATCTGGATGGTATTCATACATCAACATTTCCATGTACTATCATTAAGTAGCTGCCAGTGAATCAATAGCTGCGGAGATTGCATGCTACATACCATGCCCAAGGCTCAGATATCTAGGGTGAGGTGCTTCTTGCTGGCATTTCCTAACAGGATGACAGCTTCCCTGTGAACTCATCTACATTAGTGTGCCCGTTTAGATGACAAATCTACTTCCAAAACAAGCTTTCCACCTAACTGTGGAGACCTTGCATTATGAAGCAGTCTCCTCAAAGGACATCAGCTGAATTCTTTTCACACTAAGGTAAACACAAAAACATGCTCTTAATTATCCATTGTACCATGGGACCAGACAAGAGGTTGGCTGAAATAACGTCCCTAAATTGTGTGTGATGGGGACCACACCAGTTACTTCATTGCACAGGTCTCCTCTCATTACCCCCTACTACCCTGTGTGGGGACTTTGTCACTCAAAGATTTTTATAATCCCTGACTGAGAAAAGTATTTTGTTTCATCAAAGCAAGTTTCAGCTGCAGTCCACCTGCACTCCTGCAAGGACCCCCACAGGGGGTTTTCCCAAGAGACCAGTGCTGCCTACCCCAGAAAATAAACCTTTCTGCCCTTCTCCAGATAGTATCCATGTAGTAACCAGCTAAAACCACCTAAAAGTAACAACCAGGACAAAATTAATGCACAGAAGAACTGCAAGGACTTGCTCCCACTCCAACAGTGATTTGATAGTCAAGAACTACTGTCACAGAAAAAAAAAATAAATGGTACTATAAGTAAATAAATACTGTTAGAAGACTAGATGACTGTCAAGACAGCACTCCAATAGTGACTGTTTCAAGTAAACAGCAAGTTATATTCAGTTTTTACTGGCAGTTCAAGAATCTTGAGGCTTCCTACTGTCACAATACCAGAATATTAGTGTTGAGACAAAACTCGACAGTTATAAAAAAGTGGTATCATTACTGAAATGTTAGTTAAATAAGACTGCCTCACAAAAGAAGTGTCAACTCCCCTCCCATGATAATGCTGCTATTTAGCTTTACAAAACCAACACAACAAGTATAAACAAAGTGGTAAAATTCTCGAGCATAGGCAATCTCAAGAGATAACTATGACCCAGCAAATTTAATTAAAAACAAGTTATCAAAAGGCAGGATTTGACTTTATCTAGTCATTCAAAAAAATTCTTTTGTCACATGCAAAAAGAGTAAGATTGTGGTTTGAGGTGCTAAAGATGGTTTTCCTTTCAGGTCATGCATGTGAGTTAATAAGATATGCTTCTCCTCTACCTCCTTTATGATTTTCCTCTACAATATATGTGGCATTACAGAGAAAGAATGAGCTACAGGTGTTCAGGATCTATGAGAGACTACTTTTTATTCCTGATACTTTATGACTTAAAGCGTATTTTGAAATTTATTTTTTAAAAAAATTATAATTTTGTCGTCCAGTCACCAGAAAGTTCCCCAAAGCCCACAGTGCCACTGTGAAAATAACACGTCATCTGACACAACAATAACAAGTTAGAAACACAGTAAGTGCCGCATGAGCAGGCAGGCCGCCCATTATCTCTAGTTTTCAGAGTGTAACTGAGCCTCCCCTCAGTAGCATTTTAGATTTCACTTCATAAGCAAAGAAGAGACTCATGTATCTTGAAACCCTTAAAAAAGAAAAAGCTCATTGAGCTATTGTCATATCTGGCTTTGCAATCTCACAAAGAAAAGCCCTGCCCTAAAGATGTACTGCTTCCTTGAGGGGTTTCACCTATAAAACAAACTCCATTTGAGATTTAGTCTCCACTTTGTTTCATATTATGGCAAATCTCCAAAGATATTAAACATTTCTCAGAGATACAAGCAAAAAATTCTCATCTTGATGTATTTCACCAGTTTTTACAGAGGGTCAGTGATTAGCTCTATAGCTAAGTATCATTAACTTATGCTAACAATCATAAGTTAACGACATCTGACAGAAATATCCCTGACAAGGAGCCACAAGAAGCAAAAAAGATGTTCCCTTGGCATCCTCCAACTTGCCAAACATTTATTTTTTAATATTTTTATTTCACTTTGTAAAAAGAATTTAAGATTTAAAAGCTGTAAAAGTCATTTAAAAGTGTCTGAATTCTCCTTCTGAGACACAGCCGACTTAAGAAAGAAAGTGGCATGGTGTGATTAAGCACTATGCCAGCAGGAGACAGGAGAGATGATAAGAGCTTGAGGTGAGGGTCAATGTCAGCTCAGCCTAAACAAGTCAGCAAGAAATTCAGTGGATCTTCTGGCTGCTCTGACACTTTTTAGCTAGGAAAATGCTTTCCTGCTACAATGCTTAATGAGTATTCCAGACATATCTCTACTGCCATGAAAACACACCTTTAATACAGAACTTAAAGAGTTAATAATAATAATAATGACCCTTTTGCTAGAAAAGATGCCTTTAATCTTAAGGTACCTTCTTTGAAGGAGGAAGATTAATGCACAAATCCAAATAAAATCTCATTTTACAAGATGCAATTCCTTATGAAAAAAAATACAAATAGGATAAACGATTACCACACAGTTAGTATCATCTCCCAGACACAAGCCCATCTCACACATCTCTGTCCAACCAGTCAATGACTGAAGGAAATGAGCTCCACAAATTTCCTTTGCCAGCTACAAATTACCTGTAACAAAGGCTCAGAAGGAAACTAGAAAATACAAACCCTTTAAAACTTTTCTTGGGCAGCAACATTAAACTACTGGCCCTTCTGCCAAACTCTTCCTCAATTAAAACATGGGATGTGAAGAAACGCTAAGGGAAATATGAGTACTAATATCAGAAGAAGCCTCAATTGCGTAAGATTCAGAGATCGGTGCATAAATTATACCCCCCACTCAAAAGCAAAATGGCGTAAATGGCATTTCTTAAAGTTGACAGAGCATGGCTTTGAGTCTTTAGAATGCTACTACTGTCAAACTAAACATAGCTGCCTCACATTTGGTTTAGAGCTTAGCCAATGTCACAGTTTATTTTATTTAGGCTGTCTTTGTCACAGCCAGGCACAGAGCAGTGTTCTTCCCAGTGAAATGGCATAGAAAGCAGTGAAGTAGCACACACAGACACTGCACAGTGCCTTCCAGGTATAATCCTACCTCAAACATCCTTTCACATGGTGTTGGGGTTCACATCTTACCTGAGTTTCACTGACCTCACAGACGTTTTCTCTACTTTGCAGGTTGATTTTCCAACCCCTGCCTTGCCAAAGCTTGGACAAGTTTTGTTCATCTACATTTAATTTCCCAAAATCATCAGTAGAGATTATTTTAACCATATGTGCATTTTAAACATTTGTGATTTTAACCACAAATCTATAAGTGAAGCAGGGTAGTGTGGCATTCTTCTAAGGGAGAGAAGGTAACATTGCAGGTCCTGTTGGGTTTTGTCAACCCCTTTGACAACAGACTATAGAGCTGTCAACAACAGTAATGCACTTTTTAAAAGTTTACACCCTCTGATGGGATATAAAAATTTCCATTCTACATTTGATTTGCATTTTATTAAATACAATCCATTCTTCAACCTCTGCGCTAAAAATCAGCTGGAAAATGGGGTTTTCGTCAAGAAGCAAATCACCCACTCCTTTCCAAAATCAAGACCAACTTAAAATCCTACTGTCTACAGTCCTATCACACTACTTAGTTTAATACTTATTATTGCACAGGTCTGTGGAAAAAAAAAAAAATTCAGCTGTCAAAGGAAAAAAATCTATCCCTCCCATCATCAGCCTTGAGCTATTTTAGCAGCCCATTAACACTTTGAGGACTATCATCATAAAAGATTTTCTTTCTTCAGTTCTTTAAAAAGACCCCTAGAAAACCAAAACAGCACTTCCTTCAGTCCTCTGCAAGGCTCCCATCTACACTGCAGTGTTCAAGTGACTTTGTTCACCCCTTTTTTCCCCAAAGTTTCTGTATTTCTAATAACATGTAACTAAAGGCCGAGGCATGTGGTTTATTTTATTCTGCAAACAGATTCTGTGAAGGACTTGTTCAGGAAGCTACAGATTCTCTAAGCCTTGAAATACATATCTCATATGAAAAACACTTCATTCGGATGACAGACTTTTTCTCTGGCTCCTCATATATCAGGTTCTTATTGCACAGTCTCTTCTCTCAAGTTCAGCTACAGCAGCAGGACAAAACTGGGTTTAGGCTGACATGGAAAATGCAGTGAGGGTACAAAGCTTTTGGCCCTCTCTTATGAGAGAATACACTTATGGTGGGTTTGCTGACATCTGAATAGATTTCATCAGGCAATGCAAACATCTGCCAGTAAGGCAATCCTTCTGAGTTCCCTTTTTAGCCCAACAGTCTTCTCTAGGGTGTGATTTCCCTCTCCTAAAGAGAAAATCTACATTTGGCTGAAAAAATCAAATCCCATAAAGTAACTGTTTATCCTCATTGACCGTAAAGAGAATCTGAAGGCACTAAATCAACTGCATGTCTATAGTAAACCAGGAGTCTCAGCCGTGGCCTGCAGCATTCCAGCAACTCCAGCATCATTTTGCCCACTGAGTGCAGTCCTGCAGCTGAGTTGACCGAGTATATACAGCGGTTGGATCCCTAGTAAAACTTTTTTACATCAAGTGTACTCTCCAACACATCCACCTGCATGTCTGTCTAGGTTTCCTCAGGCAAAAATCCAGTAGTCCTAAATTTATAACTCTGGAACGTATAACGTGCTCAAAAGAACATCTTGTTTCAATCAGGGTTTCACACAGCCTTCATTTGGCAAGGGAGATGGGACACTAGACAGGAAGACAGAAACAAGGAGAATCAGGTCCTTTTCATTCACACTAAAAGATCACAGCTCCCATTCATGTCTACATACAAATCTCAACCCTTACATAGGCAATAAAATTTAACAGAAAACCCATCAGTTGCTGTAAGAGCTAGACCAAGACTTTTCCTGTCCCATGAAGAAAGAGACAAAATTTCAAACGTAATTTTCAATCCTAAAATGAAAGGAAAAAATCTTCACATTTCTCTTATGCAGAAATATAAAGGCAGTTTGGAAAAAGTCTAAAATATTTTTGATTTGCCTACATCATTTTTAATGTTCAAAGTCAAATTAAATCACTACAAACCAGGCTGGATTACTTAACAATTTTGAAGCATTTGAATGAGTTGAAATGAAACAATATTTCCTGTCACAATTTATGTTTGATGATTAAAAGTTGAGCTACACTTAGGTCTTTATTTGTGAGGCTCAGATGACTGTGTAGGGATGGAGGAAGCAAGTCATGTTTCAAACTGGTAGAAATCACTGCATATTTATCAATTAATATGAAATTGAAAACAAATATTCACAAGAGAGTGGCTACATGAAAGAACACTAGAACATTGATAGAGATTATCTTCAAGGCATTTTATTCCTCACTGCACCCTAATCATACCTATAAAAAGAGATGTGATACACTCCCTATTGAATTCAATGGGTTTCCTTTTTTGTTTCCAAATACTCCTCACATAAAGGGAAACTCACATTTCCCAATATGCCAAGAGATTTGCAAGGCTGACACCAAGATGGGTACTTTTACTAAAACTTTGCATGCACTGCATCAAATGTATAAAAACAGAGGAGTTATGGAAGGGAGATGAAAAAACAGATCTGAGTTATTTGCTGTGTTTTGCAAAAAATACAATCAGGGAAAGCCAAAGTTTAAGAATTTCATTCAAAACAAAGCAAATGTATTTTAGGTCTCTTGAAATTTCGAAATCACTCTATTTCCCACCATCAGAACTGCTTCTACTTGGTGTGGAAGTACAAATAGACCACTGGCAGAGCAGAGCTTGAGAAAGATACATTTCAAGGAGTGGTCTTTTAGTCTTTCAAATCTTCTTCTGAAAAACACATCTGTTGTCCATATTAAGGTACAGAACTGCTTTGATTTTAGCAATAAATACATTACATCATCTTCATAAGTAGAAAGCAAAAACTGGTGAATTTTTGCTATGATTAAAGTACCACTGGACACCTTAGGAAGGTGCTAAGCATTAACTTCATCCCTCTAATTTCTCTCTGAACTGACATCTTAGGAAGAACCTTATAAAGACAAATTGGAAGAAGAATTCCGGTATCAGATTAAAAATGTGGGGAAGAATTTAAAGCTCTAAAATTATGAGAGCAGCAAAAAGACACAAAAATAAAGAAGCAGAGAATGGAATTAAAGAGCTGGAGGAGCAATAGCAGCAGCTGGGTGAAGGGGTGGAAAAAGAAGAATTGGTGCTTGAGAGTGAAGTCATAAAAGTATGGGGGAAGGTGTGGGAAAGAAGTGAGCAAGAACCTTAAGGAAGGAGAAAAATAAGGGAGAAAGGAGACAGCATGTATTTTAAACTCTTTAAACATTTGAAGAAGATTCACATTTTTACCATCTGGCAGCATATGCAGTTTATTATGAAGTGCTGAAATGTGTTCTGTGGTGCAGGGAGAACTGTTTCATGAGCTCATCAGAATGGGATAACTGGCCTGTAGTTATCTTCTGAAAAGTGGGAGAAGGCCCAGTGATGAGTTGGATGACCATGTCTAATCCTACCAACAGTAAAAACTAAAAATAGGTTCAAACCAGAGTCAAAAATCCATGCTGATGCAAACGACTCTGCTCAGCAAATTCTCCTACCTCTAAATAATGCATCACACAAGCATTTTGGCCAAATAACATTTTCCAGGAAGAGTGCTATCTGGTAGTCATCACAGCGTTGCATGGAGTGCACTAAGCCTGAAACAAAATGTCTGATCTATCTTTATTTCAGCAACAATTTCATGCAATAATTCTTCTGCTTTTAAGTTCTCAATGTTGTTAAAGATAAAACTCAAAATAGAAAAAAAATTCCCTGCTCTTACAATTCAATTTTAGCTGTCTTTTTACAGCCAGACATACCTAGCAGTAATACTTGGGAGCAGAAGCTGTCTCAATTAAACCTGAGCATACTTCACAGGTCTTCAAGGCCAGTTTCCCTTAACAAACTTGAATTCATATTTTTATTTGCTTCAACTCACCAGCACCTATATATACTCGCAAATTTCAAGTCCTACTGGAAAGCATATGGTGCTTTCTGTTCAGGGTACTTGGAGCCATGTCATGGAACAAAACACTCTGATGAATAGACACCTGTTTCAAACATTCCTCTTTGCATACAGGCATTAATCTGTTAAAGATATGCCATATCATATACTCAAAGGCATAAGAATGGTCTGACACAGGTAAAGTTATGCTAAAATTGTGTTCAGACTCCTAATTATCTCTCATGCTGTAAGCAGCCTTCATTTATCTGACTTAACAAAAGACACTTATAAACTTTATGGAGGCACAACAAAAGAGAAGTAGAATTTGCCCTGTGCATCTAGACTTCCATGGATATACCTGTAGGTAGGGACAGAGCAACTGAAAAAACTGGTATTAAAACTGGTAGAGAGGAAGAAAAAGACAGTTTGTTATCCAACAAAACATGGTAAAAGAAATATGCATACTTTCCTGAAGGACGTATTCCAAATGTTTTATAAAAGAACATAGGTATAATTAGTAAAGTAGCAGAATCAAATAACAAACCATACTAAAGCCTGGAGGTTTTTTTAAATTCTGCAGCTGTAGTTTTCCACACAATCTGTGTAAAAAATCAAGATTCTGTAGCACAAAAAAATACAATTCTACTGTAGCTTTTTGGTAGGAAATAAGACGTAAAATCATAAACTGCAATTAAGTTGTAGAAGTCATGTTTGCCTGAATTTGCATGAAGCCTGACATAAGAGCTCAGAACTATGAATTCTTCAGTTTCACTTCAGCACCCAGCATTAACTGTCTCATGGTTAACCAAATATGCTCTTCAGGCAAATCAGTCACTCTCCTACATCTTCTTAGAATGAGAATGTGAAGAATAAGCCTCAGTTATTTCTAACTCTTAGATATTATGATTTGACTTTGAAAACTTTATCAGCAGGAAGGATGTGACAACCCATTACTCATTTTCATATTCAAAACTTTTAGTACAGAACTCAATTTCACATTTTAATCTGAAATCGATGAAAAACTCCAGCTGCAGACCTTTCTGTCTTGCAGGGAATGTATAAGACTTAGTTCTCACTATTCAACATAGCATGTTCTCACAATGCATATTTTTTCAGATATGTATCATTTTAAAAAAGCTTTTTGTTTCCCAACTGCAACTCAAAATTTTTACAACAACTATAAAAAACATGCCATAATCCCTGACAACTGGGTGCCAGCAGCCACTTAGCAGCCTTGGCCAAATTCAGAAGAGCCTTACAAACACACTGCAATCTTAGTATGACTGCAGAACAAATATAACTTTGACTCCAAATCATGATGGAGGTGGTGTTAAAAATGATTGGAGAACTGAGGCAAATTTGGCAAGAACTGGACGTTTGTACTCATTGTAAATCACTTTGTATTCAGTCCTCAAACAAACACAAGTCTGAGAGTGAGTTACAGTTTGAAGTGATCTGACCATCATTCTCCAGGGCTCTCAAGGTAGATGAACATCATGTTTGCTCAAACATCTCAAGGATGTCAAAAACAAAATTAGTTCCTAAAAGGAATTTTTAAAAATTCCAGAAAGTAGAACATATGCTTTAAATTCAGCTCTACATTAACAGGAACATTCATACCTCTCTATTTACTTGGCTCTTGGTATAGAGGATAAATCTAAAGCAAAAAATCACAGTCTCTGGGTCTCATGCCAACAAGAAGAAATGTGGGAAGACAGAGATGCCAGTTTGTGTTCTCCTAGGCATTCTAGGGATCCAGGGACAAATTTTGCAGACTTTATGCATGTAAGTTACTTTATGCATGCAAAACTGAAGGAGGGTTCCACTGGAAAAAAAAAAAAAGGTAAAGAAAGAACAAAGGATTTACTCAAGTAGAGTTCCTAATGCCTTCAATAAGTATAAAATCTAGAGGTCTCTTCAAATATATAGCCACAATTCATTTCCTTAGAAGAGATTTTGTAAGCAGGCGCTGTAGGCAGACAATCTAAAGATATCAGAAAAACCAGAATGAAGTTACAAATAGGCTAGACATAATATAAAGTTCACATTATGGGTAATGAAACCTTAGAGACAGTTTAATCCCTGAACCTATTCTACTGATTTTTCTGGAAGTCCACAGCAGTTATTTAGATTCCACAGCATCTAACAAACTATCATGAACCTCTAAGAGGCTCTGGGCTTTGACTCTTGAACACAAACCTGAGCTCACAGGATTTTATGACAAAATTAATTTGCTGTAGTATCAAATTAGGGACAAACAATTTTATATCTTCAACAAGAAATAGAATTTCACCTTCTCTGGAGAAACAGAGATTAGCTTCAGGCCTACAACATTCACTTAGATACCACACAGAAACAGTTCTTAAAGTTTAATCACAGAAGGGTGCATCAAAGTGAAGTAGACAATTTTGGAGTGGAGTGGTGGTGAGACTCAGATTAGCAGGAATTTCAAAGATTTGGATACCACAGGGGAACCAAATAAGTTTCAATGTGTGTTATACGTGTAAGCAGAATGTGTTGATAACCAAATATGACAGTCTGACTTCAGATGTCAGTATGACGAAAGTCTAGAAACAGTATTAGGAGCCTGAAGCAGGTCCAGAGGTCCTGAAAAGTTGCCCCTCATTGATGACATTGAAAGCCACAGTGAATCCCTACTGATTTACATCCTTGTTATTAAGGCATTATTCCATTTTATCAGAAATTTAATGCATTCTGCCGCATATATGAAAATAAGGTTTACGGTCTGCAAAGAAGAGATGGAGGAGTAGAGGAAGCAAGAAAAAAGTATCATGGTATATCTAGAGTGTTTATCTCCAGAGCTGAGACAACACAAAGCTGGAGATACACAGAATAACTCTAAATTTGTAATGCAACATCTACTTATCAGTAAATTAGAAAAAAATATAATTATCAAAAAAATACCACCCCCAGGCATCATTTTTACTTTTGTAAATTGGTATCTGCCTGTGTCCAACAATAAAACTTGCCTAACAGAGCAGAGGGATGAGAGCATTCCTTATTGAATCTGCAACGGTTATGTCAAAATTAATTTGTGGTATCATCACACTGGGGACATAAGAAACTTCTACAGCTTTGATGGTTCCCAAGAGATGGAACTCTATTTAGTAAAATGGGAAGATGTCATTTCCATTCTGCCTTGCAGTGGACAGTGCTCAGTGATAAAATCAGCCTAACAGAGCATGGGGTGCAGCCCTGCTTATTAAAACAGATCAGTATTTCCCATAATAAGAAGCTTTTTCTAGTTTAAAAAATGATACTAAATAAGCCAATGAACTAAAGGTGCCAAATGTTTGAAAGTATTTCACAAAAGCCAATAACTCCGAGAATCAAAAGAAAAAGAAAAAATTATTACCTTAATATTAAAACAACTCCTGCATTTTAGAATAGAAATCAGTCTGAAACCTGGCCAGTCATAGAGGCCATTCAACCCTGAAATCCAATGGGCTGTATTGGGCACTCCTGCTCACACCCGTGAATCTTTAGGAATTCAAACCAGAAATCTTCTCCTCTAGCTAGCTCTGTCCACTTTCGCACTCTGCTGATTGGAGCCATTTCTGCCACAGATCTCTTTCAGGACAATCAAAACTTGATATTGCACAGACACTAGAATATTCTGCATTTGAGTAAGGACAAGAATTCTCAAACCTGTCTGTATTTCTGTATCCGTATGAACAAGAAATAAGCACAGAAATAATGAATGCCTTTTCAGCAAGCACCTTTTCTTTGTCACATTACTCTTTCCTTCTATGAGGGGAAAAAAATTGAAGCTTAAAAAAACATTTTGAAATGCTACAATACACAATGTTAAATGCTGTAGTAACAGCAGCATCTCTCAAGACCTGCACTCTGATGTTTGATTTTTAGGCACCTTTGAAAAAACCAAACTGCAAACTCACATATGAAAATTAAGTTACAGTATCAATGTAATTATACACGGAGTGCCACATTGACTCCTTGTAGGCAAAGAAATTTTTTCTTCATATTCAGTGTATACCTCTCCTGGTGCAACTGCAGACCTTTTTCTCTTCTTCTACTGCTGGTTACTTGGGAGAACTCAGTAACAACCTCCATCTTTCTACAAACTCTTTCAGGCAGCTGTAGAGAGCAATGAGGTCTCCCCTGAGCCTCACTTTTTTCCAAGATAAACACACTTGGCTCCTTCAGGTGGTTGTTGCAGGACTTGTGCTCTAGACCCTTTATCAAATGTTTCCCTTGCATTTAATAGAATTTTAACATTATTCAATAGAACAAAGAATGTCAATAGAACAAAGTTTCTTCTCCATTGCTTTGGAGAGAATTTTCTCTTTTTTTAATCACAATCACAGATGAAAGTAAGTACTTTTATAAATATAGGAAATAAGTTTAAGAATGCTCCCATTCTGCAAAAAAGTAAGTCTGAACCATGTGATAAAAGGCATAACATAGGGCAGATCCTTTCACACTTGCAGTAGCCATCACATACTTAGAACCCTAATCATTTGTTCCCTTTCTAATCACATGGGTCATTTGGAGAACAGGCCAGAAGCACAGCATTGTTAAAACAAGGCTCTCTCTCACCAAAAAGAACAGCCAAACAACCTAGTTTTTACACAAAGAAATATAGGGAAATGTGTTTCAACCAGAATTAGCTCTTTCTAGCGAAGTGTGCTATTTCTCACATCTCTCTTGATCTGGTAGTTCAAGTCAAGGCTCTTCCAGCTTATAGCAGACAATGAAAAAGTGCTAGAGGTAGGAAAGTTATTAGACCCACAAATCATGGTTAGAGTCCTGTTTAAAATGAATTTAAGACTTAAATTCTTCTGAATGCAGGAAGACACAAACACACACAGTTTCTTTGCTCACTTGTTCAGCTGGAGTGCCCTATTATTCTTCTGCATCAATTCCACTATCTCCAGTTGTCTCATCTTCTTTACTCTTTGACTCTTTCTTTGGTTCACAAAACTTTCATTAAAGAAAATGCAACTTAGGGACAAGGAACATGAAAAAGGAAGGAGGAGACCTATTTTCTGTGTATTGTTTTGAGGCTAATTTAGCTTTCTGGTTGATCCAGAAATGTAAGCCAGATCCTCTGACAATTTTAGACATTTTCCTCCAATTAGTAGATGGTTGTTACACCCATTACTTCTAATGTGATACATAACATTTCTTTCCACAAAAGGCAAATACAAGGAATATGTGAGACTGCTCCATGAAACTAATAATGTCATTGGGGAAGAACAAAGACCATGCCTATGAATCTAATGACAAGTTTCTTCTTTTCAGGGTAATATTAATTTTCATTCCCTCACTAATTTTACTAGAAGGCAGTGTTCATGTACTTTTTCAGTTCATTTTTAGATATTGTTCTATAAACAGTAAATATCAACTCTTTCAAATCAAATATTTTACCTTTTAATAACCACTGTGTTCCACTCTTCATCAACAATAATAAAACTCCTTACAGGTAAATTATCTTACAGGAAACCAGAAGTTTCTTCTGCTCCCATTTATTTTTCTGTAATATGAAATCCCTGTCTGCAAAGCCAAAGCAAGTTGCAGGAAGCTACAGTTTGCATATCTATAGAAAAAAACCCAACAGTTGCGGATAGAAGAAGATGATAAAAAGTGGTTTTGACAAGGTAAAAATACATTAAGACTTACACAAGAATTTTTTAATCAATTAAAATATAAGGCAAACAGAATTACATTATTACATTCATTCCCACTCACAAACAAAACTGCCTGTAGCAAGCTGCAACATGTTGCCCCCAACTAACCAAAAACATATTTTGATCTTAAATACACATTGAAACATAATTAGATTTTATAGATGGGCTTGATTAAAGTTACAGTTTCTGTTGCGAACAAAGCTTTAACTGGGTCATCTATAGCTTAAGGAAGAGTTTAATCATAGCTTCTCTCTGCTCTTAGAATAAACAGTAGGATTTCCTGAAATGCATCACTTCTTATCTTTAGATTGTTCTGCTATCATCACCATGTCCTGAAGAGAGCTTGCCATTTTACTTGATATCAACATACCATTACACATGAAAAGCATGGAAATTCATATTTCATAAAAGGACAAAATTTCTTCCTCCTTTTCCCTTCCTTTTTCCATCTCCTCCAAGAAAATGTGTGCTTTGACACTTTGTGAAATTTTATTGAAACTGCAAGTCACCTTTTTTCTAGTACATGTTTAGTGCATTGAAAAAGCTCACAGACATTGAGAATTGTTTTTAAAAACCTGGTTTGATATGCTCTGGACTAGGTCAGACACTTTTCTTTTTAACCAGTTACTTTCTATGTGGGCTGCTGTGTGTAACCACAGAACAAACTGTCCCTACATTGTTACTCAGATGTCTAATGAGTACAGAAATGTAACACAGCATTTTTGGGCACTGTGAGGTTTGTACCCTGCAAACTTACTCTAAAATGATTAATTATGAGTAGGACACAGTGTGTCTAAAACCTTAAATAAGCAGAGGCCATCTATAACCATTAACCTAATGGATTAGAGAGGAAAAAGAAATCCTTGTCTCAGGACAAGAAAGCTAAACAGCATCGACATTATTTGGTAAAATATTTAGCATTTAGCCTATTTGCTCTGGTGTGCTGTGGCTTTGTTCCATTCTTCTGTCTCAAAATGCTGCCCTGCCTTACAGCATTCAAGGACACATAATTCTCAAAAATCAATAGAAACGGCTGCCTTTGAAGTCACCAAAATTCAGCTTAAAAGGTTTATAAGAATGCTGATGCAAGTGGCCATTTTGAATGTATGAAGTCTCCTAATTTTCAACACCCAAAATGTAAGCTTTTTTCAATAATGGATGTATTTCATTAGCATTCAGTGACTTGTGCTGAACTATACACGACTGCAAAGCATAAGACTTGAACTACACAATCTACAAACAGAAAAAGAATTCTGGTTAGTAAGCTACCACCAACAAATTTCCACAAGAACTACTATCATCATCTTGACTACATTTTTATTGCATTATTTTCTAAGGGAATTTTAGAGATACTTGAAATCTGCAAGATTATTTGATTACATAAAAAGGACACTAGCTATGCCATGCTCAAAGGAATACATTCTTCCCAGGAACATACTTTTTGTCCTAACAAGCAGCACTGGACATTTTATTCATTTTACTAAAATTCTGCAGTGGTCTCATTTACATAATTACATAATTATTGCAAAGCATGTATGACTCTCTTGGGATTGTTTTCTTTTTAAAATCAGTTTTAAAAACATTAGAGATTGCACACATATTAAAGTGCTTCTTCATAAAAGCATGTCTTGCCATGTAGAAATATAAAAAATGCTAGATCCTATGCACCTGGTCAAAAATTACTAGTTACTGTTAAAGTCTATTTTTTAATCATTGCTTTTCATTTACTAAGAACTGTAACATCTCTTTCTTACATTCCTCCCTTCCATCAGCAATAGAGAAAATCTTTGCCTCCTCTAAAGGCAATCTTGATAATCACCTAGATTCAGGGGCACACTCCTGAATTTCTAATTTGGACAAGTAAAAACAAATAGGTTTTATGAAACAATGGCCATCTCCTAATTCCATAGAGCTTCCCACATTCAAGGCACTAAATTTAAGACTGCGTGCCTTTGGTTGCCTGCAGGAACAGTAAAAAAAACATGCATTATACCATTTATCAAGTTGTCCAAAAGCCTGCCACACATAATACCTGAAAATAGGAGATTGTCCCACTGGTGGCACATACTGGTGATCTATTTCCTAAAGTAGAATTTTAGTTTTGGAGCCCATTAAGCACGACTAAAAAAAAATCTTTTAATCTGTGCAACAAGTGCGGCAGCCTTTGAAATTTTCCTCAAGAGTACCCCTAACGGGTACTAGAAGCAAAATCAAAAAACTCTGAAAAGTGTGAGGGGTTGTTACTATTACTTTACATGGGACTCAAAACTTTTAATTGGCTGAACTGAAAGAAGAATGAAAGATATAGTTAATACCTTTAAAAGTACTACTTTGAGGGAAGGAAGGATGAAGAGTGACCCTAAATATTACCACACCGTGTTTTAGAGGCTCCTTGCCATGCAGAGAAATTAAAGTCCTGCTTAAGTAGAACAGTCAAAAGATTTGGCAATTTACAACCTTTTAGGAAATTTTTATTTCTCAGATTTGTTAGTCACAGTGTAAAACCTGACATGTCAGATCAGAAGCTCATTCAATATTAAGGTAAACTAGCATCTAGGACGGCTCCTTTTTCAACCCTAGTTGAGGTTCTAGCCCAGCTAGCATTCTGTCATTGCCAATATGGGGTTAGCATTAAAATCTTATCCTTTCTTACACTTCCCTTTTGCCCCATAAGGAAAAAAAGAAATAATAGTATCTACAGTAAAAATGTACACATTAATTTACAAAATGAGAACAAATCCCAACTATGACACTTGGGGGGAAAAAATAACCCACAAAAAAACAAATATCTGTAGTTCTGCTCAGGGTAGTACCAGTCCTAGGTACAATCTCAACACACATGCATTGAGCTCTTTTTCCAAGAGATTTAATGATGGTGATAATGAATTTTGAAAGTAGTACCTATAAGCAAGCCAGTGAAGCCAGGGATAGTTAAAAGAGAAGGCAGGTGGCAAAAGGCAAGAGTTTTTGAAGTCTGCAAGTTTACAGAAACAATTATGTGCGTGCTGCATTTAGTCCTGAGAGTCTGTTTTTATACAAACTACTCGTTCAACTACATAGACTAGAGCAAGTCTGTTCAAGACTAATGATCCACTGTCAAGACCTGAGGACTTAGGATGTGACCTCTTTGATGTGGCATTTCCCTACATTCCATTCTTCCATTTCCAGCCAAAACAAGGTACCAAAACTTCCACCAAATGCACCACATCCTACCAAGACTTTTCCAGATTTGCCCTTTTCCTTTTAGGTATAACATAATGACAGATTGCACAGGGAAGCATTTTGGAATCTCTTATACATAGCAAATAAAAGAGGGTATAATTAGAGACTCATCAAGACTTTTAACTTTTGCAAGTAGGCATTGCTATGTGCCATGTAATCCTGTCATCTGAGTATTTTGATTAGCAAAACTGATAAATTATCATAGTATATTTACTTCATTCAGCAATTTATTATCTCATAAATAAGTACTTGCGAATTGAAATACAAGATATTTTCTCTTCTGTAAAGGTATGTCAGCTTTGTAGGTTGCCTCATTACTTTTACATAACAAAGGGTTTCTCAAACCGTAACAGTTTATATAGAAGTTTAACAAATTTCAGGTACTCTTTAATTAAGTTCAAGTATGACTTGCTTTATTCCAGACTTAATACAGATATTATTGAAACTCTGAGCTTGCTGTGTCTTTTTATGGCATAACAAGTCATCACAAAAGGGAAAATTCTTTGTGGCAATCAAAGCCCTGAAATTTTTTAAGGCGTATATTTGCTCCACCTCACTTTGGGGAAGTAGCTTGTACATACTGATAGAAAAAAAAATAGTTTACGAATGCATTTTTTTTCACCTGTGTTTTCCATTTAGCCTCATGGATACACTGCTGTTTGTTGCAAATGATTTCACAGGCAAATTCATTTTTAAAATTCAAATCCTGCTTCAAAGTCTCCAATTAAAGCAGCACATACTCCATTTGTATTTTAATAGTTCTCTGTTTTACATACTATAACACAGATCTAAGGATGCAATTAGTGGTTTTTCTGAGAGCATAAATTTGCATTATGCTTGATTTTGAGTATGACAAGGTCAAGTAACATTGTTTTGTTAGATTAAATGTTCGTAACTAGCTAGCTTGACAGCCAGTGTGAATGCAGTNTTATGCTTGATTTTGAGTATGACAAGGTCAAGTAACATTGTTTTGTTAGATTAAATGTTCGTAACTAGCTAGCTTGGCAGCCAGTGTGAATGCAGTGTTGGTACTGGTCGCATTTATTTCCAGAAACATATAAAAGAAGGCAGGCAGGAAGGCAGGCAGGAAGGCAGGCTGCCTGAACCCTTTCAGGAAACTTAGTATATGCCATGCAATTTCCCAAAGCTGTTTGAATTAGGTGATTTCTATTTTCCAGAATACACCTAAACCAGGAGATATTTGTCACGTGTACTTTGAGTTTCCATTTTAAGCCAAATTTAATTTCACATCATCCCAGTGTAATATCTGTAATTAAACTTCAAAAGAAAATCAGTTGGCTTTTAAACTTGACTTTTATTCCAAGGCTTGTGAAATAGAGAAATTTTTTTTATGTTTAAAATAAGGACTGATAAAGGAATAAGTAAAACAGATAGATGTGATCTACATTCATTTGCTCTAGCCTTATATATCACAGCAAAAAATAAAGAAACATTTACTCATTCATTGAAGAATATAACCTTTACTTTCATTTTGTACAAGCATACAAAAAGGGCTTATAAACCACTTAAACCAGGGAAAAACTACCTATCTGTTGTTAACTCATGTTTTACTTCAATGAAGGGTATTATTTGCTTTAGGTAAGGTAACAGGGGCTTTGAAACCACTTGGGGAGAAAGTAGATTGATACCTTAATCAACTGCTAAGGGTAGCTGATTTTCTCCATAGCTCAGCACCATGACAATGGAGACACATCTTGGCCAGTTATGTATGGCTTCTCAACTTCTGGACTCCATTCTCAGGCAGTTTCTATATGGACTATAAGGACAGAGAATTGCTCACTGATTAATAACCTGTATCATTTGAGCAACAATACTGCCTCAGAATGGGAAAAGCTTCTGGTCACACAGAATGGACTGAGACAGCTCATCTTTTTTCCCTTCTCCACTATAGATATCAACAAAGTAATTCAATGTATGTACCTGCCATATATACCATATGACATATGCATTGCTTCATATCCAGAGAACAAAGAAAGATGCCCTTCACAGATAATGCTGCAAGTTAAATTAATTACTGCCTGAAGACCTCAGAAATTGAAGAATATTAAACAAAAGGTAAATAAATGTTAAGTCTTAAGGACGACACAAACTTTTTAACCAGTAGAGCTTCACTCTATCATTTTGTCATGAACTTTCAGTGCTGTTGTGCAAACTTAATTCTTGTAAAGTCAAAATTACAACATTCACTACTACTACTCAGGAAAAAACTACAATCTCACCACGAAGTTTAAGGAGGAATACAAGCCTAGCCCTTTCAGCTACTCATATTCTCTTCATTCTATATATAAAACCACTCCTGCAAATCAAGTAAACGTGGCAATGCTTGGGCTTCACCTTTGAAAGCAGGTGTCAGGGTACAAGGTTAGAACTCCTACAACACTTTCAAAACCAATGTCAGAATGTTTCAGAAAGTAGTATACTGATACAGTCTTCATTTGGAAAAATAAATCCAAAAGCTTTTCTTTCAAAAAGCTCAGCCTTGTTTTGTAAGCAAAATCATGAAATGCCATTGCACTTAATCATTTGATCATACTGAGGTCTTGTTCCTACACAACAGCAAATTACATTCTGTAAGAACTAAAAAAATTAACCAAGACCCTACACTAGATAGCTTGGGCCTTTGTTTCTCTTTTATTATATTGCTAACTGTGCCTGTCATAACAGATCATCTGGTTTCTAGCGAAGAGATGCATAATGAACTGCTTTGTGGGTGGGCTACAAAAATGCTGACAAACTTGACCATTTTAAATTACTTTTCTGTAAATCTCCTGACTGGAGTGCTCTGCATGTAAATTCCAGCAGCAGCAGCAGTTGCTGCCATAGCAACAGAGTTATTTAGGAAATAATTTAAAGTAAGTACCACATCATATTCAGCCTCTCATGAAAGAAAGCAGACTTGGCAGGAGGAAGGGAAGTGGAAGGAGAGATAGAAAGTCTAGGGCTTTTGACTGACAAATGAGTTTGTATGCTTCCTATGTTTACCAATGCATAGGAAATAGTATAAATCAATGCTTAACTTTGCACAGTGCTTAGCACCTTTGTCGCATTTTTTGTTACAAAATCAACAAATACTCAGGAACTTTACAACTAAAGCTACATGAGGTCCTTGTCCGCCCATTTCTCCAGCCCGCTGAGGTCCCTTTAGATGGCAACACAATCTTCTGGTGGATCAGCCACTCCTCCCAGTTTTGGGTTATCAGCAAATTTGCTGAGGACGTACTCTGCCCCGTCATTCAGATCATTAATGAATATGTTAAACTTAGGACTCTAAAACTCTCCCTGACACACCACCAGCTACTGGGCTCCAACTAGGTTCTGTAGTACTGATCAACACCTCTGGTCCTGGCCATTCAATGAGTATTCCATCAACCTCACAGTGTGCTCATCCGACACCAGTTTCTCTACGAACATCTTACGGGAGACACCATCAAAAGCCTTACTGAAGTCAAGGTGGACAACACCACTGCTCCACCCTAGTCTAGGAATCCAGTTAACTCATTATGGAAGTTTATCAAATTGGTCAAGCAGGACTTCCCCTTGTTGAATCCATGTTGACTACTCCTGATGCCCTTCCTGCCTTCCATGTGCTTGGAAAGGCCTTCCAGTATTAGTTGTTCTTTCACTTTTCCAGAGTTCAAGGTTGACTTGCCTGTAGTCCCCTGAGTCGTCCTTATTTTATTTGAAGATAGCAGTGACACTTGGTTTCTTGCAGTTTTCAAGTGCCTTTCCCATTCACCGCAACCTTTCAAAGATAATTGAGTAGCCTCACACTCAATTACAATTCAACAACACCAACCAGCTCCCTGAGCATTTGTAGGTGCCTCCCGTCTCAGGATCCACAGACTCACGTATGTCTAGTTTGCTAAAACTTGATAAAACAGCTGGCTTCCAGCACAAAGCTTTTCTTTTTTTCCCCTCACACATAAAATACAGCCTCATTCATGGAATTTTCACTGGAAATGAGAATTATAGGAAGGGTGAGAAATATGTTATTATAAATACAAATACTTCAACAGTGAACACCAAGTAAATTTAACAGATTCTCACAAGCAACGTCAGTTACAGCATACCATAATTCTAAATTCTTCCGTATTTGCCTCACTAATAGGAACTGAATTTCCATATGCATGCCTCCATTGCTTTTATTCCATCCCCTGGACTAAAAACAGATAAATGAATAACAGAACTTCTTCCTAGACATGATTATGGCAGCTACATCCATGCAGGTCAATAGGGACTCATTTGCCTGTTCACCATCATGCTTTCTGTAAAAGATATTCAGCATTTCTCTTGAGGCATGATTGTTTACAATAATAGTATGTGTTCTCAAATCTATTATAACATCACTCAGCCTTTTATATAAATTTTAAAAAGTAGTATTTGTGTATGCACACATGACTCCAAAACCAGTCATATCAGTGTGTGCTCAGCTGCTGTAGCACTAGTGCAAACCTACACTATTGAAAAATATCCTATTGTCCGGGATAGTCTTGACAATACTCTCCTGGGTTAGCTAGAAATGCAATGAAAGAGTTAGCCACACGTCTCACCTTTCCATCTGAAAAAGTAATGAACTGTATAAACTCATTCTTAAAAATACTGTGCCATCCAAACCCATTTCCACAGCAAAATTCTATTCTTTTACATACTGCAGAACATTCTATGTCAGCTCTGTGGTACACTGAAGGATGTTATGAAAGGATGCATGCATCACACACCTGTTTGTTCATTGATCTTTGTAAAAAACTTGTATCCTGAACTTGTAAAAAGATGAGTTCATAACAGAGGTATTGCTATACCTTAGAATGTTCCATGGGCAGTTGATAGTCAATTCAAATGTCATAGTGTGCAATAAGTACTCTGCCTTGCAGACATAGGTGTTGACATGCAATATCATGAAGACCAGTTTATCATAAGCCTGTCCTGAATGATACAACTCTCACACTGATCTTTTTCTGAAGGGTATTTATGCTGAAAACTACATTGCACTGCTTTTGAGGATAGGTGCTACTTCACTAGAATTCAAAGTAAACATACTGGAAATTTCTTGTCCTGTTGAGTATGTGAGAGAGGAACTGGATACCTCCAACCCTTGTCTCCCAATCTTGATTAAATTCTCCAAAGATCCTCTGTTTCTACAAGAAGCATTGCCATTGGTCACTGACTTCAGTAGAACATGTGTTGGGGATAAGTTAACTCCTCCTGCATAGTAAAAAAACTTACTATAAATACCTCCCTCACCAAAAAGGGGGAAAAAAAAAAGCCTATTGTCCAACCAATTAGTTGCGTTTCTGTTCAAAAGAATATTCTCCAAGTAATGCAGTCAAAATTTGAGCTTACATACTAGTATCAAAGGTGGAGGAGAATTTTCGCTTCACATCATGAGGCATCACTGACTTCTGAGTCACAGAAATAACTTATTTTACAGTTTTAGTAACAAAATTATTTGATTGGCCAAGGTTTTACTAACAGAACTATTTGATTGTCAACAGACTGCAATACAGACTGTCCATTTTTATTGCTTTCTACAGCTCTAAATGATTTTTTCCCTGTCTGTACCATTACAAGCTACAAAGAGAAGGGAGTTAATTTACCTTGTTACTAGACCAGAACACCATGTTTTATTGTTATTTCACACTGAGATTTCCCAGTATTTTCTTTTTTTCCACCACAGCAGCTAAGTTGTCTTTGGTATTCTAGCAATGTTTGGTTTGGAATATGCAAGTAGGAGAAAGCAAAAAGAAGGAAAATACGTTCCACAAATCAACAGACATTTCAAACTAATTTGCTTCAGTCACATTTGTTACTGTCTCTGTATTGAGATTTCTTTAGAAAGTAATTTAATCTTGCTGTCAAAAAATAAATGTAGAAGTTCCTGCTCAAGTTCCACCAACTGCAGTTTCATCTACATTGCATTCTTATTCTCTAAAAATGACTGTTCTCTAAAAATGACAAATTCAAATATCACATAATTTATGAGTACAGAACATGTTCAGTGATAATATCAATTCTAATAAAAAGGTTACTTATTCATTATGATTTCCTTCTACAGTTCATATTCTTTTTTAAAAAATCTGCCTTTGGTTAGAACTTCCACTACAACTCTGATTCAACATTGAATACCAGTAGTTTCTCTCTTCTGTGAACACCAATTTTTTATATAAACATCTAGTAAATAACTAGAATTAGGAGGTAAGGTTTAATAATTACAGATCAAATTTCCATTTGATTTGATCTGTTGAAAGACACTGTAAACAAACCTTAACCAAAGCATCACAGTTTAGTATTTCTAGGTTAATCCATGGGCAAAATCAGAACATTTCCAACAAAGCATTTCCACACATCATTACGTCACTCCTGAATGGCCTGGCAGTATGAATGGGACAAATAAAATGGATTGGAAAAAAAAAATGCACAGAAAAGATAAAAACACATGCAAGAAGGTAGGTAAGAGGAATATCAAATCAGAAAGCAATTGTTTAGGAGGATAAAAACAAGAGATCATTAGACACATTTAGATTCAAGGACCAATTTTAACCTTAAAATATGAAATATACACAGAGACACTAACCATATAGCAAGTCCATTGCTTAGCTTATGTTTAACTAATTTGATGTGGCTAGTTTTTTGGGGATTTTTTGGTTGGGTTTTTTTGCTTGACAAAATGCAATCACATTCTTCCCTGGAGAATTAAAAGAAAAAAAAAATGGGGAGATTATGAGGATAAATATATAAAATAGTTCTCCATGTTGAAATTTTACACTGGATGGTATCTATGACAAAATATTCAACCACCAGCCCAGGAGAAACATTTCTATAAGGGAAAACAAGTCTTTTTTCTTTCACTTTAAAGGAGACTATAGATGAACACAAAACTTTCACTGTCAGTTAGGATCCAGATGAATAGGAGGATATTAAATTTTTTCAAGCCAGAGTTAGTTTACAGCAGATTTTTTCCATTTAAAAAAAATTGCAAGGGTAACCAGCAGTGGAAGGTAGATAAGTACCCCTTCACCCAAAGTTTGGGGCACAATGGCCAGTGACAAGCGCACAGCCATTCCACCAGCTAAAGCTGACTATCACTGGGCTTTAAAACAATGCTAGAAAGCACCACAGATTGAGATCCCTTGGACCGTGCCTCAAAGTGACATTTGCAGGCACATATAGCCCCAGACAGAGAAAAGAAAGAACTCTCAGAAAATAGTAACTTCTGTTTAACAAATAAATATAAGAATAAAAATTAGGATATTTTACTGGCAAAGCTGCCAAGTCATTCTGAAACAAAAGTAACTCTCTGTAGCTTAGGTAACCTTGATCTTAGAATTTCATAGGAAAGCGTAATTTCCTTTGACGGTTTGTCTTGTTTTCATCTGGGATAGATTTCACTTTCTTCCTAGTAGCTGGTGCAGTGCTGTGGTTTGTATTTAGCATGAGAATACTCTTAGTAAATCACTGATGCTTTTGGTGTTGTGGAGCAGGTCTTACCCTAAGTGAAGGACTTCCCAGTTTCCCATGCTCTGCCAGGGAGCAGGTGCACAAGAAGCTGCGAGGGAGCATCCTGAGGACAGCTGACCTGACCTAAGAGATATTCCATACCATAAACACCATGCTCAGTATAGAAACTGGGGGAGCTGGTCAAGAGGAGTCAATCACTGTTCAGGGGGCTGAGCATTGGTCAGTGGGTGGTGAGCAATGGCATCATGCATTGCTTGTCTGTCTTGGGTTTTATTACTCCCTTTCTCTCTCCTTCTCATTACTATTATTACCATTATTATTGTTGTTGTTTTTATTATTATCATTAGCATTGTTAGTATATTTTTGTTTGGTTCAATGACTAAACTGTTCTTATCTCAATCCACAAATTTTACTTTTTGTTTTTCAGATTCTCCTCCCCACCCAGAAGGCAGAGGAGTGAGTGAGCAGCTGTCGGCTATTTAGTTGCTAGCCAGGGTTGAACGACTCTGTTTTAACACAAAGCTCCAAGAGACCATTATGGCAATCTAATCTGACCTTGTATATAATAAAGTAGAAAAGAACTTCCTCTAATTAATTCTGCAGCAAGCTTAGGACTTCTAAATGGCTTGTAAAGTAAAAAAAGACAGGCCTCTTGCATCCACTCTGTCTCCAAAAACATTTCTCTCCTCCAAGGAATCTTATCTTTTACCATACATCAGCACTGTTATGAACGCTTTCAGAGTACAATAGGAAGTAACCCAAAAATACCCAAAAGTTCCTCTTCAGGAGAAGGTGAGCAATATACTTCTCTCTAGCACTCTCAGGTTCCAATTAAAACATTGGTCCACAGGCTGCCATGTTGGAGTCAGAGTATTTTAACTGATTTCACTAAACAGAGTAACTCCATACCTTCTGTACTTCTATCTCCTCTATTCTATGCAAACAAAATGGTATCAAGGGCACCCTGCCAATGTATGTTTCCTAACATGAGCAGAGATAAAGGCTTCTCCAGTTAGCTAGATTAGTTAAGTCATGTGCCACTGTGAATGTGCATTTAGGGAAGAAATTGTTCAGGAGTATTTAGGTCACAAATCCTTTCCATCAGAGGCATCTGGTATTAGAATTATGGGCATCTGCCATTTAATGTTTATTCTAAAAGTAGAAACTGCTTATCCTTAATAAGTATTTAGTGTACTGCATATGACTTGGCCAAGAGATTAAATTTCAGAGCTGTTTATACAATCTTATTTGGATTTTTTAAAAAATTCAGTGCTCCATGGCATATCTTATATAAATTCAGAAAACATGTTTTTATCTTACCAACTAATAAGATCATTCATTATCAACTTAGAACAGTGACTGTACCTCTACAGCAAAGGTGCCATGGTGATAGAAGAACTCCAACTGCAAAAAGCTTGGACCTAAAAAGTGTCTATTATGGGGTGTTTTGTTAGGCGGAGTACCTTTACTGGACAAGGGGAAAACACGGAGGGTGTTGCAAGTGAAGAGTTTTAACATCACATCCACAAAGCCTCCCTAAATAGAGCACAGATTAAAAAGTGATGCACACACCTTAGGCCTGAATTCCACGGATTGAATTCCAGCAAATGCTGGAAGCTAACTCATCAGAAGCACTGTGACAGCACAGAAACCTCATACTTCTTTGTACAAAACAGGGAATATAGCAGAAAACTTCTCAGCCTATGAAAGAGTTGGCATTATTTTGCCCAAATATCATTTCACCAATACAAAACACCCAGGGAGTAAGCCAACCAAAATTTTCCACCATTTTAGTGCAAAGTAGAAAATGTACCAGAAGATAAACAACAATGAATAATCTGCATTATAGAGAGTGCTGCAGCACTCTTTAAAGTGTATTCAACAGGATGGGTACCAGGAACAGTTTTGTCAGCTGGAGCAGACACAAATGAGCTCCACAAGACAAAGATAATCATGAGATATTCTGCAAGAGAATATTAACTAATCAAATAGACAATAAATAAATGTTTGCCTTCTTTAAGAGAAGATCAATTAGGAGAGTTATCTACAGAATAGTTTCATTTTATAAGAAAATAACTCGTCACAGCTTTTCCTATCATCTTGGCATGTTTCGGATATAATGTATATTTAGAGAGAGTGTGTGGGAGGTCTGTTACTCCAATACACTTGAAAACAGCTTAATATTTTAGAAAAGAAAAGGTTCTATATAAAAAATCATTTGTTATGACAGAGGACAAACAATTATTGTGGAGCCCTGGAAGACTTTTTCTTGTGTTAACCAGGAACTGGTGAGGAAACAGTTGGTAAAAGAAGCTGTTATTAATCTTCCACCAGAAGATTATGCAGATACAACCCTGTTGGCTGAAAACAAACTTTGGCTGGAGCATCTCACTTCACCAAGCAGACAAAACTATTACACATTTATTCAAACACCAAATTTGCAGGGTACAGATGCTTAACCAGTCACTTCATCCAGTCACATGAAAAACCTGAAAAAGAAAGCTGTTAAACACAGCCTATTTGAGAAAACGTTAAGCAGGGAAAGAGTCAAATTTGTACTAATTCACAGTTATGTGGAGACACACAGACACAGAAAATCTGCAATGTAACTAATATTAGCCTCTTTGCGGCTGCAGCCACTTTTGCTTTTTAAAAAGGTGATCTGTTTCCCAGTTCTGCAAATGCACACAAGGAGAGAATATAGTCCTGATGAAAAGCTATTTCCAAGAGTTTTAGAGTATGTTATTTTTGCATAACAGCCTATTTAGAAGGACTCCACTCACATACTAAGAAATTCAGACAGAATTCACCTATTCGGAATATGGTAAGACAGAGCAAGATAAAAAAAAAAACAGGAAAATTAAGCACTGGGAAGTAGGATAACAGAGCCAACAACAAGAGTATTGTCCTTTGGATGTTAAGACGCACCAAAATACCAGTAGTGTTATGGCCTTTACATTTCACAGGGAGCTGATGGTATGACAAAAAATTTAGCCACTTACCACTACACAAAACTTTTTCAGTAGCATCACAAAAATTTGAGTGTAAGTTGTCTCTGGGCCTGCTCATTAAATCATCCAATTAAAAAGCATTTCATCCTCTTCTTGCCTCCTGGTGCAATGCAGGCAAATTTGCTGAAGAATTGTTTCCAAGCTTGCAAAACAATACCATCAGTCCCCCAGCAATAAAATCCACACCTCATAGCTGTGGAACCCTGGAAGCACATGGGAACCACTATACACTAAGCTACAATTCAAAGCAGCTAGTATGGAGCTATGTTTCAGATTTGTGATTATGACAACGTCGATAACACAGGGAGGTTTTATTTATTGCCAAGCAGCACAGGCACAGCATCAAGGCCTTTACTGCTTCTCACCCCAGCCCACCTACAAGTGTGCTGAGAGTGCACAAGAAATTGGGAGGGGACAGGGCCAGGACAGCTGACCCAAAGGAGAGTCTAGACCATACAGCATCATGCTCAGTATATAAGCAGCAGAAAAGGAGCAGGGGATATTCAGAGGGATAGCACTTGTCTTCCCAAGTCACCATTGCACATAATGGAGCCCTGCTTTCCTGGGAATGGCTGAACATCTGCCTGCCCATGGGAAGTGGTGAATAAATTACTTGGCTTGCTTTGCTCGTGCACACTGCTTTTACTTTCCCTGTTAAATTGTCTTTATATCAACCCACTAGTTTTCTCAGTTTTACCCTTTTGATTCTCTCCCCAAACCCATAAGAGAGAAGAGAGAGTGAGTAGCTGCGTGGGGCTTTATGGCTTAGGTACCAGCTCAGAATAAAGAACAACAGCCCTTTTTATAAAAATCAATGATAAAACTATCACCTGGATAATCTTCCTGCTGTGCGTTTAAATGACTTGAAAAGTACTCTGTGTCCTTGGAATAAATTGACTCAAGTACAAGAGTACAAAATGCAAGATAAGAAGAGAGATCAATACAGTAATGTGCAGGTAGGTAGGTCAGCCAATAGATACTTATCAGTGGTAAAGCAGGTAGTTAAATATAAATACAATGCTGCCTAAGATGAGAACACTGATAAATTAGAATGATATCAACCACTAATTTAATGTCAGTTAGTACACCTGCAAGAAAGTAATCAAAAAACAAATGCTTCCATATGCAAAGCAACATTAATGAAACTCATTATCAACACAATTGGATTTATATCCAATAAACAAAGCACAATTATTTAAAATTCCTTTAAAAAGTCAATTTTCAAATACTAGTTCAGTTATAATGTGTATCATCTACTTTATAAAACACAGACAATTAACATTTGGAAAAAACAGGAAGAGATTTTATTATAGTTAGGCAGTTGGATGATGGACCCTCCACAAGAAAACAAACCACCAAAACAACAACCAAAAAAAAACCAAAACAAACCCAAAAAATATATCCGCCTCTCCTTGAATATAGAAATTGTTTCAGAAGGAAACTAAGGAACTTCCAAATACCTCTAGCTGTTGTACCCACCAGCATAAAGGCCTGTATTCTTCAACTAGAAAACCTTGCCAAGTGTTTTGCTTCTAAACCAAACATTCTGCAGTGCAAGAGAATGTATAAAACCAGATCATGCTGCAAGTCAGCTCAGCAGCATGGTAAACTGTATCTGTTAGCTGTTGTGTCAAAGACAAATCACACAGTTTGCCTTAATTGAACTACAGGAAGGTTCTAAAAATACATAGCCATGTAGTCCTACTAATGAATGGATCTGCCTCACCATTTTGGCAGCATAAATGCTCAGCAACAGTCTGTCTCCTGCTAAGACTTAGAGAACTTGATACTAAAGCAACAGCCAAAACCCCAAACAAACCACAAAAAATAACCAATCAAAAAACAAACTGAAAAAACACCACTCCATCCCCCTACAAAGAAACCCACCCTCAGATGACTTCATGGAATACAAGAATAGTTTAGGTTAGAAGGGACATTTAAAGGTCATCTAACTTACTCTGACCTATGCAATGTTATTCATATTTGTTAAACTTCAGATACTCATGGGTATGCAATCAGAAAAATGTTTTATTATTTTTTATTAACTGTGGTTCAGAACACTCCCAAAAAGTATAGTGCCATTTTCTGTTAGTTTTAAAATTTGACCACTCAATCGGGATCTTGTGGTTTATGCTGCCATTATTAACTTTATTTTGTTCTGCAGCTGGGATACTAAAATAGCAGATCTCTTTCAAAAACATACACTAGCGTGTGCATTAAGCAATCAGTCACCAACAGAGTTACAGGAAAACTTGTTCCAATAAGTATCTACAGGTAGTATTTCAGCATTTCAAAGTTTATGATCATCAAGGATTGAAATGTTGAGTGCAAGTGGTCATACAGAGACACACGAGACAGAATGCAAGCTTGAAACTTAAGAGCCTCCTCAAACAGAATAACAGTCAAGATTTTAACAGCAACTGAAAAAAATAATAACAATGTCATATCCTTGATTGATCAAATCAGACTAATAAAAGCCAGTGCTCTTTCGGCAATTTATTTCCTTAAACTTGTCCTTCTCCAAGCACATTAATTCCATGCAATAAAATGAGATGATAAATATAACCCAGTATTTCTTTCATGCTGTTTATCATTAATTCATCCAATTAGTGCTTGCAAAAATCTCATCATTTGTTACAGAATTCCTCAGGGAAGGAGGACATGATGTATACCTAGGTCTTAAACTACCCGAGCTGAGGCCTTGCTGAGGCCTTCAAGTCTGTGACGCAGTTAAAATTACTTAGTGAAGTTGTGGCGCAGTTAGAAATTAGATGTTAAGGTGTTAGGGAAAGACAATGGGGTTTTGAAGGTCACTGTATAGAGTTGTTAGTAAGCACGTGTTAGCTACCTTAAAAGTAAGTTCAACAATGTGTGTTTGCATTCTTCTCTGTGCTGTGTGCCAATGAAAAAGCTACTGACTTTGTAAACTATATAGAAATGTATATAAGCTGCCATTTTAGACGTAATAAAAGAACGTAGTGGTAACCATACTGGTTTGGATCTGCATTGCGTCGACCCAACTCTCTTTTATAAATAGGGCAACCCTGGCTTTAAATGGCGCCCAAACAGGGACACCCTTTTGCCCTTTTTAGCTTAAATGCTGGAAATCGTCTAGACGTAGGCTGGGGTCTCAGTTGAAAAAACGGTATAGATCCCTGAGAATCTGAGTTTAAATACTGCACGGATTCTCTTGAGGATCTGAGCTTCAATGCTGCATAGATTCTCTTGAAGACTTCGTGTTTGGATCTGGCTCGGACCGGGCTTGTAAGCTGTGTGGACCGAGGCCAGACTGGATGAAACGAAGCAGAGAGCTTGGGGCCACAGTGTCGCTGACTCCAAAAAAAAGCGTCAGCACCACCCCGTGGGAAGAAGGTAAGCCGCAGCGGGGAGAAAAGGCTCAGAGCAAACATGGATGCAGAACTCGGAGCTGCTGTTCCGCTTTTGTTAAATATTCTCTCCAGGAGAGGAGAAAAAGTTAAGGAAAGTGAGTTGGAGCAGTTGGCCCTGTGGGCCAGAAAGAAGGGGAAATTACACAAGCCATCCCTGATTTTTAGTACCACAGAGTGGAGAAAAATTGGAGAACTGCTTTGGGATGCCTCCATTTCTGGAGGAAAAGACGGCAAAACCGCTCATGATCTTAGGGGTGTGTGGCAGAAGGTACTTCATACTTTGCAAGTTGTCTCTGCTGAGAA
>VXBB01024645.1:106754-158546 GCA_013399915.1 Illadopsis cleaveri | reverse complement strand
CCCCGCGCGTCACCGGACGTGCACATGGGCGGACACGGGAACGGGCGCACCTTTCCCGGGGGCGTGGCCTTGGGGGGCGTGGCCTCGAGGCGATAATTATTGCTTAAACACCGATAGGGGCGTGGTCCGGCACAGGAGGCGTGGNNNAGGGGGTGGTAGAGCCCGTGCCTCTCCGTGGCTGACCCCCGTGTCGTTCCGCCCCTACCCGGCTGCAGGAGAGCCCAGCTCCGGTGCTGCCTGGAGCGGCTGAAGCAGCAGGTACCGGTGGGCGCGGGGCCGTCCCGTTCCACCACGCTGAGCCTCCTGCACCGTGCCCGGCTTCACATCCAGGTGAGGGGGGTGGTGGCCCCGGCATCGCTCGGGAGGTCTTGTGTGGCAACAGGGCCGCCCAGCTCAGCCCCAGTTCATGGCTCACCGGGTGCCCACAGAGGCTGCAGGAGCAGGAACTGAGGGCACGAAGGGCCAAGGACCGGCTGCGGGACCGGCACCGGAGCCTGCAGCGGCGGCTGGAATTGCTGCTCTTACCCACTGACGGGGAACGGGCACGGGCCGACAGCCTGGACTCGTCCCAGCTCTCGGAACCCTCCGAGGAAGGTAAGAAAGGGGAAAGAACGTGAGTGGGGAGGGAGAAAAAGCAAGCAAGGGCCTGACCTGGCCTTCCCCCCGTGCCCAGAGGATGCCGAGGTAGAGGTGGATGGTGTGGTGTTCAGCGGGGACCTGCTGCCCAGCTTTGGCACCGGGAGGGACCACAGCTACTCCAGCCCCCACAGCCCTGCATCCTGACGGTACCTGCTGCCTTCCCTGCACTGCCTGCCTGCCTCCTTCCTGCTGGAAACCCAGCCTCGGCCAGCCTCACCACAGCTGCCAGGGTAAGGGGCCACAGGTGGGGGCATGAGTCCGGCTTTACCCCCCACAGCTGGGTGGCTCTGGCTATGGCAGTGGGTGCATGGGGCTGGCACTGCACTGTGGCACCCGTTGTGCACCACAAGGCACTGCAAGAGGTGCTGGAAGAAGGCCCAGCTGTCGCTGAGGACACCCTCCTGCCTCCCCCTGTGTACCCCTGGGCAGTCTGAGGGGCTGTCTGCCATGGGTATGGGGCAGTGCTGCCCACTGCAGACACGACTACAGGAAGGCTCTCCTGCCCCTGGAGCGCCAGGAAGGGGAAACAAGTGCATTAAGCAACCTGTCTTCATGCTCCCAGCAGTCACCCTGCTCTCTTGTACAGACCCGACACTTTATAGTAAAGGCACTTGGTAAAACCCTGGCCTGTGTCTTCCCTACACAGGGCTGGACCCCCAGAGCAGAGAGCAGCGCTGGGCTCTGCTCTAGCCAGGCCAGCCTCAGCCAAATCAGAGGTGGGAGTAGATTCTTTAATGATAATTACATCTCAGAAAGGGTCAAACAGCAGCTGATTGTCAGACTTGTACAGTTTCTTTAAAAATATAAAATCTAAGGAGTCTCCTATCTGTCCTGGTGCAGCTGGCCCCTCACACGTACTGCTTCTTCTTGGTGGCTGCCTTGCTCGCCAGGTCCTTGGCTTTCTCTGTAGCAGCCAGAGCTGTTTCCTTGGCTTTCTCGGTCGCTTCCTTGGCTGTCTCCACCAGTGTTTTGGATGGAGCTTCTCCTACAACATGGAAGCTATTAACCCCCCAGGAGTGCTGGCCAGACCGGCCCTGCCACTGAGGCGCTTCCCCACACAGGGAGGAAGATGAGCCCGGCGTTCCTGACCCCGGCACGTCAGGGCACGTCGCAAAAGGGGAACCACAGGCACGTGACTGTTGCCATGTTCCATCCCCTCCTGCCTGCACTCCACCCTTGCCCAGCCCTGCAATCACTGCTGGCCTGCTCCACTCAGGAAGAGCAGGCTGTGCCAAGACACAGGGCAAAGGCAAAGGGGTGAGGATTTCACAGTCATTAGTTCAAGCCACAACCTGCCCGTGGACTGGAGTGTTCCCAGTGTGACCTCTAACTCCAAGAGACCCGTCCCGGTCAGCCCCAGCCTGCCCTTGGTGCCCACCTTGCATTCTTGCTAGCACGTATTCAAATCCCTTAGTGCTCTTGGTCACGTTGCTTTTGAACCTGGCCAGACCAAACTCCTGCAAGGGAAAAGTCAGTGAAGGTGTGAGCCCTGTCACACACAGCCCCTGGGAGCTTTGCCCCAGCTTGAAAAGTCACAGTTACTTTCACAGTGACGGTTCTGTGTGCCTCAAGAGGTCATGAGGATGGGGGGGAACAAAGGGAAAGTGTAAAAACCAGCACAAAGAAAGGGTAGAGCAGGGACGAGCAGTGGCTTTACTGCTTGAGCTCACCTGGATGGCCCGCGAGACGCCAAACAGGCTGGAAGATACCCAGGCTTCCCGCTTGACCTCGGTCCAGTTGCTGTTCTCAGGGTTCACCCGGTACTCGCAGCGCTCCTCCACCACCTGCACGAGGCACAGCCCGGCCGTGGGCACTGCTGTCCCCTCCAGCCCCCACAGCCCCGCCCAGCAGCAGCACCTACCATGAGACGAGCGTGGTTGATGTTCCAGGTGAATGTGGTCATGGTTCGGTTCTTGGGGTCCACGATAGAGTCCTCCAGGATGTAGACGGAGTGGGCGACATTGGCTGGGAAGAAGCGCTCTGCCCAGCGCGGCATCCGGTTGGTCTTGGTCAGGAGCCGCCGAGAGAGCAGCTTGTGGTCCGGCGTCACCTCCCGGTGCACGATGTCTTCGGTCAGGACATGTTTGCTAAAATGGGGAAGAAAACATCAAGCCCTGCTCGTCGCCAACTCTCCCCCGGGGCTGGGAATCGTCAGGAACTGAAGGCAGGGGAGGAACCGACTGCCAGGTGGGCACTGGCGGTGCGGGACACCCATCCCCGAAGGCTGGAGCTCGCGGGACCCCCGGGGAAAGCGCTGGGCCGAGGACGGGGGTCGGCACAAATCCCAGGTGGGGCCGGGGTGGCGGAAGGGGGCGGGGGGTCGGGGAAGGNAGCGCGTCCCCGGCATGGGGCCCCCCGTGTCTCCCGAGCCTCCCCGGGATGAGCCCCTCTCGTGTCACCTCCGCATCCTGCCCGTGGTCACCCCGTTTCCGCGCCGTGTCCCCCGGATGCTGCCACCCACGTCTCTAGGACGGCGTCCTCCTCGCGTTGTCCCCCCTGTCGGGGCTGGGACCCACCACGTCCCTCCCGCGCCCGCGGGTTGTTCCCCTCGTTCCTCAGCCTCCTTCCGCACGCCCCGGGGTGAATTCCCCCGTGTCCCTGCGCCGGTTTCCACCGTGCTCGCAGGTCAGATGCCCCCGCATCCCCGGGCCGGTTCCCACCACTCCCCTCGCTTCGCTTCCAGACGATCGGAGCCGCTTTTGTGGCCAAGGTGATGACGGTGGGGGACCAGACAGTGACCCTGGGCATCTGGGTAAGTGCAGGGACGAGGGTTATGCCAGCGCCCCGCCAACATCCCTGGCCATTCCCGGCTGAGGGACCCCCGAGACCCTCCGACCCCTGTCACCTGCCGAGCGCTCCCCTGTCGCCCTCAGGACACGGCGGGCTCGGAGCGCTATGAGGCCATGAGCCGCATCTACTACCGGGGAGCCCGGGCTGCCGTCGTCTGCTACGGTAAGGGCACGGAGAATGGGAAGGGGAAGGAGCCGGTGGCTGCAAAGGTCCCAGGCTGGGGTGGTGGTGACACCGGTGGGTCGGGCACTGAGGAGCAGTGTCAGCAGACCCTCATTCCTCTCCCAAGATCTCACCGACAGTGGCAGTTTTCAGCGAGCCAAGTTCTGGGTGAACGAGCTGCAGAACTGTGAGGAGGTACGGGGGGCCAGGGGGCTGTGAAGCCTCGCCACAGGACGAGGGGTGCTGGTAGTGGGGATGTGGGCACAGCCCTCTCCCAACCCTTTTTCTGCCACAGGGCTGCCGGATCTACCTGTGCGGCACCAAGAGCGACCTGCTGGAGGAGGACAGGAGGAAGCGGGGGGTTGACTTCCACGATGTGCAGGACTATGCTGACGGTACAGCCCGTGCTGGCTCTTCCCGGGCTCATGAGCATTGAGTGGGTGGGGAGTGAGGGAGGATTGAGCTGCTGAGTCCACACGAGGAGCTCTGCCCTTGCCGTGGGCCCACAGCAGATCCAATGGCACCAGGGTCACCGGCTCTGCCAGGGACCTCCCTGGGCACAGCATGTCCTGTCATGGGCAGGCACATGGCCAGCTGGGCCAAGGGGCCGGGAGCCCTGCCCTGGGTCCCTGCCAGCCCAATGTCAGCAGCTGTGCCCAAGGGGTGACTCTGGGGACAGACAAACCCGTGGAGCACCTGCAACAAGTGCCAACCTGGGCCCTCATTTCAGAGATCAAGGCAGACCTCTTTGAGACCTCCAGTAAAACAGGCCAGAGCGTGGGTGAGTAGCTCCTTGCTGGGGCCGTGTCCTGGCTGAGCAGGGCTGGGGGCTTGGCCTGGCAGGGGGGCACCCACACCTGCCATGCCTCCTGTCCCCCCAGATGAGCTGTTCCAAAAGGTGGCTGAGGACTATGTCAACTTCTCCGCCTTCCAGGTGATGACAGGTGAGTAGGCAGGACTTGTCCTTCCCCAGGCACCCTTTCCTGTGCCTCTAGGGAGGGTACAGGGCATGTACTCTGGGGGTCTGGCAGGGCCTCCCTTGGGGCTGCTGAGGCTCTGTGCCAGAGATTGTCTCATGGAGTTTGAGTTCCATCACAGCATCCTCATGCCTGCTCAGGCCAGGCTCAGCACATCCACCCAGCTGGGTCATGGTGGCCTTTGGCAGCTGGGAGCCAGGAGCCTTGCTGGGCTGCAGGACTGGCTCAGCTCTGCACCAGGCCTGCCCAGGCATGCTCAGCCTGGCTGTGCCTCCTGCCCACGGCCATGAGCTGTGCCACGACTCTGAACCTCGCCACTTCTCCATGGGGCACCAAACCCTCCCCGGGGGACCTGCCGGGGCCCACAGCTGGGACCAGCAGCTTTGGTGGCGTGGACGTGCCAGCAGCCTGCCGCTCCTGCTCTCTTCCAGAGGACAAGGGTGTCAACCTGGGCCAGAGGAACAGCACCTACTTCTACAGCTGCTGCCACCACTGAGCCCCTGTGCCAAAAGGGAATTGCTGCTGCCGGACGGGCGGCTGGCGCGCGTCGGACTCCTCCGGTTTTTTACCTGCTGTGTTTTAGCTGTTGGGGCCTTTCTGCAGCACAGCCCACAGACTGCTCTCCTGGCACACTGCGGCACAGGGCTGCCGTGCAGTGCTGGGAATCATGGACTGTCACCCTGGGAACCCCCTCCCTGCCACCTGTGGCGTTTGTGGGAGCTGTGGTGGCCCAGTGGTGGCCAGTAACTTATCCTCTCAGAGATGCTCGGTTCTTTGCGGATTTATTTAAGCGTCTTCTCTCGAGGTGTACAATGTAAATAAAACGCGTTGTGGTCTGAGCCGTACCCCTGCGCGAGGCTGTCAGGGCTCTTCCTTCCCTGCCTCCCCCCACTCAGCAAGACAAACCACAAGAGGACATCGAGAGTAAAGTTAAACTTTACTTTACAGTAATTTTTCTTCTATATACAAAGAATTACAGTACATGTTCTGGGAGCACCTGGGCAGGGCAACCCTCTTTTCATTATAAGTTTCACATACACAGCCAACAGTCTAAGGGGAGCAAAATGAAAGTAATCAATGGTCCAAGACTCTCCCCTCTCCCTCTTCTAAAAATAATATACATGCTGGAAATATGTAGTTTTCTCTCACCTGCTCTGGCATTCCTTCTTACAACTGACAGGCGACTCCTGGCCAGGGCTGAGCACCCTCTTGTCCCCTCTGCAGTGCTCTGGCGCTGGCCCCTGCCTTGGCCAGGATCCTTGACTCCTGATCTGTTTCCCTCTGCCTGAGCCTGCAGGACAGGACCCTGTGGGGGACCCCCATTCACTGCCACCCTGTGGGCAGCAGACCTCGGGAAGGCAGGCAGCGTGGGGCTGCTCACACCAAGGTTCTTCTCATGAGCAAAGCTCTCACTCATGGTTCCAGCACAACTTACGCTGCTGCCACGAGTGGCCCCCCATGTCCCCGGGCAGTGAGAAAGGGGCAGTGGGCAGCCACCCTCCCCAGGGTCCTTGGCTAGCTGGCAGCCAGGACCCCAGCTAAGAGCACACAGTGCTGGAGGGTGGCAGGGAATATTAAAAGCGAGGCACGGTGCTCAACACGGTCAGTGTCTCGGGGGTGGGCAGGCTGGTGGGGCAGTGAGCTCGGCACCACGGATATGCAGGGCTGGGAGTGCCACTGGTGAAAGGCTTCCATGGCCCCTCGCAGGGAGAGCCACTCTCCCCTGCCTGCTCTCCATGCTGCCAACACACCTCACCTCCCACCCATGCCAGCCGGGGCCACCCTCAGCTCCAGCTACACTCCACCTTGAGCCTCCCAGTGCTTGCTGCTTTTCCTTTTAACAAGTTCCCAGTGTCTAAAAAAATACACAAAACCCAGTTCCTTGAAGTCAACAACTCGGAAACATCAGAAAAAGAAACAAAAACTGAAACCAGCTCAGTACCAAACAGACACGAAGAACATGCAGTAGCAGATGCCTGCTTGCTTCATGTGGCTCCACGGGCTCCCCACGGGGCTCAGTGACACACTGGTTTGAGTCTCAAACCCACCATAAACTGAAGGAACCGAGTCACTCCTTGTCCTGTTTCAGTTACACGTGCTGAAGCCTGACACCAGCTCCAGGAGGATGGGATGAGCTGGCCAAGAAGCCCCAGCCCGTGGGCCAGGAGCCGTGAGTCCAGCCCTACTGTGCTAAGCTGCCAACGGTTTACAATAGCACCACAATAGCCCAAGGGCTTTGCCAAGGGCAAACTTGATTAAAACTTTACCTTGAAATAGGCCATAGCGACACCCATTTCTCAGATTTCCCTAGGAGGTAGATTCAGTGCTGTAGGGACTGTCCATCACTGCTGCTCCTCCAGCCCCAGCTCACACAATCTGTCCTTGTCCCCGCCCCCCGCACCAAACTTGGCTTACATCACTTGACCCGGAGCAGGAATCTTGCATTCACCCACCTCCTCCTAAGCAAGGGCACTGCCACCCCACAGGTGAGACTCCTGTTGAAGCCAGGCATGTGGCAGAGCCGTCCCCAAACTCCAGTGTCCCATGTCACAGGCCCTGGGAGCCCCAAGCGCGCATCAGCCCAGCTGTGCTGCTGCCAGAGGAGCAGCCTCGGCTGCAAATGCTGCCACCGGCGTTATCACTATCACAGGAGGGTGGGTAATTAGCACGGGCAAAGCCTGGGAGATCAAACACAGCATTCCCCCCTACTTTCAGAGTAGCTGCATGATTTGCCACTTTGCTTTAACACTCACTGGCTAGCAAAGGCCAAAAGCCTCATCAGTAATTTAGGGCAAAGCACATTACAAGCAGGTTACAATTATGGTTATTCCAAACATCAAGCAAAATCAGAAGTTAAGGCTGAAACTAAAAAAAAACAGAAGGTGTTGAAGGTCTGAGGTTTTTCTATCTCCCCTTGCCCTGTCACAACAATGGCTGTGGTGTCCCAACAGGAGCTGGGCACACCCACAGCGTGCTCAGGGCGAGCACACTGCCAAGAACATCAAGTTTAGCGCTGCTTTTTCTTTCTCCTTTTTTTTTCTGTGAAACTAATCCATACTTTTCTAGCAAATGCACTGTCTCACCTTAGTTCTTTAATGTCCTTTACATTCAACCATCTCTCTTATCTCCCAAATTTTAACACCAGTCACACCTTCTGAGCCTCTGCCTGCAGGGTTTAACCCTGAATTAACACATGCTCCCAACGGTACCACCCAGATGCTTTGTGTATTGAAGTGACTCTGATTCCTGTGGAGCTTTTTTTGTTAAATAGGAAAAGTTTAACTGGCGAACAGCAATAAAGCAAGCTACCATGAGCTAATTTGCATCTGGAGACGTGCAGTAGGTGACATGATTATTCCTTACAGTGATAACTCTCCTGCTAGATTCACCAGAGCCTGGCTGACAGTGGGCACTGGGGAAGATGGGACAAGCCCCGCAGAACAGTGGGCTGTGCCTGCTCTCCTCCTGCTCACACATCCCACAAGGTCCTGTGGTGGCTCCTCCTCTGCAACCCTCATCCCGACGGGGCACAGGGCCCTGACAACCCTGACCATGCTGTTATGCCTCATCAGAGCTCCTCTATCACCAAACGGCACCTTGGACTCTCCTGCCCACAGTGGAAATCCAACACTCAAGAGGGTCCTGCAGTGGGGTGGAGGCCACGGCTGCTGACCCCAGCCCACTGCTCTGAGCAGGGGCAGCAGTTATTCTAGCAGCAGGGATGTTGACCAGCAAAGAGTTCATATAGGAGCAGAGCCTGCATCCCCTTCAGAAATGGAAGAGGGAGCCATTCCTACCAGGAATGAGTCTGGAAAATTCTTGTGAGCCATCGTGGGACACCAGGGAAGGGACAGAGATAATTACACCCTTGATTCTGTTTCTACAGTGCTCCACACCAGTGAATCAACACAGGAGTCACCTCTCATCCACCTTAGGTGCAATTAGGGCTGACCCAGGACTAAGTGACCAGGTGATTGGATCCCTCCAACACAGCAAGAGAGCATCACAGCCTTGGCATGAAGCTGTTGCACAGATCTGAGCCCAGCACGGGGCTGCAGCAGTGCCTCTCCCAGCAGGCCTGCCAGGGTTATGTGTTACTTTGCCTCTACCCTCTTACTTTTAAAATCCCCCGTGATTCAAACTGGCTGAATTCTGAAGGCAGCAACAAACGGCAGCAAACAAACCCAACTGCTTCAGGACAGACATGTCCCTCTTCTCCTCCAAGGCAGTGCTGCCAGCTGCCACCAGAATGAGTCACCTTGAGTACAGAAGATGCCCCCATTTCCTTCACAAGGGTTTTCCTGCCTGAAGCTGTTCCCCAGCTCATGCTCACTGATGAGGGCAGGATGGACAAGGGCAGGGCTGCTGGGACCTCTCTCTGCAGCTGGTCAGGCCTAGTCCACATGACACAGAGAACAGCCCAGAGATTCCCAAAAGCACTACTACTCCCTCTGAAAAGCCCCCCTGATCTGACAGAGCATCACCCAGAGCTCCAGTTAGGGCAAAGAGGGAAGAGCAGCTTCCTGGCTTCCTCCTTTAACAACGCTCCTCAACACCAGTTTTGTCAAGCAGCCTCCCAGCTATGCTGAACTCAACTTTCCAACAGTAGCTGCAAGGTAGCAAGCCAGAAACCTGGATCCTTGTGGAAAAAAGGGAGAGAAGAGAGAGGGGGTACAGTAGCTGCAACAAAGTAGGCTGTGGGAAATGCCATGCAATGGTTCCAAACAAGCTTTTGGGTAAGCACCTGCTGGCATGAAAGGCGGCTGCTGCCATGAGCCTCACCCTGCTATGTGAGCCCGCGATTTATAGAAGTGATTTTTTTCAAACCTGTTCATGAGAATTCACTGAGAACTTCTCCATTTTACAGATTTAAAAAAGCCTGCACCAAAAATATTCACAGTTTATTTTTTCATGAAACAAGTAACTAGTTAACACGTGACAATGCGAAGCGGAGGTGGACAGAGCAGTGCAGAGACCTCTCTGGTTACAGCAGGAGCTAGCTGGGCACTGGCACTGAGGAAACCCTACTTACACAATCTACATGACTAAGTCCAGCTCATGGGAAGGCTTATAAATGTAAATTCAAGATTTATTTTCCTTCTCACACATGATAAATACTTAACATATTGAACGTCATAATTTTTTTAAAAATTTTTGTTTTAAAACATTAGTGAATGCCCTTAATGTAATCTTCTCTCTCAATGGATCTGAGTTGTCCTGATTCCCTTTGTGGAGGAGTCACACAGAAATGCAAGCTGCTTGCATTTCCCTAGTTTCAGCAGCAAGCAGGAACTGACCTGCCAGTCTTCCCGGAAAAAAACAACATTAAACAAGGAAGCTTCCACAAGCTGTAAAGCTTTTCCAAGTCGTGAGCTATTCTACGAAGAATCTGAAATGATTTGGACTAGGGAAGAGATGCACCATTGCACTGGTAATGTCCCCTTGTGCCCAGCACATCCAGCCTTTACAGCAGGACGTTGTCTCAGGGTGCACACATCAGGAAAGGAGAAGGGATTGGGATTTGTCTTGGTACAGGTGTCTGCCTCCCTTCATAGAAAACTGCAAAGCTCATGACCATCTGCTCTGGGAGCAGCAGGCACTTGCAAGCCAGGTGGGAACAAGGACCTGCTCCCATGTTGGAGGAAGAAGGTCAGCATGGGGCTAGACTCTCCCTCCTGGGGAGGGGCCTGCGGATCTGTCTGGAAGGAGAAGGATACACACACTGGAGCTGCACAAGGGTCTGGCGGCAGCACGGAGATCCGAGGCTGTGGCCCCAGATCGGTGGAGCTCAGGTAATTACAGAGGTAATGTGTTGTGAGAGTGGGAAAAAGCTGGTCAGCAGTGTTTCCTCGGCAGGACACCAACCCTATCCAGGCCAGGCTGCGCCAACGAAGGAGGTCTGTCCTCCTCCTGCCTGAGGGTGCCACTGGTCACAAGATGCTGCAGGTCCCTGGGACTGCCTGCCCCACGAGCACCACAGCCAAGCCAACTTCTGCCTCAACGCTTGAGTGAATGGCTTTCAGCAGGCCTAGTCTGGACACCAGCCCGATGACCACCAGGTACTAAACATTGCCTTCACTGTAAAAGGGAGAAGAGGGAAAAAGAAAGCCAGCCAGCTGCTGGAGCCCACCGTGTTCCAGTGTGAGAACTACAATTCAGTTGGATGGATGCACACAATGCACACACACATGCACACCAACACAGTCCAGTTAATTCAAGTCTCCTTTGGTTGTAGAAGAGTTAAGCCAGAAGCTACACAAGGGGAAGGTGTTGAGATGGGTCCCGATCCAGCTACGGCACCCTTGCCTCTGTGCTGTGCAGCGAGCGGGACAGGCTTGGCTTGCTGCTGGCAACACCAGGTGTGATGGGAACACGTTCTGAACACGTCTGAGGCAAAGGGAGAAAGGACTGCTCAGTCCGCTGGCTCACACTGACAACAGAGGTCTAGAAGAGACTGGATGGAAATTTGAAAGGGAGCACTTCCCCCTTGGCAGGGCAGTGCTCAGCACCTCCAGGAACCCACTCTGCTCTGCTCCGCTATTGCTGCTTTATGGGTCGCTACGCTGTCAAGTGCAGGAAAACACTCCGTGTGTCCTATGCTAAAGGATTAAGACACAAGAATGAAAAAACTGCCAGATGACTTCTTCCAAGGTTTCTCTTTTCCCTGACTTGCTCCAGATTTCCCACTTCTTGGGCCTGGCCAGTCGCAGCTTTGTCAAAAAGGTGCCTGGATGGATACTGCCTATTGCTGGAGAAAACTGCACTGAGCGAGTGAGTGCAGGAGCTCCTCTCCCATCTCACTGGAGACGATCCCTGTCCTTGAGCAAACCACACACACAGCATGTCTCAGTGAACACATGGACAAACCTCGTAAAGCAACGTCCTGCACGGACAGAGACCTGGGCAGGTGACATAAAATCCCTTCCCTGCTTCTGGAGTCTGGCAAGGACACACACGCGACTGCTCACCACATGATCCCTGAAACATCTCCAGTGCCAGGGCAGCCTGACTGATCCACTTTCTTTAAATGCAGTAACAAGAGCAAAGGCTCCTGGCTGTGCCTGGGAACCCACCTAGGAATCAAACCTGGAGCTTGAACATGCTGGATCAGTAATGTGACCATTTCAATGGAATTGGAGATTTTTACCCAGAGTGGACTCTTTATTTCAGCTTTACCATTTGTAAAAGGAAGAGGAAAAGGTCACAGATGCTCTCTCCCTTTGGCTGAGCCAGACTCAGATTTAAGAGAATGTCTTTGCTCATGTCACAAGAGAATATGGATGGGATGTGCATGGGTTAGGGGCTGGGCTCAGGGAAGTGAATAAAAAAAAACACAAAACAAAGATTCCCCCTCCCTAAACATTAAATGACTGAAACCTGCCTCCCATATTCACCAACCTCACTTTGGCTCTGAGTCAGCCAACTCACGACAGACAGAATCCTGGTTACGGGCTAGCGCTGTGTTTTGTTCAGGCAAAGGGTCCTGCCCCCGAGGAGTCTGTGCTTTTCCACTCAGCCAAGCAATCTGATCAATTGTCTGAAGGTTCGTGACAAGCCACTGCATCTGCTCCGGGGGCACTGGCGCTTCCCTGGCAGGCCGAGGGGTCTGCTCGAACGCACACAATCTCTCTGATGTCCACGGGGTCTGCTCCGAGGGGGCTGAGGCCACTTCCCAGCTGGGCTGAAGGGTTGGCTCTGGTAGTTTCTCTGCTGTCCGGGAAGGCTGCTCCGCAGGCGTCAGGGCTTTCGCGGTGGACCAGTGGCTTTGCTCGTGAGTCTGCAGTTTCTCCGTAGGCCAAGGTACTTGTCCAGCATGTGCCACCACCTTCCCAGCAGACCAAGAGATTTGCTCCCCAGCTAACATGGTCCTCTCTTTCTGCTGGGGACTCAGCTCCATGGCTGGGGCTCCTCTCTCCTTCAGCTGAGCGTTCTGGTCGACGGGGCGCAGCGCCTTCTCTGACAGCAACAGCCTCGGAGCTGATGCAGTTAGAGGTTTGTCCAAGGCTTGAGGCCGAGGAGCCACAGCAGCAGCCAGCTTATCTGATGCCTGAGGCCATGGGGATGTAAGAGCGAGAGGCCTCTCCAAGGCCTGAGGCCGAGACACTCCGGAGCTGAGAGCCTTTTCCAAAGGAAGAACCCGCAGGGCCCCGGAGTCAGCAGCCTTCTCTGGAGGAAGGGGTCGCAGCACCCCAGGGGGGAGAGACTTCTGTGTGAGCGGGATCCGAAGGGCCCCTGAACTGAGACCCTTCTCCGTGGGCAGGACATGTGGTGACCGGGAGCCAGGGGCCTTCTCCGGAGAGAGGGGCCAGGGCAACCCTAAGCTGGGAGCCTTCTCTGTGGGCAGGGTCTGAGGCAGACCTGAACCAGCAGCCTTCTCTGGAGGCAGGGGATGGGGTGACCCAGAGCTGGGAGACTTCTCTGTGTCAGGGACCCGCACTGCCCCAGAGAAGGAAGCCTTTTCTAGAGGCAGAGATTGTGGTACTGCTGATCCAGGAGCCTTCAATGAGGGCAGGATCTGTGAGACTGGGGAGTCTGGGACTTTTTCAACGGGAACAGACCACAGCACCTCAGGACTGGAAGCCATCTCCAATGCTGGGACCTGTGGCACTGCAGAGCTGGAAGCCTCTTCCACAGCCTGTGGCTGTGGACTCTGGGCAGAGGAGTTGTCCAGCAGCTGGAGCTGATTGGCCTCAGGAGGCTCATCCTCCGGCTGGGACTGCAGCATCCCCACCGTAGCCAGGAGTCTGTCAGACAGTGGAGGATGCAGGCATTTCACGGGGAACTCATCCAGCAGCTCAGGCTGCTGGGCCCTGCTGTCAATGAGGGACTTGTCCGATAACTCCAACACCTCGGGGGCTTCAGGAGTCTCATCTGACAGCTGGAGCTGCAGGTCACCAGCAGTAACAAGTGACTCATCCAACGGGGACCTCGGTGATCCCGGAGGAGATTTGCTGGGCAGCTGAGGCTGTGAGGCGTCACTGGAGGACTCGTCCAGTGGCCAGAGCACCGCGTTGCTGGGAGGTTTGTCGGGCTGCTGAGGCCGCAGAGCTACAATGATGGGCTGCTTCTCTGACTGCAGCCTCAGGGACAGGGCAGCCTGGGGCTTGTCTGATGGCTGCAGGCGAAGCGACAGGGTGGTGGGAGGTTTGTCCGAAGGCTGAAGCCGAAGCGAAAGGGTGGTGGAGGGTTTGTTGGATGGCTTCAGCCTCAGTGACAAGGTGGCGGGGGGTTTATTTGACGGTGGCAGTCTCAGAGCCAGGGTGGCAGGTGGTTTGTCTGGTGAAGGTAATCTGAGGGCCAGGGTGGTGGGGGGCTTGTTTGATGGGTGCAACCTCAGGGCAAGGGTGGTGGGGGGCTTGTCTGTAGAAGGCAGCCTCAGCGCTAGGGTAGCAGGGGGCTTTTCTGGTGACTGCAGTCTGAGGGCCACAGACTGAGGTAGGCTGTCCAGGGGCTGAACACTCAGGTCTGTGTCTGCCTCTGTGTCTGCAGGCAGCTGCTCAGGTGGTGGCTGGGTGTCCTCGCCGTTAGTCAGGCCTTCTATGGGAGGCGCATACTCACGAATTTCTCCTGGCTCTAGAGGATGAGGCCCACAGGGATCATGCTCTGTACAGCACAATCGTCCATCCAGCTTGGAGATAAAGAGCATTCCTTCCCGGTGCTGCTTGCAGAAGGACCTGGGGCACATCTCGCAGAATGAAGCTGCTTCCTTACCACACACATCACACTGATGCCACGGGCACTCCCACTTTCCTGCAGCACAGACACGGGAGAAAAGACACACCTTAGGAGAAGGGCAAGAGACAAAGGCCTGCAGCAAAGGGAGTTCAGGGAAAAGTGAGAACATTCCTGTAATACCCACATAAGATTCTACATGTCCTCTTCAGTTTCTGCCTTAGCTTGACAGGCAGTTAACACGAATCTGCATTCTCAGAAGCAGCAAGGGCAATGGTAATAATGACAAACACAAGCCACATCAGCTCAGACCAAAAGCCCATCTGGCTCCCGCACAGCACTAACCAACAGAGGTGTCTAGGGAGGAGCAGACACTCCCAGCTTGTACTTCCCTGTAGCTCTGATTTTCATAGAAAAGAGCAGTGGTTATCCGTGCACAACACTCAAAGGACTTTTTAAGCAAAGATGCCAGATTCATCTTTTAATTCTGGGTCAAGAACCTCCCTTCCTGTTTTTCAGAAAGAAGAAGTGAGAGAGCAGTGATCACAAGGGCTAAGTTTCTATTGTCTCTGAACCCAAAGGCATATCCTTAACCTCTGGCCATGTATGGCCATGATAAAACAAAGCTGCTCCCCCAGCAGCTCCATCTTCACAGCAAACCTCTTGACCATCAGTACCAATACCACCAGCAGTCAAAACACAACATTACACTTCAGAGACTGCTACTTTTCTCACTTGTACATGACCTCACTGGCACAACCTCCTGCTCCCTCAGCCAAGGCTGTGGCTGGCTCTACCAAATGCCTCCAGTTCATGGACACAACCAGGCACATGCTGAGCTCCTGATCTCTCACCACAGGATGAGTAAGGATGTTTTTCCAAATACACCTCCTGCCTCTGTGCTCTCCCAGCACCTCACATCCCCCATCTCTCCTGCTCCCTGCCTTGCTGTGGGGAGCAGCTCCTGGCAGTGCAGCCCTGGCACAGAGCTCTGAGCCAGAGGGGAGCCATGAACACCAGCCAGGTCAGAGCACTTCCCAGCCTGCCTGAACCAAACCCACAGACCTGTGCCTGTGGCTACCAGCTCCTTTCCAGAGAGGCTGGTTCCTGCAGCACAGCACTCAGCAGCTGTGGGCTTTGCTCCCTGGACTTGTGCAACAGCAGCTCTTTACTCTCCTCTCTCACGCTGCTTTTCCCCTGGGGTTGAAGGCAACACGTAGTAAGTTTTTCCCCTCCTTTGAAGCCAGTCCAAGGCTTCTGTTCCAGTCTCAAAATATGCACACTGTTCTTCTGTGTCTTTTCCAATTTTTCAGCATTTTTTTCCAAGTGAGGATGTTTAACACTTCCCATGGTCTCCCCTGTTCCTGGCTCCTGGTGCTGCAGCACAGGCTGTCACTGCTTCCCCTGCACCAGCAGCATCCCAGAGAGCCACGCAACACTGGGCCCCTGCAAAGACCTTGGGACCATCCTTATAGAGGTCATTTGTACAGATGGAAAATAAAGTAAGTCAAAACCTGCCAGTTTGTTGCAGGAAGGATAAATCCTATGAAACCACTCTAATGGTCTTTGACAGGATAAAAAGGTCTAATGAATAAGCATCCTCTCCAGGGACAGCCCAGAGCTCTTGGAAGTAAGATCACACAATTAGCAAACATGCAAACAAGCAGGAAATTCCAATTACTTGACAGCAATGCCTGTGGCAGAGGAAACATTTGAAGTAGAAAGTGCAGAACCTTTCATGTCCTGAATGATACTCTGAGGAGCAGGCTATGAAAATCACTGCCTGTGTGTAAAAAGAGTAAAATTGCTAGAACTGACTGAAAATTATTCTCAAAAAATAGTTATTAATGATCTTATGGCAAACTGAGAAGGCATTTCCAATTACATCCTTCAGGAGTGTATTTTAATCTGTACAATATTTTAAATTTCTGAAAGCGGAAAAACAAATACTCTTACAGATACAAGTAGATAACATCAAGCCTGTAAGGAACTGCAAAAATCCAGCTGGACAGGCTCAGAATTTAAACTGAACAAATGCTCTTGCACCAACAAGGTGTAATTAAATAAAGACAGGTGCAAAACAGGAACAGAAGGGGAAGAAATAAATATGAGAAAAGAATCAAGATGAAAACTCAAGGAGGATAAAGTAAACCACCAACATTACATCAATATAAGTTATTTTTGCAAAACAAGTAAAACAGTTTCTGAAGAAATTTTATGTAAAAAACAAAATATAATTATTTTTTTCTGTCAGAGTAAGCAAGGCCTCGGCTGCAATGCTGTTAAAATACTTGTTTCCAGTTTTAAAAAAATGTGTAGGCAAGTGGGACACAGTCCAGAGTAGATCAAGAATAAAAACTTGTGGTTATATTTGTATAAGCCGGAAAAGGACTGAGACAACAAACTTCCACTATGTAAAAAAAACGTGTATCAGAGAGCAGGCGATCCTTTGTGTTTTTAAGTTGGGCTGTTAGGAGAAACTTTGCAAATGCAAAGCAGGGGAACAGGCTGGACTGTACTTTTTGAGTATTTTTTAATTTCAAATTTTTGCCCTCATTTCACCACAAACTAGAATATGCTTTGGTACTGTTCTCTTAGGTATGAACTAATGGCTATTCAGACATTTAAGAGATTCTTTTCTAATTTCTGTTTTCCAGCAGTGCTTCTCCTCACCATTCAACTCACAACTGTCTTCAACTTTGGGAAAACAGCCGGTGTGATGACCAAGACCTAAGCTATTGTTGGGATTACGCTCTGCCAGCTCCCAAGAATGGGGTCAGTTCACAAGCACCATCACTTAGGTAAGGACCAGCTCCCCCTTCAGCAACTAGTTCACCTTTTTGCAGTTACAGTGGGGTGCAAACCAGGGCTGGGTTGTTTGGGCAATAAGGTCTGTTCAAGTGAGAAAGATTTCTCTAAATGTCAAGATGCTGTAAATAGGGTGCAATGTCCTGAGCAGCACCCAGGAGACCCAGAGCCAACACCGTGACCCAAGCAGAGCCCAGCTGTGCAGAGCACTGACCTGCAGGTCTCTTGGTCAGATTGAGGCAGTCTGCATGGTACACCTTGGGGCAGCCTGACTTCTTACAGGAGACCAGCTGCCCTCCGTCCCCGCAGCTGAAACACTCGTCCTCCCGCTCCTTCATCACCTCTGCCTGCGACCTGCGCTTCATCTGCGGCCGCCTCTTGAGCTTCTTGGACTTCTCCTCGCTGAGGCTGGGCTGGCTCTGTGGGTGAAACAACGTGGGTAAAGGCAGGGCTCTGGGTGCTCCACCTGCTCCCCTCCTGCTGCAAACCCTGCTGACAGAAATCACACTGCCAGCTATACCTGAGACCTGTGCAGCATCTCTAGTGCCGCTCGGTATTTGGCAGCCAATTTACTACAGCAAATAGCTGCCCCTTCTTTTGAAAGAGCCTGGAAGTCCTGCAGCAAAGCTTGGCTCAACATGGGCTTCATACAACTAGCAACAGCAGAATGAGTAGCTTGAGCTGCCTGGTGTCACTTGAGCTCATGCCACCTCTCACAGACTCTTCAGGTCAAAGCAATCAGGTCTCCTGGCACACATGATTCATAAGGAGTCTATCCAGGGCCTTCCTGCACTTTTTCACATTCATCACTTCCCTCTACATTTTCAGTCTGAATTTATCTGTCATCTGTTTAGACCTATTTGTTCTTGTGTCAATGCTGCTCTTTTGCACCAGAATCACAGAATCTTTATGGTTGGAAAAGACCTCCAAGAGCATCAAGTTCAACATTTGAAGCTTTTTTATCTCCCTGAAGAAACCTCTGGGACACACTCTCCTAGTTGCAAACTGAAACTTTCACAGTCTGCACACTCAGCCTTCCCACTGGCTTTTATGTGCCCTTATTGAGTATACTTATCCCAAACGAAAATTGCAGAATTACACATGCTACCTCAGATAACACCTCACAGGCAGTGTACAGACATCAACACTAAGCCAAAAGAACAGGAAATTCCCCCAAGGCACTGCCCTCATTTGCCTTTTCCACAGCTGTTTCATATCACAGCTCAGTCCTGTGGCAGCTGAGCTGCACAGTGGCTCCTTCTCCATCACAACTGCCCAGCCATGACCTTCTCATGGTGGATTTATTTCTGCTATTAACCTCTCCAGGTGTGTACTGTGGAATATCCAATCTCCATTCCCCCTATACTCAGTTATTCCTTTGCAACTGCCCCATCCTCTCACTCCTCCCACGCCAATGACAACTGAACTCAGCGTCATCAGTACAGTTAAATTATCCCTGTAGTGAAGTAACTACAACTGGACCCAGGACAGGCAACTTAATGGTTCAAGTGCTCTCTTCTCTGGCCTAAGGCTTCCTCCAACCCTGCTTTTCCAACTCCCCCACCAAGCCAGGCTGAGCCTCTCTTTGTGTCAAACACTCAACTCCACAAACATGATGTTTCTTGCCCCCATTCCTGACCTTATCAAAGCACCATCAGTTTAGTTTATCTAAGGAGACATAAGCTAAATTCTGTGCCATTTTCTACATCTCTTTGTGTTCAAATACATGTTCTCCATGCAGGACATCTCTGTGTGCTGAGACAATGCCTATGAAGCAATTTTTACATTATTTATTCTGCATAAATATCAGCCATAACATTTTCATCACCAAAACATTTAAAAACCTTGGTCTCCAGACCTATAATATTAGAACTCTGCAGTTGGCTACGCAGCTTTCTGTCACCAAGGAGTTATCTCTTGATTGTTTCCCTCCCCTTCACATGTGGATGTTTCTGCTTTCATACCATCATTCCCCCTGACAATGGGGACAAGCCAGGCCATTCTTATCACTGAAAATGCAGGCACTGAAATGCCTCCACCTAAACTATGCCACCGATTTTCAGCGCCTAGTTCCTCGGCCATCTAATTACAAAGAGAACAAGAAAATCCCTTCACAGCTAATTTGAATGTCTAAGAAGTCTAACAGCTGGACTAAGCGATTCCCACTTGCTCCCTGCAGTACAATAGACTTCCAAACATTCTTTCACACTCCCCGTTTGAAGGCACTTTTAAGAGTGAATTTGAGTATAATCAGTTTTGTTCTGCTGTATGATCAGGAAGCGTAAAAATGCATCTATTGTGAGAAGAATTTTTTAAAAAACCACCCCAAGGTACTGTTTTCTCGGTATTGTTTCTTAGCCCATCTCAACAAGACGGAATGAGTCGCCTCAGATATCACAATGGAACATGAACGCCAACTAAAGGGCACCTTTCTGATTTCCATCCTGTAACCCGCATTTTCAAGGCAAAAATGACAGTCAAACCGTGTATAACACAGGGGCAGCACAAAATCAATTGAACTTTAAATCACAACCAGAGAAAGAACTAAACACATCAGATGTGCAACTCCCCTCATCTGTCAGCTCCTGAAGACATCCATTTTTTATTTTTATAAGTTAATTTTTCTGAAGAACTAATCTCTAGAGAATTCATAAAACCTTCCCTATATATTGATGGGGCTCAACAACTGTGTTGCTGGAGGTTTTTAACCCTTAACTGTGGGCACGGCAGGATGCACATGCCAGAGCAGAGGGATTACAGACTGATTTGGTGAAATACCTGTAACAAACCAACAGCTGAGACATAGATTTAGCGGGTAACAGCTGGGAACTCGGCCAACTGCTCTTGTTATTTCCTTCTCCCAGTGAGAACCAGCTCACACAAGGAGGTAATTGAAATCAATTCCTGTTACTGCAACATTACAGTTACAAATCGAAGCCCTCAAAAAGTCAGTGAGTTCTAAAAGCTAGTGGTTTTTCTACTACAGATATGGCAAATTTCTTGTGTCTGTCTGATGTGTAAAAATTGGTCACTTCATAAGATCAGAATTAAAGCAAGAACTTTGCTTCAGAATAGATGGTGAGGTAGCAGCCTCCTGGCTCTAAAACAACTTTAGTGTGAAGGAATGTGAGTTTGCTGGTCTCCATGTATGCTCACAATTTACTCAAGCCTTTACTTTGGGAAATTGGCTGAGTTGTGTTTTCTTGGTTATCTGATGAAGTCTTTCCCATGCCTGTCCTTTGTTCCTCTAGCGCTATGGAAATTGTCATGATAAGAAGTAGAAAATTAAAAAAAAAATTAAAAAAAATTACCTCTTTTTTTTTCAGTGTAAAATAAAACTTCCTGTCATTATTTATAGCAACTCTGATAACTGAAGACTAAGATTTGCTCTCTCAGAATGAAAACTCGAATATTTAACTCATTTCAAGCACTGTTCCCATGGCCACACTGAAATCATCTCTTCAACCTGAAACCTCTCCAACCAATGAATGATACACATCTATGCAAAGAGGTGATTTGGAAGAACAAAAGCTTAAAGGATGCATCATACCTTTGGCCTTACTCCAAGGAAGCCACTGCAGTTTGGGGCACCACATTTGCAAACAGTCTTTCCATTTCCCAAACACTCCAGATTGTAGTTGAAAGTCAACTCAGTCCCTGGCACAAAAGCAGATCAAAACCAAGCAAGTTGTTAATGAATTACAGAGTAGAATGTTTCACTGCTGAAGTAAAAGCCCTTTTTAAATACAATGTCACAAATGACTGCCACCATTATACAAGGACACCAAACTATTAATCTCCCCATAGATCTGTGTAGATTGAAAATTCAGTGCAACCCCTCATCCCCCTACCACATTTTACAGCTAAAAATGGGATTTATCCTGTAACAGGGCCCTGTATCAACCTCCACTGATACCATGGCTGTGTGTGTTTCATTAAATTAGTGCTGCTGTTAAGCCTCATGAATACCTGCATGAGAATAAAAGTTAAATTCCCTTCCAGGGTGCTACACACCCTCCCTTTTCCTTACAGAACCCCCGAGGCTACTGCAGGCATTGACAGTGTGTTCCTTACCAGCTTTGATATTTACAAGTGCGAAGAGCCCGACCCGAGTGTCACCATTCACACACCATTTCTGAGTCTCACAGTTGGGCTGGCAGCAATGGTTCATGAACCGAGCATAGTTGCCCTTTGGCCCAGCATCAATGATTCGATCCTAGAATTGCAAAAAAACCTCAGAAAACCACATTTCAATCAGCTGTTATCAACTGCAATCAACCAGCTCTGATGCCTCTGGCCAGAGCTGGCAGATCACATGGCAATACAGCCTCCTGCACAGCATCCTTCTCCTCAAAGACAAGAGGGCTCCAAAACAGCCAGGACAGTGCCACTGTTGGCTTTCTGGGAAACTTCTCCCTGTTGCATCTGGATAAACACCACCCCAGCACATTTCCAAGGTAGTGCTTGTGGTTCCAGGCCCCAACTTCTGCTTAAAAGCAAAACAGTAGTTCCTATTTCTTACAAGTCTGTATACACAAGGAAAACAGGAAGAGTGTGTAAGCTGAGGTACACTGGTGCACAGCTTGTTATGGGGTTGGAGAGGAGAGGGAAGCTGCAACTGAGATTTGCTTTTGTAGTAATGAGGGAGATGTTAACACTTGGGTCTGCCCCATCACCCAGACAAGGAGAACATGATATGGTCAGTGTGAACTTGCAGGAGGATGAGGGGAAAGACATGAAGCAGTCACTGCTATCCTGCCCCACACTCGACAGCTTCCTCCCCATGTCTGCTTTCATGGTTTCCTTCTCATCTTTCCCTGGTTGAGTGACAAAATGTGGAAAGCAGCTGACAAAACCACTTAAACCTCTGAAAATCAGGAGCTCATAGCAGCAACCTGGCCTGCAGGACCCACTGGGGAGCCTGTGGGTGTAACTAAATCCAACACTCTACTGGGAACAGCAAGACCTGAGATCTCAACTTAGATGAAGGTGTTGCTGTACCTATAACTTACATGTTTGAGGTCTGATGCCTCTTCTGGCACACACCAGCCCTGTTCTGGGCTCTCCAAAGTTCAGCTGCTGGGAAGCATCCCAGTGTTCTTAAATTCAGCCTCTTATGCTGAAGCAGGATCTATGGCCCTCAGACAACTGACCTCACCTCTTCTGAAAAAACTCAGGCAATATCTGTTTAGACTTTCCTCCTAACCCTGAAATCCAACCTGAAGTTCCTCTACTACAAGTTAATTCATTTAGTCCTTTCAGAAAAAATGCAGACCAGCTCATCAGCAATGCTTACCACCTTTTTACTAGATGGAGTATCATGCCTTTCTTCCCATCTTTTCACTTCTGTTTAGGACGCTGGCAAGAGATTCCTTGCACATACCTTATCCAGTGTCAGCATGTAGAAATTGGTAATGTCGTGCTCCTGAGCATAGCGGATTCGGGCTCGGCACTCCTCTTCATCAATTAGCTCCCCAACATATTCATTAACAAATTCACCCTGCCAGACAGAAAACAACAAGCTGGTAACACAAGACAAATTATCTGCAGGATGGAGGGATGTCCACCTTTGTGCTAGAACTTAGCTCCTGTTTCCTTCCTAAAAATCTCTCCCTGTGCTTTGCAGCCAGTTTGACCTACAACCTTCACCAAGAGCCCTGAACCATACATCCGTTTCACATGCTCAAATAACTCAAAATAAATTAAATAAAGAACTGTGACCATCAGGTTATTCTTTGTGCCAAAGAAAGAATTAGCATCCAGGGACAGCACAGAAGTTAACCACAAGAACAGCACTTGGCTGCAAAGCTCAAAGCACTGCCCTAATTGCATTCCAGCTGAAAACAATATCCCTTTGGGGACCAAGCACATGGAGCAGCAGGATGCACCTGGGGCACCTGCTCCTGCAGTGAATCCATGGAGTTCTCCTGTGGTGAAGTACTGCAGAGACTGTACTCCAGCCACTGAAGACAACCCCAGCTCTGCTCCAGGGGAGGCTAATAGGTCCCCCCACTAAATAACTCAGTGTTTCTGTTTCCACACTGTTTGCTGAAAGTGAAACAAGCACATGGAATGGCAGAAGCATCCTTTAACTTATGGCACAGCAGGCAGCAAAGTTTTCAGCAGGACAGACTCACATTTTGCCTCTTCTATCAAGGCCTCTCTCTTCTCTGTCATCCCTACTCCTTTTTCAGACATTCTTCTCCCTACTACTCTGTTTCACTTCATCCTTTATTAGCTTTGGGGTTCTTTCAGATTTAACATTCCTTCTTCTTTGCTCAGCACAGATGTGCATACAAAGAATTACTATTCTTTACATTTAAAAAATACATACAAGTGTTTTAGGCGGAGATAATCAGTTTCAGCAGCAATAACAGCCATCTCCAAGACACTGCCCTTTTTTAAGATCCAAGCCCTGGTTGCTGTTTCTGACACAAGATTCTCATGCTGGGTAAGCCTGGCTAGTCAAGAATGGGGGGGAGGAATAACCACTGTTCCCATCTGGAAATCCTGAGTAACATCCCATTGTTATTACAAGCAGACTGACCAAGCAATCACCTTTCTTACCCCATGGGATATCAACATGCAAATCATTTTCTCGGTCAGCTGAGCCAAAACACTCTTTGCCAAGACCAGAAAGATTAAATTCATCCATTTTCTTTCTAAATGGCATTCTACAGCAAGAAGTCTTCTTCAAATTCAGTTTTCAAACCAAAAGCAGTAAGAAAGAGGAGCAATAAGAGACAGCAACACAGAGAAAGTGACACAAAGAGCGCACGTACCTTCCTGATGTCTGTTTTGGCCTGCAAGCCCCAGCCTCGTGCCAGCGTGCGGAAGATCTGCACCTCGGGGTACTGGCGCTTGGAGAAGCACTGGTTCTGGCAGCGCTCGCCGGCAGGACACACCAGGGGGTGGCACTCGTAGAGCAGCATGCGGTTGATGCACTCCGAGTCCAGCCCGCAGGGGTTCTCGTCCGTGGGTTTGCAGTTGCAGCGCGGTATCTCCGACAGGTCTGCCGTGAAGATCTGCACCTTCCCCACCGGCCGGTTCACCTTCAATGCACACGAGGGACATGAGCTCTTGGGAGCTGCAGGTTACCCCGACAGGCACTTCTATACTCCACCCTTGCCTACGAGCTGGAAGGCTGCAGTGACTTAGTGACAGTGAGGGGCAGAACGACACAAGTACAGGCACAGCTGTACTTTTGGGAATGCTATTTTGAGAGGCAGAAGGTTGGAGGAAAGAGCACAGGAGGATGCAGGTTCCCCACTACCATTGCCTTGTGCAGTGTGTACTCTGTGATCCTGGAAGGGCAAGAGGCTGCCAAGTGTCCCTGTCCCATCATCACTGAGCCCACATCCAGCTCAGGTGGCCAGCCCAGTGCTCTTGCTGGGCACACACCATCCCTGTGATCAGCACCAAACCACTTTCTGCATCAAACTGCATCTTTTCCAGTCTGAGTGTCAGGTGCTTTTCCTCAGCTTTCCCTTACTGCCCTGCATTTTGAATGTTACCTTCAAGCTGGTTTGTGGTCTCAGCTGTCACACCTGTGACAGAAGGCCTACCATGCAGTTACCTCCCTACCCAACTGTCCTGCAGATGTAAGTGGAAGCCAAACCAGACAAGGCTGGGGTTGGAAGGCCCAAAGAGGAGCTCAGAGTTAAGCCAAGGAGCTCTCTAAAAACCGCTCCAGAAGGAAGCAGAGTGCAGCACCAGGTGGAGAAGCGACTGGCGTGTCTATGGCATGAGCTGGGTCCTTGGGGTTTGGTTAAAGGCAGCGAGCACTGAAAAGCAGGCAACAGAGAGTCAGGACTTTGGAGAGAGACACTGAAGAAAAGCTCCTTGCTGTTCTTTCCCTGCATGAACCATTGTTTCACTTTCCTCTCCCAGAACACAAAAGGAAGGGATTTTAAACTGTTAAACTATTCCAGCCCCTGTGTAAGTTACCTAGTCCCACCCACAGAGTTTCCACAAGGACAGCCTGCCTGGGGCTGGCCCAGTCCTGATCCTCCTTTGTTTAAACACAAACCCTGCAGAAAACCCTCATTAATTTCTTCAACAGTCTCCCCCACCTTCCTCCTAGAATATTGTCCCATCTCCAACCTTCCTTGCCATTCAGGTTCTCCTCTGCTGCTTCCCATCTCTTACCCAGACTCGTCACCTCATTAAGAGTGGCAAGACTCACAGGACTGGGTCAATCTACCACTGGCACTGCTCTAGCACTGCCTCTCCACACCACACATGTCCAACAAACATGCCCTACTCTCTGAGACTGGAAAAAAACCAAAACAGGGCAATGCTTGGACTAGTCACAAGCTTGACTTGATAAAGGATCCCAAGTGTATTTTGCAGCAGCCTCTTGTGTGGGTGTTCTTTGGGATGGACTTGAGGTACTGATCTCCTTAGAAGGAGTGGACACAAGAACTTCAGCTATTCTACCCTGAAGCCTTCTCCAGTTCACCATCTGCTCCTGCAAACTGCTTTTCTTTCAGAGAGACAAACAGCTTGCACCCAGACCTCAGAAGAGCTGCCATGAGTAATGACCACAACCGTCATTATTTATATAAAAGGGTATTTCAAAGGCTCTAAACTGCTTCCAAAGTTCCTTCATGTTGCGGCCAGAGAGGCCTAAAAATAGCTGTAATGAGAAACTACTTCCTTCACTGAAGCTGCCTGGCCCATACTGCTGCCACAGCAGTCAGTTGTGCTCTTTACACCACACAGTAACTCATCCAGGACATACCTACCTGTCTAGAAATCCTAGCTAGATACAAAGTGACAGAAATCAGTTAAGCTTTCATATTTTGCTACATTTAAAAAGGGAAGGAGCAGACAGAAGCAATAAAAAAAAGAACACAGGCCCTGAGTCAGTGGGTTTCTGGTCAGTCGGGATTCACTTCTCAGACACAGGAACATGCTTGGCCCCAGCTCTCAAGTCACCTCCATCCTGTAAGACTTCTAGTGCTGCTCCAATTCTGACTCAATAATAATAATAACTAACAGGCCTTAACATGAATAGTTCCCCAAAACTGAGGAAAAGAGCTGATACTGCAGCCTGTACACCTGCTTCAGTATTTCTGTTCAGTCACCAACTGATACAGAAGGAGACATAAAACAATAGCAGAGATGATAGAAGATGCTGTGGTTTACCACCCTTCAGAGCCCTTCTGCACTGCATCCTGACCACCTCCTGTCCTGCACCACTTGGTCTGCCCACCTTGTCATCAGCATTTGACCATACTGGGCATTACCAGCCCTCTGCCCTGAGTTCTCAACATAGAGACACTTCTGACACTTGTGTCAGACCACACAACTGACATGGACAGCACAGACATGACCAGATCGGTTCCAGCAAATCACAGCACCTCTGTTACTGCAGCCCAGCTTGCTGAGGATGGAAAGAGGATCAAAGAAACCTTCAAGAACAGCCAGACACCCAAAGATCAGAAATGTTTCCGTATACCTGTTAATCACCTGCACCGACAGCTCAAGACTTCTCCTCCGCACCTGCCCCCCACCACCTCCCCTCACCTTGATGTGTTTGTAGGGAGGAGGTTTCTTGTCATTCTTTTTGTCTTCCTGAAGTTGTCTCAGCTCTTTTTGTGCCTTCAACTCTTCAAATCTCACAGCAGCTTCCTGAAGAGCTAAGTGAGAGAACAGGCTCTGTTATGAGGAACTGCCTCTGCTCACACAGAGCTGGGCAGCCACTGTCCACCCAGTGCTCACATGCTTCAACAGAAGAGGGTGAAGAAAAGACCAGTGCAGCAGGGAAGTGTAGAAATTACAGGCAGGGGCCTGCTCACGGGTGATGAAACATCACATCTGTTGGCTATCTTGGGCCTGTCTTCTTGGGCAGAGATGCCAGGCAGCTGCATCTACAACTCTTGAGTGCACTTTTATATCAAGATAATGACTGCATCACACAAAGGGAAGCTGATACAGCAGCAGCTCACTTGAATTTTGAGATGTTATGTCAGAGCTAGACAAGCATTTGAGATCTGCACACTCTTCTCCCTCTCTGGGAGTCAAACAAACACTCTGAGCATGCTGGATGATATACAAGCAGCAGCTCATTCTACAAATTTAATTTAACTTCCATTTTAAGAAGACATTTTTCTCTGCTACAAGAATGACACTTTTCCAAAGAGGAATGAAGAGGGAAAGACCACGTACTTCCCTGGATGAAGACAAGTTACCTTTTTTGTATATGCCATCCACGCCCTTCCCCATCTTGTCTTTGCTGCTGACATCACCTTCCATGTAAGGGAACACACGAGCCTGGTGGGTCCACAGGTAGTCCTTGGAGCCAAAGAACAGCACAGGGAACTCACCGATGTCATGTTTCATTTTCTGGATGTTGACAGGAATTGTCCTGGGATGGCAAATCTCAGCTGGCCACCACCTGCAACACAGGGAAGGGCGGATGAGACCTCTGGCTTCCTCACTTCCAGTCACCTCAAAAGTATGCTACTGCATGGAGACATGGGAAAAAGTGTGTGAGGGCTAACAGCAAGGCTGGTGGGGAGAAAAGAGGCTAGTGGAGGAGGAGAGCTCATGTTTTACCAGTAATGTGCACGTAAAAAAGCCAGAGGCCTGCTGCAATGAACCCTGCAGAGAGGAGCAGCTTCTCACCTCCATCACTATGAGCACTGCATGAAGAAGGGATGGGGACAAGTCTGTTCTATCTTCACCTACCTGTAGCGCCCAACTTTCACCCAGACTACTTCTTTGTAGTGTGGCTTTTTGCCTGCCTTGCAATCATTACAATACCAGCTTCCCTCTGGCATCTCAATGTTTAGACACTCACGGTGAAACGCAGCCGGGCACGACTCGCAGCATAAAAGGCTGCCCCCTGTAAAGAGAAGGAGGAGGAATTTATCAGTCACTGTGCAGAAGCCCCGCAGTCCCAATTTCCAGACAGACGTGGAAAAGGGAATGATGGTCTCCTGCAAGCCCTTTTCAAAAGTTGGGCCCTATTCATGATTAAAAAAAAGAACCCTTCTAAGGATCCAGAAAAGATCCTAGCCTGAAGTTGCACTTAAATGCAGAAAGACAGGGAGGCAATCTCTTCTCTGCAGATCCCATTAGGACAATCTGGATGGGAAAAACTTCTGCCCTTTGTAATGAGCTTTTTCCAGGGCGTTCCCTGGTGCCGGGGGACCCAGCGCTGACCATCTCACCTTCCGAGCAGACAAAGCACCAGCTGACGTTGACGTGCTCGTGGTTGCGGCAGCCCCTGCGCGCAGTGAAGTGGTTGGGGCAGATGATGCTGTTGGAGGCCAGGACCACGGAGCCGGCGGCCAGGCAGAAGTCGTTGGAGTGATACGCGACCGGACACCGCACACAGCGCATCAGGCGACCTGCCACCACAACACAGTGAGCCTCTGCAGGATCACCACTCTCTCCTACTAAAACTAGACTCTACTCATTCCCAAGCTCAAAATGAGCTTTGGAGAAGGAAGCTGACCTTTAATTTTTGTAGAACACCCATGATATACTCACTGGATTCCTTTAAAGTTATTTAATATAACTAAACATACATAAAATTATCAAATCTGTAATACCTATACCATAGTTAAAATCGTATTATTTTGAAATGAAAGATCTCCTGCGTGCCGTGCAGGAACAGTTCAAGAGTTCACAGACTGGGACTGCTTCCTATCATACACAAATAATTACTAAATCAGCTCCGACAGTAATTACAGACAGGGTGTTCCAAGTGCTTAGCTGCACATAATGAAATCCATCCATGTAGCTTCTGAAAACACCAGCACTTGCCTCTTGTTTATCAGATTTTACCCTGAAATTCCAGAACTTCCAGGCAATTCAGACTTCCCTACAGGCCTAGTTTATGTGAGGTTTTTGAGAGCCCATTTTCAGTTCCTCACAGCAGACTATAAACAGGAAGAAGATGTGGGAGAGAAGGGGTAAATGTGACCACCGAGAAGCAGCAGTCAGTCAACAAATGTTCAGTGGGGAAGTGACCGGCTGTGAGCTGCAGGCTTTTGGCCTTGGTGCTGTTTTCTACACCAAATACTGATAAATGGGGGCAAAAAAGCCAACTTTAACACAGACTCTGAGGATAAAAATAGAGCCAGTCTTATTATCACTCGTCTTAAGATTCCAAGGATTAAAGAAAGGCAGGCTTAGAAGCAAACATACACAGCAATCACAAAAGTTTTAAGTTTGATCTTGTGAGATAAAGGTCAAGGTATTGCTGCAAACAGCTCAAACAAATGTTTGCCTGAGAAGCTTAGCCCAAGGGTGTCTCTACTACAAGATGAGAGTTTACATAGAAAAAAAATGGGTAAGTAGAACAATATGATAGTTTGCCCTGTGCTGCTCTTGACATCCTGTGTTGACAGCCTGTGCTGCTAAGCAAGGAACCATCTGCAGCAGTGGCACAGTGAAGAGCAGGTGGGAGAAACACGAGCGTGCCTGTACAGCTCCAGAGATTTGCTCAAAAACCCACTGAGGCCTGAGGCAAGGCTGGACGTGCAGGAATCCGAGCCTCTGGATAGCCTGAGAACATTCCAGCTGCCATGTCCAACCATGGGGAGTGCTGCCGAGCCTCACACACTGACACCACCCCTTCCACTCCCCTGGGAGCAGCTATTCCTCAGCAAACACAGCCAGAGCTGTGGCAAGGACACAAAGGCAACAAAGAACTGGTGACCCAGGTGGACATGAAACAAAGAAAAACCAGGTGAGTGCACCCCCCAGACCACCCTGGAGGACTCTGGTACCTTTAGAGGCAGAGATGTTTGCTGGGTTAGCAGCATGGCAGGTCATGCAGATGTGCAGGGAGCAGCGGAAGCCCTTGTTCTGCAGGACTGTGGGTGGGTATTTCTGTATGCAGGCCTCATGGTAATACTTCCCACAGAGGGGCAGCAAGCACCGCTTCACATCCTCCCCGCAGCTCTTGCACACAAAGCAGGTGTGGACCCCTGGAGAAAGAGCAACGCACTGGTCACACAGGAGGGCTAAATGAGGACCTGATGCTGTCACCAGGCTGCCTAATAGCACAGCACAACTTCCCAGCCTGCTGCACCCATCTCAGAGCACCGATCTCTGCACCAGGCTGGTTTGGCGTGACACTGCAGTAGAACTCCACATCAAAATAAATATTATTATAGCTGGGACTTCAGGCCAGGGAAGAAAAAAAAAATCAATAAACCTACTTTGAGATTTCTCCCCTTTCCCACCTGAAAAAGACTCTTCCTCCCCACCAGACCCCTTTCCATAGTCCCAGGTAAGAATTTGTCTCTTTCCCAGCAGATCATGGACATTCACTTTTTTGTACACCAAGTCTGAATCAACAGTAAGGCTGGTAAATATTTGAAGCCATTATTAATAACTTCAAATCAACAAAGAGTAGGTTTAGATTAAACACCAGGAAAAAAAATTTTTGTGTGAGCGTGGTGAGGTCCTAGCATAGGTTGCCCAGAGAAGCTGTGGATGCCTCATATCTGGAAGTGTTCAAGGTCAGGTTGGACAAGGGTTGGAGTAATCTGATCTAGTGGAAGGTGTTCCTGCCCATGGCAGGGGGATGGAATGCAATGATCTTTAAGGTCCCTTTCAACCCAAATCACCCTGTAATTCTATGATTCCAATTAGAAAGTCATTATCAGACATCAAACCAATAGTCTGAGGACTGATAGCTACCCAGCAGCCCTACAGCAGGCACATCACTCCAGTCACAGAAGCACCAGGTAAGCTCACAGTCCTGCACTCACAGAAGCTGCCCTACCTGTGGAACACTCATTGCAGATGAATTTGCCCTTTGGCATCTCGGAGAGCCCAAGGCACTGCAGGTGGAAAGCACCACAGCACTGTGCCTCACACAGCAACAACTCCCCTGGCTTCTCACAGATCTGTGGGAAAGAAACACAAAAATTGAGCAGTTTTCTACTCTGCAGCATCCCAGACAGCAGCAACCCCCCAGGTTGGCTGAACTGCCGGCAGAGACCCCCTGGGGAAAAATGCTACCTTTTCCTTGTGTCATTTAATTCAGGCAGTTTCTGTATAACCACTGTCATTTACCATGGACTCCCTGATATCCTACATTGGCTAAAATGTAGGATAAAATCTTGCTCTGATCACATCTTTCTAACCTCTGCGAACTTAAGCTGGTTAATTCTACATTAAGTACTTGGAGACTACCTGGGGCACCAATCAGTCCCAGAACTTACACAAAAATACTTTACAGTGGGATAGTTTCAAAGAAATTTCTTCAAGAACATTACCTGACACACATTCTCCTTGAGAGCTGCTCCTCCTCCACGCTCCCCCTGTATCTTTTTGGACGAAGGCACACCATGGTCATTCTCTGACCCCTCCTCATGACCCTCCTTGGGGCTTCCAGCAGTCCCATGAACCAATGTCTCCCCCTTTAAAGAGAAAACTAGAGTTAGGACTGTCAGTAGTGCCTATCCTGACTTGGAAACTACAAATTCAGTCACTGAGCACTTAATGGGTTTGGCAGGTGATTTGTGTGGTACCCACCCTGGAGAGAACATCCCCCATACAGTTCCACCAAAAGATTTACAGGAAAGGAAAGGAAAGAGCTCTTAGTTTACTAGATGATTAAAAATACACACTCAAGGCAATTGCCTTCCTATGCAAGACCCCTCTCTGAGCAAGGAGTCAGCCCTAAACAGAAACAAATCAGGTGGGCTAAAAAGTCAGAAGCATCCCAGTACCTACTTGCACTGGAAACACAAATTAAAAACCTCAACCTTCACAGCACCTGTCACACACTAAAGGAACTACGTTTTTCCTCTACACTTATCTCAGCTTGTCCTAACCCATGTAAAATAGAAACACAAAGGTACTCAAGGCCTGTGTTGGTATGAAGTCAGCCAACCCCAAAACAAGCAGCACAGCAGGGTGTTTACACCTCATCCTGATTGAGGTATCCTGTATGAGTGTACAGCATCGCCTGTAACATCCACTGGTGAAAGAGCATCCTGTAGAGAGGATGGGTTTCAAATGACAAAGGCCCAACACACACTCACAGGCAAAGTCAAGGATCCTGCCATAAGACTTCCCCCAGTGCCCATGGGACCTGGCCAGGCAGTTAGGAGGGAAGAATAGCAGGTAACCTAGAGACACTTGTTTCTACCACAAAATACAGCTGGTCCTGCAGCTACACTCAGCAGCAGTACCATGGATTTTGTCAGGACAGGCAACTAAAGGCTAGGAAACACCATCCTGCCAGCTTCCAGCCCACTTGGAGGTCTAGGGAACACTTCAGTGGCCTCACCAGCCCCAGCTGCCACTCCAGAGTAGGTACAATTCAAGGACCATTAATACTGCACCAAAGTGATGCCTTTAGCTTTGAGCCAGAACATTTTAAGGACTCTGCCACTTTTAAACATGCCAGCTCACTGCAGGTAGCCAAGTGATCTCAGTGCACAGCTGCCAGGTCCTCCCAGGGTCACCAAGCTGTAGCCATTGTATACACAGGCACAAACAGTACACCTGAGAGACCTTGTGAGGAATTTAAACTGCTGGCAGAAGCAGCAGCCATCACTCCCACACTTCCAGGCCTGCTTGGTAGAGGCTGTCCAGCAAACAAGCACGAGAGGGAGCTTTGCACCACTTTCTGTACTGGAAAGTCTGAGCTGTGGTGCTACTAAAGCTTGCAAGCTGAATTGAATGCCTTTTGAACGCATTCTGAATCGGGGCAAAAAAATGACATAAAGATCTTCTAAAGGTTAAAGCTGGAAAAACCTGGAGCTAGTATTTTGCTCAGATAATGATGCTTTCTTTGCCTGGAACTGTTGGTTTTTTTCCCCTACTCCCTGAATGTGGCAGTATGATTTTATCTGGGGACACTTGAAAGTCATGTGCCTTCTGTGGAGCAATGATGCACAGATGCACTGAGGGTATATTGAAGTACACAATACAAAGATGAATGGTATAAACTGACTTTATTAAGGAAAAAAAAAAAAGCAAAATCCCAACTACAGGCTACTGCCAGTCCAACATACCTTAGAGTACAGCCTTGTTCTAACACTGCTCCCAGAGCTGCCCAGGGAAGGGATGTCAGAGCTAGGCAGGATGAGCAAGGCCCATTCTTTGTGAACATGGAAAAGGGCATTGCCATTCAAGGCCATCACTCAAGAAGCTGTCACTCTTTCCCCTCCCTCCTCTGCCCAGCACAGGCACTGCAACACTACATACCTCCTGCAGAAAGAAGGGCTCATCCCAGGTCTTCTTCCAAAACTATCCCTGCTGCTGTCTCTGGCACAATCCCAAAGACTGACCTGTTCTTTGGCACAGCCTGACCTTGGCTCACAACCTTGACAACCATTTCAACAGCATTTTCCATCCCATTCTGTCAGTCTCTTACTGCTCTGATGTTGTAAATTTGCACTCCTGGCTCCACAGATGGGCAAGGTCAGGGAAAGCTGCTTAGCTCAGCCCAGGCTGACAAGCTTTCCTCTCCCCTCTCTTCCTTGGAAGGCAGCTGGATCCAAGGCTTCACTGTGCTGTATCATCAGACCATGCATTTTTTCTAGCCAAGTGGAGTTCCTTGCCCAGTGTGCAGTCACTGAGGGACCAGCATGGTCCCTCCAAGAATTTCACATGAAAGCACAACTGCATTCCCACAGCATCCCCATACTCTCTAGAACCCAAGCACTCACTTAAGCCAGGGGATGAACACGCACCACAGCAGCTAAAGAGACATAACTACATGGAAAGGGACGCTGTAAAAGGGGACAAGCATTGACTTGGTTTTTGTTTTTTTTTAAAATGGTTTACACCACATCTGACTTCTGGTACTCAATACAGATGTCTACACCTGGAGGCACTTAAGACTGGGTTTCCTCTGCAGTGAGTGGTGGGTACAGGATTCAGAGCCATGGCCCAGATCTTTGTTGCTCTGAACTGCCCCTCTTCACAGAGAATTTGCTGTCTCTCAGTGGATACAGCAGACAATGTTAACTGTCCCTGCCCAGCACTGGTAAAGGTATTTGTACAGGTTGTTTTAAAACATTAGTCTAGCTGAGCACACTTCAAAAAGAACACTAACAGCAGCACAGGAAAGCTTACATGGACCAAGGGTATTACCTCAATTTATTAACTTTATCGGAAATGCCCTTTCCAAAACGCAGCAGGACGAGGTTTGTGTTCTCCTGTAAACTGTGTTACAACAACAAATATAACAATATTAATCTATAATTGGCTCCTGAAATACATACTGACTATCCTGCCTGCTGCTGAGCCTGGGCCACTGGAAGTGAGAGGCGATGGCGAGAGGCCCAGAGGCGTCCTGCCTCTTTCAGGAAGTCTTGCTTCCCCTACACTTGCTGAAAACTGGCTCATTCCTAAAAGGCAAAATGTGCTTGTCAGAGATATTTATACGCTGACCCTGATAATATGTAGTAGAGGGAATTGCCCCAGTTATCCCTTTTTGCTAGACGGCAGAATGCAACCAGAGGCTCTTGAGAGCAGTCACAGACAGTCCCCCCCAGCCCCTCCAATGGGGTTCTTGGCTCTTCCTGGTGTTCAGGTGCAAGCAGAAGGGGCTGAAGTCCAGTCCAGTGCTTGTTCTTCATACTGGTGTGTGAAAGAGCAAGAGTCCCACCCCCAGAGAAGACCTTTTACAGCTGTTTGATTTTCTGAGGTGCAAAGCAAGATGCCAAGCAAAACCTGGTTCCGTGAATTCAGAACAGCCTCTCTAACAGAAAATTAGCTGAGTAGCAGTTTGAAAACATAGCCTGAGTTCAGCATCATGACAAAATAGCTACCAGATCAAGGAGGTGTCTACAGTCTAACCCCAGCTCATGCAGTTGCATCAGTGGCACAAATGACAGGCCAAAAGATGCTTCTGGCTTAGGCTCTGCCAAGTACCCTGGGAAGTAGCAAACATGTTATAGGGATGAGAGCATGAAGTCCAACAGTACCTCAGAGTGTGGGGTCTCCCCCAGCCCCTCCTCATTTTTCTCCTTCTTGGGATGGACTGCAGCAGAGGTATGGCGCTGTCTCTTCCGCTTCCGCTGTTTCTCCAAGAGCTTTTCAGAAGCTGGGATGCAACAGAAAGACCATTCAAGGAAAATGCAGAAATAATTCTCTTGCTGCAGGTGAAACCAGCAAGTCCTGCAGCCTTTCTGAGGGCTTCAGGCTGGGTTCAATATTCTTTGAGGGCCTGAGGGCTGGGGCAATACCAGCCTCCAGGCACTCTGCCCTGCAGCCATCAGAGAAACACCGATTCATACTGGTTTAAGCAACTTTTGCTGGGCTGCTGAACCCAGAATACCAAGCACTTACACAGTGCCACAGGCACTGATCCAAATGCCACAACAGTCTGCCCTGCTATGCCCGCCTCCACTTACCTTCTCCCAGGTCCTGGAAGTGGGCTGGTGAGTAGAGCTCAGAGCTGTCACACTCTGAAGGGCCAGCACCCTACAAACATACAGGAGAGAGAGTCAAGTCACCAGATGAAAATAGAGGCACACACTCCTCAGCTATGAAACCTTTTGGAATGACTGCAACACCTAATTTACCATCCAGGTCATGAAATCATCAGTCATTAGAGATTTTACAAGAAAAAATTTGGTTTGTGTGTGTGATAAATCACACCTGTAAAAGTCTGTCTCTGGGCAGGGAGGAATGTGGAGTCTGATGTGTCTTGTGCTCATCAGCACCATTCAATGCTTCCTGTGCTCTCCCAAAAAGGCTGCTAATACTCTCCAAGGTGCTAGGAAAAGACACTCTCTTCTGAGTTTACAGTTTTACAGACCCTAAGACTGAAATACATTGGCCTGTACATTACTGCAATGGTAATAACTGTATTAACACAGTGAAAGAAAAAGGACAGAAGTGTTATTACTCAATTTTAGGAACAGTGGCAACAGGTTTTGTGCAGATACATGATCTGAAATAAATACAAGTTGCTTTTTTTCAAACCATGTCACTGAATATTGAGTATTCAGTGGAGAAGAGCAGCATTTTCTTTAAAAATCTGAACCAAACACAGTATCCTACATGTGATTCATGTCAAGCCTCTATCCTGCTTCAAGCTCTGCACTTGCATGCATTCATCAGCTCACTTGGGAAGGTAACAAAGAAAACACTGCTCAGAGGAAATCTGGCGGAAAAGGACAAAGCCTTAGGTTCCAGTTCATGCTACACTGTGACATGACAGAAAGCCTCCGTGCAGAACATTTCTGCTCATACCTTCCCAGCCAGAACCCAGATGACCCCTTTTTCATATGAATCAATTTCAAAAAAGGAGATTTTAAGCCAAAACTACCCAATCTCCTTTACAACTGGGGAGGGGTGGGGGACAGTGGATTATTTCATCATAACACAGCAACTAGCACCTTTGGGAAGGGTGGACCTTTGCTCCTGGGCCGCAGCCAATGAAAAAAACCACATCCCATTGCACTGTGTCTGGTTTAGCAGGATCTGCTGTCTAGGCCTGTTTTCTATCCAGTTTTCAAAAGAGCTGGAAGGAAAGTACCTTCTTTTGGGGAGTCCATTCCTCCTTCTTTGGCATAAAGGTAGTGTCCAAGTCATTGGATTCCAAGAGCTTTTTAGTGGGCTTCCTTTGACGCTTGCTTTCGAAGTTTCCTGCAATGAAACCCTTCACATCAGATAAACAGGGGTTTTCTTGTCTTCAATCAGATTAAGACCATTAAGTAAATAGCAGCCAACAGTTCAAAACAATCTGCTTCACCCTGTCTTTGGGATCATAAGCTCCTAGGGCAGGGATGCCAATTACCTGTTCTGTACAACTTCAATAAAAACAGACCTCAGTCTGCCATGACCTTCAGGCTCACCTCAATATGTAATATAAAATCCACCCACAGAAGAGAGGCTGTGAACTCACTGCCAGCAGGTAACACATGCTGGCAGCACAATTCACATCATAATTTCCCAAACACTTTGATCTGCATAAGCCAGTCCTACCACTGACACAGCCCTGCCTGCACTTCCACACCCCTCACACCAGCACTCATGCTGCTGTAGTAAACAGGCTGAAGATAACAATCCTGATTTAACCTATTTGAGAAAAGATACCCCAACAAAACTAGGTGTAACCTGCACTATTCCCTACTCAAGCTTTATCCAGGCCCTCAGGAGGTATCAAGTTGCTAGACCTGGGCTCCTTCACTAATTTTGACAACAGTATAAACTTAGAACCAGGAAATGCTGATGCTGAATGCAGACACTTCACAGACACAGCCTGTTACCCATCCCACCCCATTCATCTGCTGGCTTCGACAGTCTCAGCTGTGCCCTTTGACACCTCTGTAGGCACAGCTCATCCATCACACTCCTAACCCTCAAGACAAGCTTCTGCCCACTCTGTGTGCTTCAGCAAGAGATGAGGGGAAATGAGGGGAAAGAGCTACACAAACCTCAGACTGGATGTCTGCTCCCACTGCTGCAGCCTGTTCTGTTCTCCTGCATCTCCAGTCTTGGGTTCACATCCTCCGGTTTTCCTCCTTTAATCCCCTCTAAATTCCCACTTCCTTCTGACACCCACAAGCCTCCAGAGGCAATCCCTCTTCCCTCACACATAACAGGCTATCTGACCTCCCACTGACCATAAATCTGCCTACGTGGTTAATTTTTTTTTGACTACAAGCCCTTTAGGAACTGTGTTCCCTCCAAGTTAGCACAGTCAGAACACCAGGGTTTTAACTCTGGATATGTCCTTAGATGCTATCAGTGAATAAATACTGAAAGGAGACCCTGAGACTGACACTGCAAGAAAGGGAAAAGGCCCCTCAGACCACACTCCTCCTACACTGTGCTTTACTGAAAGCCAAGGCCCTGGCTTGCTCCTCATGCAAGTCTCCAAAAATTTCTACAGATGCTTAGAAACCTAAGGAGAAAGCTTTTCCAGAGGGAATTTTGTGCTACAGCTCCCTGAGCTCTCTAGGAGAGCAAAAAATCACTCCATAAGCAACGCAGCTTAGACTTTGTGCATCACCCTCAGCACAGCAATGTTCATTGAAAGGGGTTTACAGCAACAAGAGACTGTCAAGCTAAAGGAATGTCACTGTCTGGAAGCACAGACAGCCAAGACTCAGAGAAGGAGTTGTGGCCTCCTTCATTTGGACAAAAGAGGCATTCTGTGCCAGGATCTAAAGAGGACCATCACAGTCTATAGAAAGCCAACAGTATCATGTCACTGGACACACTTGCACCTGCCCTCTCTCCCTTCTCAACAAAGTAAGTCAGTGAGTGAAGGAAGGCAAGAACAAACAGAGCAACAGCCACTAACCTTTTCATCCTGCCCTCCCAAGCACCATTTTCCACTGAACTTGTGTTACTTTCACTTACATCACACAACCTGTCACTTACCTGATTTCAGGAATCCCTCTTCTGCATCAGGAGAAGCAGAAACTTCAGAAACATCTGAGGAAGACAGAACCACCACCTCTGGTAAATCTGAAGATCCTCCTGGAACTTGATTAGGAGGATCAGTGGAGTGGGATCCTAGTTCTGAGAAGGAACACTCTGCTTCAAGGACGGGAGGGGACTCTTTGGTTGAAGATGGAGTTGAAACCAAAGAACTTGACCCCCGCTGGGTATCTCTGTTAGGACTGCCTTGTGCAGGAACGCCTCCTTCAAATTCAGACCTCGCCACAGAATTCACCTGCATGGTGAAATACGTTGGTCAAAACATTCATCCTGCATGGCACTGCACACAGCAAGAACATTCAGCCACGAAGAACATGAACATACACACAGACCAGAGCCCTGAAGTAATAACCACAAAGAGCACACTGGCCTTCACCCACCTTTTGTAATTGCTCCTGGCCCTTCTTTGATTTTTTCTTGGGTGCAAACAAGTGATCATATTCTTCTGCATATTCCAGAAGCCGTTTACTCGGCTTTCTAAGGCGCTTCCTCTCTGAATGTGCTAAGAAAAAGGAAAGCAGCTTCAAGACTGTGTTTCAGAGATGATCACAAGACATCTGTGGATAATAGCTGTTCCTGCCTTCTTTTCCAGAGGTTCCATGTGGGAAGGGCTGATAATTCTTTGAGACAGCCTAAAGAATTCTTGAGTTTCCTTTTTTCCAAAATCCCAGCTTAGCAGAGGGGATTTTTAAGGACTTCAAGCAGTTCAGGTAAGAAATCAAAACACATCAGACTGAGAGGCTCCTGAAATTTCACCCAACATGTCCCTACAAGCTACATCTAACTTGCCTGCAGTATTTCTACCAGAACCAAAGGCCATTAGTAACTCATTACTGTTTTGCTGTTTACCCAAACTCTTTTGGTTTTAGTGCAGGGGCACAGGAAAACACTGTTTTCCCGTAACACAGCTCAGTCACTACTTTCACTAGGAACACGTAAGCTTAATTCCTTCCCTTCCCCTCCTCCCTGGCATTTTTTATATACTACAAATTCCCCATCTGCTACTGTGAGCCCATTTATTGATTTGTTTGTTCCACAATGAGATCAGGGAGCCAGTGACTGCGACACTTCTCGTCTCTTCAGTGTGGTACCACTGCAAGGTAAAAGGTGTTTCCTCACCACAACCCTAACCACCCGTGCCACAACACGCCAACGCATGGCAGGCTCCAAAAAACTGAACCCTGACACCCTGCAACATCTCAGCAAGCTGCAAAAGCAAGGTGATGCACATTTATGTCTTTTTCTCACTTCCCAGAATACCTCTGAATATCTCTGACTTTTCTCCTCCTTCAGCATTCAAAATCATTAAATAATACTGCCCAAAGCTTTCCCCTAGTCATGAAAACACCTCTGGTCTCCTGGAAGTTTTGGAACAAACAATAAATATGCTTTTTGCTTCATTGCATTTGTAGGAGGTGGCTTTTTCTTCTTTAAAATGGAAGCATTTTATAACAAAGCATTTCAATGCAACGCTTCTGAACAGGGATGTTGGACAAGACTGCTACATTTTATTGTGGCTTTGTGGTTAAACAAGCATGAAAATGTCAAACTTGGCCAAAACAGAAGAAAGAAACAACTTTCTCAAACACAGCTATTTTCAGCTTCTATTAACACTCTGCACAGGTGTCTGAGTGAAACACATTTCAGCACATAAGCAGTTATGGGATGAGTATCCTTACCAAGCAACTATTTAGAGCCCCACAGCCATGCAGCAGAGTACACAGAACTGTGCCAGAAGGGCTGGCTTAACTGCTTTTTGTTCCCAAAAGGAATCTTGTACAAGAATCCCAAATGCAGACTGAGAGGGGCAAATCATCACAGACGTGATGAAAGTATTATTTAAAAAAATGGTTTACATCAGCCCAATTCCACCAATCTTCACTTTTGCCTTATTTGCTCTAAACCACTGTACAAGGTTTGTGGCAAAATTACACCCAATGCTGCCATTTAACTATGAAAAAGACTTCATGTAGTTTGAGCTTACTGGAAATGGCACAGTTGTGACGGCAACCTGTTCTGATCTCTTACACTGAAGCTGCCTGTTGTGGGCAAGAATGGGTCACATTTTCTCAAAGCACTGCCGTCAGTCCAGTTTCCAGCATCAGTTTCTATACCTTCTAGGCTTTGCCCAAGGAATGGTCTCAACACAGCATTAGAGGTTTACTCAGTCCCACCAGCACTGAGGATGTTACAGCAGCCCTGACAGCAGCACGGGTATCTCCCCACAGCACATCTGTACAAAAGGGGGTGGGTGTGCACAGAGTTCACGTGCTATTTAGGGCAGGGGAATTAGTTTATGCTGCAGATGCTGATCTGGCACTTTTGCCAGCAAACCCAGGTCCTGACTGCTGCTGCTGCATCCCTGTGTGCAGCATCAAGACCCTGTACACTCCTCCCCACTATCACCACCTCGCCCAGAGCCCACTGCCTTCCTCTGCCACTACCCTCCTAACTTTACTGCTTCTCAGCATCTCCTCTTCCCTAGCTCTCTCTGCAGACCTTTATCTTTGCCTCACACAGCATCACTGCCAAACCACCATGAAGCCATAAGAACCTGTCTGGATCTCGGTGTGAGGGAAGAACCCATAGCACAGCCCAGAGCGTGCATCCTCTCACCTGTTCTATAGAGACCTCAGTCCTCAAAAACACACAGAGCCAAGCAGAGGAGTCAGTGAATGATTAAGCTGGTCATGACTTAAAACCAGAACTTTTACTCCATGTGTTACACCCTATAGGCTTGTTTTCTGTGCCTGCTGCAACTTGCCTTGGGCAGGTCCCACAACCACCAAGGCAGGAGCTGCTCTTGCCACAATTGAAAGAGAAATGCAGGCTGCCTCCAGCAATCACAAAAAGCAAAATGCAACACATCAAAATGTGCACTGAGGGAACACGTAAGTGACAGAATGCACAGAGGCTCAAAATTATGATGAGTTGTATTATTTTATGATATCACAATTAGATTAGAGCAATTTATTTTGGTGAAACCTATGCAGAAACCTAATTTTATTGGTTTTTCAAGGTGTGTTTCCCCAGATTCCCTGCAGAAGCCGGAGGACGGTATATGCTGAATATGGTTCTGTTGGTCCTATTCCTTCCACACACCCTTTTATTTCTTCCTTTGGCTTTAACCAAATGTCCCCACCTCTGTGGGAGAGGCAGGGCTCTCTTGCCTTTTGGTCTTCAGAAGCCTCCTCCTCCTTAGGTCATTTTCCTTCCAATGCTGCTGCCTTACTTCTGTCTGCCATATTCCAGACCAGCCTCCCTGGTAGCTTCTCTCTCTTCTGTTCTCTCTTTCACCCATCAGGCAGCCACACCAGAACTGTTCATTAGGAGATCTGTGGGGCTCCACAATTCACTATGAGCAGCTAATAAAATTCCATACTAAAACCCAAAAAACTCCCAACACATTGTCCTGAGGAAATCCTACAGAACAAACCAAAGACAAACTATGTCAAACAGCACTATGAAAGAGAAAAAAACAGAGTAGCCATTGAGGCTCAGTTTCCTGGAACTTTCTAGCACTGACCTATCCCACTAACACCAACCTTGTGGCTCTAAAGAACACATTATGAAGGCACAAGTTAAAAAAAATTCCCATGCTCAGGATTCATATTTTACCTTTCACCATGGAAGAACTAAAGATTTGTAATGTGTGTAAATTTTTCTGACCAATAACCTGAGTACAAGCTAGTAATTCATCTGCCTCCTTTGTTCTCTGTGCTTACAGAGAACTCATACCAAGGTTCCACACCTTCTTCTGCTCAGAGATAGACATCTTCACATTGTCAGATAGCCACAAGTTTTGTAACTTATCCTTTAAATAAAAAAGTGTAAAATATATACAAACACTCTGGCGCAAGTCCAGCTCCCTTACCTTGTGCAGAGAATTCAGACTGGGGAGCAAAGTTGCCAAGCTCTGTTTCTGAGTCCATCACACTGGTGTTTGGCTTACCACATACATTCAAACGTTTATCAACTAAGTCTAAACGATTCTCAAAGTCCTGAACTGCCAGGTCTCCCTCAAGCACCTTTGAATGAGGGGAATGCCTACGTCCCAAGCACTCATTTCCCTTCAGTGAAAAGCCACGAGAATTCAGGCCAAAGGCACTCTCCAAGTTTCCTTGTTCCCTAGATCTACTGATGTGCTTATTAGATCTAGCACTGCTTTGGTTAAAACGCTGCCATCGCTTTTTGGGTGCTACGTGATTTATATCATTAGACTCATCACCAAGAGAGCTCTCACTATTTGCCTCTGAATCCAAGTCTGGACTCTCCCCATTTTCAGCAGAATTGCAGCTCTCTTTATTTCTACCAGCTTCAGGTCTCCTTCCAATACGACCTAAATTGTCATCAGATAAACAGGCAGATTCTTCATCAGTTGAATGCTCTGTTAAATCAATACACTCTTTCCTCTCAGTATCTTCTGCCTCATTCCCTAGAGGACTGGTAACCAAACCGTGCACACGGAATGCATGTTCTCCTGAATCTCTGGGTAACCGACTTAGTAACTTACTTGGCCCTCCTGGTTTTAAGTCCTTTCTGTTTGAAACTGTTTTATCTCCAAGCTTTGATGACTGCTTAGATTTTGAACAGTTGCGTTTGGACATGCAATTTGTGCCATTTGTCCCAGAAACAGCAGCACTCGCAGGCTCCCTTTTACCAGTACCAATCCCTGTCAACTTGGTTGGAGGACTGCATGAAAATGAGGAGTTGTTTATAGCGGAGTTTGGAGTTACTGTTTCCTGGACACAATCTCCATTCTTTTCTATTTTATATGAGGGACCTACAATAGACAAAGACTTGAGAAGACTTGCAGAATTGCTTCCAGAACTATCACCTGTGCTGGTATTTCGAAATGGGACTATATTTTGACCAGTCATCAGTTGCTGCTCTTTTGTCTTACTGTCATGCATATCTTTCAACATCATTAACAAGGTGCTGAATTTGTAATCTGGTTCAATAGGTAAACGACCATGACCAGGGGCAGAAGAGAAAAGCAAAGGTACTGTGGCCTTTTGAGTGCCAGAGTCATTGGCATCATCATTCATGGACCGATATGACAGTTCCTTCAGCTCTGACAGAACGTGCTTCACCACGGCTGTTTCGATTTCAGAAGAATCCGTGCGTTTCTCATGCATGTTGTTTAACAGTTTCTGACCATCAACTTTTCCACTTCTCTGAAGAGAATCTCTCGGAAGGCCAGAGAAACCTTTGGTATCTGAAGAGCAACGATTCATACCGCTATCCTCTTCTTCAAGAGAAGGCTCCAACCCAGCAGCCTTATCTTTATGTTTACATTTTATACTCCTGATTCGGGGTAATTTCACACTTTTCGGTTTTAAGATTGCTTGATTTGTAACAGCAGGCCAGGAGCTGTCCTTGGAAACACTTTGGGGGGTAGTGTGCTTGTTTGCTAGGGAAAGATTGTCATTTCTCACATCCGAAGAGCACTCAAGAGGTGTCGATGACATCTCAGCATCAGAGAAACCTACTTCAAGCTCCCCATCTGCAAATTCAGCATCAAGTCTGTTGGTTACTGAACCTCCCAGAGGTTTGCGATCTCTGTGCGACTTCTTCCTGGCCCTTCTGCTGCTCTTCTCAGAAAGATACATGGAAAGTTTAATGTTTCCACTTGACGTCATAGGAAAGTCCTTCTCCACTTTATCTGAAGAATCACTAACTTCAAGAGCACTAGAGGCTCTTTCTGAACTTTGGTCCATGGTATCTACATCACTGTTCCCACCATCAGAGAGGGAAGAGGATGAATCTGATTCAGTTCGTTTTTTCTCAACACCAGCATCAGATGCAGAATAGTGTATTTTTAACTTGGAACTGCACAAAATACCCAAGGAGCTTTTCTCTCTCTCGAAAGACGGGCTAGAAAACATATCTACTTGGAAGCTGCTTTTCAGAGCATCACTTTTACGGTTCTCGTAGTCCAGTTTTAAAGGTGCCTTTTCAAAACGTCTTTCTCCAAAGGAGGAAAGCAAATGGTTTTCCCTGGTGCTACTGGAGCCTGTCAGGCTGTTGGCAATCCGGCGAAGCTCATGAGATGCGTGTTTCTCTGGTAGGTCCCCAACAATCACGTTTCTAACTATGCTCTCTGGTGTTTTGTCTTTGATTTCTTCCCTTGGTGTTTCCCCTCTTGCACCACTCTTTTTTACTCTAGTCCTTTTTCTGCTTTCAGAGGTTGTTTTCACGTGTGGCTTGATGTGCAATTTTCCTTTTTCACTGGCCATATGTCTGGAGTCAAAAGCCAAGGATTTAAAGCAGCCATTCAGTTGTGTGTCCCTTTCAGCTCCAGGGCCATTGGTGTAGTATTCCAACTGCACGTCCTTCTCGCTGTCTGGCTTGCTGGAGTTCTGGCTGCACTTCTGATCCTCTGGCCCCCCGAGAAGAATGTCTTCTGCCTGTCCAACACTGACTTCCCATTTAGCCCTAAATCTCTGAGGAACCTTAAAAGTTGGAGACAAAAAAAAAGAAAAGACAAAATTTGAGTAGGTAATCAAAGAGATAAAATCGAGGAGCATAAGGCACAGAATTGCATCTTTAAGACAATCACATGGATTCCCTGAGACTGTGTCTGGCAGACACAGGAAGTACTCCTGGGTAAGCACCCTGCATTCCAGCTGAGCCCAGTGCATTCCCAGAACAGTAAAAAGGTCCCTGGCAAGTACAGGTCTCTGAGGAACCAGATGTCTTGGCATCCCAACACATCCTGAACACAACAGCCTGTAAAGGGCAATGCATATGGTATGGATCCCTGGCACAGAAATGCAAAGCTACAGCCAGCAAGCCTTGCAAGGAAAATGCAGCATTGTTTTCCTCAAAATATCTGAGCAGACCAGTTTGCTGTGCTCATTGTTGATTCTTCCTGCATCCCCTGAATTCAGAGCACGATCTGCCCTTTCCATCAACTCACCTCGGGACAACCATGAGATCCACACACATCTAAGATATGCTCTATCAAGTTCACAATTCCTGAGAAGTCTCACAGTGTAACTCTGTATCTTTAAAAAAACCAGAAAGCTCTCTGCATACTTAACAGGAACCTCTGCTAATACTCAAAATCAGCAAGAAACTTGTTTCTTATCTGCATGTGTAGTTTTTGGCTGCACAACAGCAAACCAAAAGCTTCACAACTGCTCCTAAATGCAAAACCAATTCCAAGGCAGGAGGAACAACTCACATTGCTGCCACTTTTCTTTTAAAGAAAAACCCAAACCAACAAAGTCTCATCTCAGCAGACTCAAGAAGTTTTATGAAACCTGATAGCAATCCAGCCAAATACTCTCAGCTTTGCATCAATTTTGGCTTCCAGGGGTGCAAACCTGGACATTTATGTGCGCAACAAACATTTGATTCCCTCTACTGTGGGCATGCTGGCAATCCATTTACATATAGAATGAGATTTCAGCCATGCAGCACTTCTAGGACCAGAGAAGTTACTTGGGAGCAAGTCATTAGTTGTTGGGAGGGCTGAGAGCACAAGGAGAGAAGTCTCTGAAGAAGATACTGAACATGCCCTTGGAAAAGAAAAACCAAATAAGGCTGTTGCCCCCAGGGACTCTAATCTGCGAAGAGCACATTCAATCTGATGGCTCTGCACTAACAGAGATTATAAAGCTTTAGAGTAAGAGAAAAAGAAAAACCAGATACCATTGCCCAGTATAACTATTTGGTCTCTTACAGTAACACAGTAGCCTCTGTAGTTCTTCACTTCAGCAATTCTAACGAGTTAATTTCTGCAGTCACCTTCCTAAAGACATAGACCAGACCCCTGTGTCACATTACATTAACTGGCTACAACTGCTCAGGGCTGTTATGTTTGGAAAGAGAGATGATGCGATGAGCCACAAAACTCATTCCCACAGGCTCACTGACAAAGCATTTTCCAAGTCAAATTATAAGTCCTAACAAGTTTCTATAAAGAGAATTACTGAAGCAGTGCTAAAAATCCCACTGTTTTATCTCAGCCAGTGATCTAGTGAAGCATGCAACTCCAGCTCTGATTCAGATCAGCCAAAGGAGGCTGCCAGAGAGCACAGAAGTTTTTTAGCAGTGCTGCAATCCACATCAGGAGAGGGCTGCGCCGCTGAACAGATCCCACACCAACAGAGCCCAGATTCCTTCTGCCTTCCAGAGTTGTCCAGGGCAATAGAAGCAGCAGGCCACACCCCAGCACTGAAGAGAGCCTGGAAACTCCTGGCAGTTTATAAACTATGCTGCTGTAAGGACGCAAAGAATCCCTTCCCTGGCTGCCTTGCTGCAGTCAGTCTCACAGAAGCTGTCAAAGTACAAATCCAGGCATAAAGGAATATTTTGTACTGTACAGAATCAAAGAAATAAAAACATATTACAGAAAACAGCTCTTTCACCTTAGGTCTGTAGTATTTTTCCTTTTGCGTTCCTCTTTTCCGGAGAACAGGCAGATCTTCAAATTGATGTCTCCCTTCAAAGAGGACAATAGCTTTCCCAGCAACCCAGGCTTTCTCTGAAGGTTCTCCTAAGGCATCCACATAGTACTCTCGGTATGGTCTCTGATTGGAAACTATTTCAAGAAATTTAACAGAATTAACCCCTTGTATGTAACAGAATAAAGACACAAAAAGAGACACAGAAAACCATAACAATTTGAGAAGTAATTTTCAATTACATTTTGCTCACCAACATTCCCACATAATGACTGTTCTGGGGATTTCTACTCACAACCTTTGACTGGTGCTGTCTATATTCTACATTGCTACTCTAGTTTCTAAGTTGTTTGGGCTTTTTTTTTTTCTTACAAACAATTGATTAAGATGCCTATGATTGGTCATCTTCCTACAACAAAGATTGCTTGCAAAAAAATAAAATAAAAAAAAAGGCAAAAATATTTAAATTTTTTTTCCTTGAGAGACACAACACACCAGGCAGAACATTTCTTTTCTTCTACTCCCTGATTAATGATTAAACAGTTCAGAGCACTTGACCGTTGGGAAAACACAACAGTGCTGGCAACACCCAGAACTGACCTCCTTCTGGACAGGATTTACTCACACAGGTTAAGCCTCCCCGATCACAATACATCCCATCTTGTTCAATGTTTTAATACCAAACAAAGTCTTATTTAGGACACAAAACATGAACAGCAGCATTTAAGCAAACACATGCATACATACTGAAAATATTAGGTGCAACATGACACAACATTATTTGCAATGAGTCCCTCCATACTTCAGGCACAGAGGTGCAGAGAAAGAGAAGAAATTCAACCACACACACTTTCAAAGATTCCTTAAAGGTACTTTCTCTGCAAGAATGTTGAACACACATGGTACAAATAAGAACTGAATCAGTACTGGGTGTGCCGGTGGAAAAGGACAGGTCACAAGCATTAGAACAGAGCAAACAACACTTGAAAACAAGGGATATAAACTTCTCCCAGCAGTTTGCTGCAATGTATTAACCTCCTCATGGAAACACCTTCACCCTCTGAACAGGCAGATTACACTTCCAGCCCATTAGGTCTGTGCTGCCTCTTCCAGAGTGCCAGCAAAGTGTGGCAGCCTGGCTTTAAGTGATGCTGAAATTGAGAATCTAACCAAGGACCACTGAGAGGATGACAAACAATGACCAACACAACATCAAACCAATTGCAAAGATCACAGACTTCATCCACCCCATTCACAGTTCTGGGACTCAAGCCATTGAGCCTACACCTTCCAGCTCCAAAAATCTTTCAAGTCAAGAGCTTGCTGAAAAAGGTAAACTGCCTTTAACTAAACACCATTCCTCAAATCCCAAGAGAAGAGCTTTCAGCACAAGTGATGAGGTTGAAGCGACCTGCCTTGTTTTGAAGGGCTTGTTCCCTTGGCAACAGGAGAGCCAAGGCTGCAGGACTGTGCTTCTTCCTACAGTGCACACAGAGCCCAGCTCCTGCTGCCCAAAAGTGCCAGAGCTCAGATCCACCTGCTTTGCCACCTTGGCATTGGGAAGGGAGGACAAGCAGATTACATATAGCCACAGCTGGAAAATACAGTTTTCCCCTGAGCTCCATTGGTTTGAACACAGATAAAACAATGATGGGAGAGTCCATCATGAGGCTGGAGATCAGACCTTCCTGGAACTTGCTAACAGAGCTTTTCCTCCCTGCAGAATTCCTTTATTAGAAATCCTCATGCCCAGGAGGCTGAGAGGGGAATACTGAGCTATATATATTAAATCCTGCCCAAAACTTCATGAGAAGGGATGTGGGGAGAGAATATATATCAGTGTATCTTCTGGAAACATCTCTGACAGGATTTTGAGAGCTGGAAAAAGACTCTTTAAGATAGCACATTCAGTAGTCTCTAGAATCAGGATAAATGCCTCCCTAAGGATGAAGGGGGAGGTGAAGAAAGAATACTGCAGCAACCAGGCTTGGGGATGATGTGAGCTCCACATAGGAAAAGCTACTTTATGTCTCTAGAGAAACAGCAGCAGCTCTGAGCTGATGGCCACTCAAAAAGAACTCCACTCATGCCCAGGATTTGTGCTTAGGCTGGCAAGGGCCACAAAACCCAGAGACAAATCCAGTAGTGAGTAGTAATCTCACCAGTCTAGAGCTGTCAGTGGCAGGGGACACCAACTGAAGGGGTTTCCAGTTGTCCACAGAACAAAAAGAATCAGAATCAGAAGGGGAAACCAGGAAGAAATAAGCCTTTCTGTTTGTGGCAGCCTCCCCATGGCATCTGGTATGATACTAAAAGCAAACAATTCATCACTTCCCTTCTGTTCTCTCCATTACTCACCTCTGTCTTGATCTTTTAAGACTCTCTTTCTCCCCTCCTGTCTCTCTCCTGTGGTCAAGCACACACAGCTCTGTCATATTTGCCCATTTCTCCTCCTCACACTCAGCTCGCTCACACTATACCCTAAACATTCACATATGTGGCTCCATCTCTTAGTTTTTCCAGAACTTCCCTATCAACAGCCCCTTCCTTTCTTGTGCCAACCAAAAAATTCACTTCCATGCATATGCTCCCATCACACCTTCAGGCATTTAGAAGCTACACTGCATTAGCCCACACTCTACTCCTCAGCCTCTCCAGCCTCCCTGTCTCCAAGAACAACCCTCTGTGTCCTCACACACTCCAATCTTCTCAGCTCTGCTTCCTCACCTGTTGCACCTCTCTAATCCATTTCCTTTTTCTCTGCATAACCATTTTGAGAGGCTGCTCCTTCTTCTGCACTGCCCTGAGCTTAGCCCAGCTATTTGTCCTTCCTACAGTCTGGGAAGAAAAGCCTAAATGTCCAACAGCTATCTGTGCCACTTCACCACCCCAGCCCCTTCTTCTTCCTGCCACCTCCCTCATTTAGCTCTCCTTTATGAATCCAGGTCTTGTTTTCCACTGCAGAGTCTATTTCTTCACACCTTTCAAAGGCCAGAAATGCTTTATAATCAATTAAAAACTGCAGCATCCTGCCATACAAAACACCTCCACTTTGTGATCTGAGCAGATACAGTACCTTTCATTTTTGAGTGACAGTCCAGCACTGGGTCATGACAAATTGTGCATGGCCACCATGGGCGTCTGTTGAACTTGGCCCAAACAAGATCCCCAACTTCATACTTCACTGGAGTAGGTTTCTTCTTGGCTTGGATCTTTGGGGAAAAACCAGAACACAAAGAATCACTAAAGCTCCAGATGCTTTTGAAGAGATTTGCTTCAAAAGAATCGTGCAGATTACACGTGCAGATTACACGGGACAGCAGAGACATTTACATTAAAAAGCAAGTCCTGATTTTACTTAGTGGCTCCTACACCTTCAAAGAACACAATGGTTTTCCCCATTCTTCTGAAAGAACAAAACAATAAGAGGATTTGAGAAGATTTTTGTTGTTTTTTTAGTAAGTAACATGACCTCTGGTAAATGACTGCACTCAAACTTCACACATTTGAACAGGTAAATATTTGGAGTCTCTACTAGACCCTATTATTTCACCAACACCAGTTTGTTCATTTCAAAGGTTGCAACATATGGAAAACGTAGTGGTAAGAGACAGTGCAATTTTCCTGACTGAAACATGGTAAGAACAGCAAATTAAGTGTTTATCAACCGGGGGGGGGGGGGGGGGGGGGGAGGTTNNNNTGAACCGTACACAGTGGGTGATGTGGGGGGAGGGGGGGGGGGGGGGGGGGGGAAGTTAGTATCTACAAGTTAGTAACTTTCTTGTTTCTCAGATGAGCTCAGGAAAATGCTTCACCAGAAAATATTTGAAACCAAAGACAGGTAGAATCACAAAAAAAAAATCTTATATACCAATGTTTAGCTTGTATGAGCAGATTTGGTGTTGCTTTGCCCCTAAACTACAGAGCAGAAAGGGAGTGTAACAGCAGTCACCCCCCTCAGGACACAGACAGACACAGTGACCTTGCCTGCTCACAAGTATCAACTCCACAGATACAGTCACTCAAACCAACTTAGCTTCTCAGGGCTGTGCAGCAGCCACAAGAACACTGAAATCTTCCAATACACAAACTCTGAAGTTGTTTAATGCCACTTCTGTGTCCCAGCCCAAGAGCTGAGAGCAGATCCCGCACTGTTTGCGAAGCACGAAGCCTCTCTGGCTGGATGTGCCTTACCAGCAGGACTTCTGCCAAGGAGAGGATCTAGGAGCTTTGGTGTTGTGAATAATTGAGCCAAGACGAGATACAATAGGTTTTCACAGGATACAAGAGTCCCTGTATCCAGCTGTGAGGTATCCTGCCTGTTTAGCAGCACCCACCAGCATGTCCCAGGTGGGTTCAGCATTTTAGCTGCAAGCAGCACTCTAGGTATTTTTCCTGCCAATAAGCACAAGCAATATGCTCCTCATTAAAGCTGTGAGCTTTAATGCTTTAAAGCTCCTCATTAAAGCACACACACCTTTCTGCTTCACTTCTCCATCCTGCTAACCACCCTGCTCGAGGCACGTCTCTTGCCATATCCACTTCAACATCCCACCAACTAAAACACAACAGACCTCTCTAATAAAAGGTATATTCCGTTTCTCACTGAGTTTTATGTGTCTTCTTCATGTGGTTTAAGAAAACACAAAAGAATAAACCCTGTCACATGAAAAAAAGGCACGTAATGAGGTTACAGACTACATTATTGAAATTCTTTTCACTCACTCATCAAAAGCCACACAATAACTTACTGCTGAGCAGGAGTTCAGGAACAGGGAATGTGAACAGCATCGGACAGGGGGCTGCAGCTTCTCTCTCAGCCAGTGCCTTGCTGCAGCCTCTGTGTCTCCAGTTGTATCTGTGAGCACAGGAACCAGAGGTGCTGCCTTGGCTGTTGCTTTTAAAATGCAGATGCACTTTCAGATGCAAACCCTTTTTTTTTT
>VXBB01024645.1:93841-106721 GCA_013399915.1 Illadopsis cleaveri | reverse complement strand
TTTTTTTTTTTTTTTGTCTGTTTCCTGCTTGAGTTCTTGTAAATGTGACTTTGGCCTCAATTTTTTTTTACACAGATTTCCAGCCTGGGCTTTGAGGGGCACTTGTATATCCCAGCTGACTATCTCCGATGCTGTGCATGCACATACAATAGATGTGCATCTTACTGACAACTGTAACCTGAGCACGGTCACTGGACGGAGCAGTAAAACCTCACTGGAGAGTTGCCAGAGCCATTCACATTGATCCACCTGAAGCACACCCACAACCCCTGCCCTTAGGCAAGTCTGCATTTAAATCAACTCTTTGTCAACCTCCAACACCCCAGCCGAGTAAAAAGGTGGCTTTCAAGAAACTATTCAGACAATGCCTAAACCTCTTTCCAAGAAGGCAACAGCTATTCTCATTCCTGCCCAGTTTCCTCTCTCATTTCCCCAGCATTAGCAGTCAGGTGTTGGGCTCACCATCACCCACCACAAAGTCCCCACCAGCGGGGTCACCGAGGCAGATCAGGAAGCATCATGTCCTGAGGGAGAGCCTTGTGACAGGATGCACTGCAGCAGGTCACCGCCTTGCATAATTTTCCTCTATACTCTCCCTAAATCCCACCAACCTGCCAGAGATGCCTTGCCATTTTTATCTTTACATGGAGAAAAAAAAAATCTGCTAGGGAATTTAAAAACGCGTAACACTGAAAAGCCAACAGCAAAGAAGCAAAAGCAGCAGTTATTGTCCTTGCCAGGTACAGTTAAGTCTCCTCCTTTAAACTCTGCAGCACGGTAGAAAATATATAGCCCCAAAGCATACATTTTTTAAGTCAGAAAACAACCAATATCACTCCTATTAAAATTAGCATTTACTACGCCAAGATCAAACTGCTGATAAATCCCGATGGCCAAAAATTTAGAAATTTAGCCCTGCAGTAACAGTGATTTCTCTGTAAGCTAGGGAAAGCCCATGTTTTTTTAAAAAATACATTTCAGATATAGTCCCCTACACCTGATCACAACACTGTTCACCTTCAGAGCATGGAAATATTCACGTATTTAAATAATAAGAAAATTTGTGAGCCACTGCAGATTGGGTAAGAGCCATGTTGTAACTCCAGTAGAGATACATGGAAGAAACTAAAGCAGGTAAGAGCCTTGGCTGATGAGGAAGGAAAGGACAGATCTTCTCCATTGATGAGGAACAACTGTTTTGTATTGTTTGATGTTCTCCTCAAGGGAGTCATAACTGTCTACTCTGTTATGAAATGTTTGGTATTAATTTGCTGTTCAGATGGGACAGCCTAAACTCGAGATGATGTGCACCATTTCAGACCACTCTGTGCTATCTTTTGCCAAAACAAGACTGTACCTTGCAGACATTTTTAAACAAACCCTCTCCACCAAAGATCCCAAATGATCACTGTGGAAGGGGTCACAAGCCAAGATTCAGCAGCAGGATGACACAAAGACCACCTGCAAAGTCATCTCTTGAATTTGTACTATGCCAACCAAACACACAAGTCTGCAGTTCACTAAGTGAAATACCAAATGTTGGTGCTCACCTTCATGAGAAGAAGGCTTTCTATTAGACAGCCAAGTACCTTTACCCTCCTGAAATTTTCACCATACAGCAAATAATGAAACATATCAAGCAAAGAAAGGTTAAATTTCCAAGTGTTTTTATTTTGGATAACATACTGTCAGTCCTCAACCGTCTGTCACCAATCTTCCTCCCTTGAAAATAACCACATCATTAAAAAGTAGAAAAAATAACCCTTATCCAGTAACCACTCTTGGCTCTGTCACTGGAAGCTGTTGTTCAATCCATTCATCTTGCTGGAAAAAGTGGCACAAAGTAGAAGCCCACAAACACAGACAATGCTGTCAGCCACAGAGTGGACCTTTCCTGCAGCACTGGACATCTCTGAATAAAAATCAGAGCAGCACCAGCCCCTCCAGTGCAGCTGGAGACGCAGCTGCAGACACCCCACGTGCTCCAGCAGCGTGACCAGGGATGTGACTACCTTGGCAGAGCCACAGCAAGACTGAATTGCACACAAAGGGGCAGAGATATGTCTGCTGTTACAGGCAATTTCAAATTTGCAATTTCATATACTCAAAGAGACACCTGTCCAGAGATCAAGCATTGATCTGCATCCATTGTAGCCCTGCACACTTCCAATTCAGACCTGCTTTGGAAAGACATTGTGGAAATATTTGGCCAAGAAAGCCCTATTACACTTTATTCCTGACTTAATTATAAACAGTGTTACTCAATGAAGCCAGGGACAGAACATGTTTTGCAGAAAGGCTGGGGCAGCAAAAGAGACTGTGTGTAAGGACGAAGAAAAACAAGAAAGAAGCCACTGACCCCCCCAAAAATAATGCAGGTAGATCCTACCAAGCCTGTTTCAGGCATGAACTGGACAGAATTACAGCCAAGGATGAAAATAAAAGGAGGCGGCCACATCCAAAGGGCAATTAACCGATACAGTGTAAACAATGACATTAATAACCTTTTCCTCTGAGTGCACAGCAGACACCGGCCCAGGGCTCTGCAGCAGCAGCAAGGACAGGGATATCTCCTGAGCAGATCTCACCACACTGGCAGCCGCCACACCCCACACATGAGCCGGCCCAAACATCACTGCCAGGGGCAGAAACAGCAACAACTCTGCCCAATAAACTTCCAGTGCTCTCTTCAAACCTTCTCATTCCCAGGCCAGCAACTCTCGTGCTTCTCCCTGCATTCCATCTATGCCCAGGATAAAGTTGTTCCCAACACCTACTTCTTATTAGTGAGAACTGGAAGCTTCCTGAGGATCAGTCCACAGCCTGCACCCACCACTACCTTTTTTTCCTTTAGGTTTGGTGATCATTAATTTTTTCCTAACATTCTGAGATGACAAGAAGTCCATCCAATTCCTACAAGCCACCAACACCAGATACGGCTTAACTAGCTGAAGATCAACAGCTTTTTTACCAGAAAAAAACACTACCAAAACAAACTTGAGGGAAAGATGACATTTGAAGGCACCTGGATAGCCTGGGCCAAACAGTCTGCTGAAGAGTGACTTCTTACAAGGACACAGAGTGACAGGACAACGGAAATGGCCATAATCTCTAAAGTAGGTTTAGATGAAATGTGAGGAAGAAATTCCTCCCTGTGAAGGTAGTGAGGTCTTGGTACAGGTTGCTCAGAGGTGCTGTGGCTGCCCCTGGATCCCTGAAAGTGTTCAGGGTCAGGTTGGATGGAACTCCGAGCAATCTCATCTAACAGAAGGTGTCCCTGCCCATGGCAGGGCATTGGAACTACATTTTCTTCAAGACCCCTTTGAACCCAAACCATTCTGTGATTCTATAAAGAAGTTATCCACTAGCACAATCAACCCCACAGCTGGTGTCACAGGTACCCTGTGCCTAGGACAGGCCACTCCCAGCTCCTGCCATTTCAGTGGAACAGGTTATTCACCCTCTGCCCTCACAAAGCAGAGGCAGCAACTGAGGCAAGTTCTCCCTATTAAAATACTCCCAGAACAAGCCTGGAAGGGCATTGCTAAAGCTACCCCAAGAGTCTTCAGGAGATGGAACTTCCCTCCAGCTACAACACAATCTCACCGAGTTAGCAGAGTTTAAGACAAAGCAGAGCAGTTTTAACCTCAGCACTCAGGATTATCCCTCTGTCCATACAGCTCCTGTCCCAGGGGATCCAGATCCTTTAACTCTGGTCACAGAAATGAAGCAGCAATGGATGCAATTCCCATATGGTGACTGCTGCTGACAGATAGTTAAAAGGTCAACTCCTACCTCTGTACTGCTCTTAATGAAGGGAGAATGGAAAGAAGTCTGAGTGATCCATGGTTCATTACTTCACCCAGCCCCAACACTTGTGCACTGAGAAATGAAAAGACACAGAGGGAAGGAAAGAAAGGAATTGGGAAATAACCTTTGCTTGGGAATGCTGCACAGAAAGGTAAAAAGGAGAAGAGACTAAGAACAACAACACAGCAAAATTAGTAACTGCTTGTGATGGAAGCCAGAAATAATAATTCTCATAAGCAAAGATTCATGTTTTAAAGAAGCTTTTCTGAAATTAAAACCAAACCAGTTGGAGAAAAAAAAAAAACCAAAACAACCAAGAAAATGGAGAGAAAATTAAATTGTATGTACTTGATAACTTAAGAAATATTGGAAACTAAGTAAACAGAGATCACCAAAGTTTCCTCCACACAAAGTACCATTACCAAGCACAGGACCTGTAAGCCTTTACAAGGAGAAGCTGCAATGCTGACCCTGCACTCGCTGTGACAAAACTTACAGGCATCAATCCCTGCACAGGGAAAGGGGGAGGCCCAACTGGAGCCCATATGGACAAAACCCTCACCTAAACCACAGCACGCAATGGCACATCTGAAGAAACCAGAGTAACAATCACACTGGCCTTTATGGCAAACTTCAAATCAAACAGAGCAGCTGGAGAAGCCTGCTGGAAGCCCATGGGCAGCCTGTGCTGCTGGGGGCATGCCCTTCATCCCAACTGCTCCAGTCTTCCTTCAGCTTCAGCACTGCAGCAAAAGGCAAAAAGGCGTCTGACCTACATTCATGTCTGAAAAAGTATACTACCTCTTATCTGGGACCATTATCATCCAGAAGTGTTAAATACTCACTAATTAAATATTCACTAGCAAAAAATACAGCAGAGATTATGATACAGACCATACTTCTGTTATCAACATGCTTGTGGTATTTGTTGTCTTTGGCCAGTTTTTACTACTGTTTTCCAGGGTACTGAAGTTTTTCAGGGTCCATATGAACTACCCTGAAAGGTTAAAATCAAGAGAGCAGATTGAGTAATTCCTACATCCTGAAGCATTTCTATTAAGTTCAGGAGTTATCCATACACAGATTTTAAATAAAGAATGTACTGACAAGACAACACCAAGTTTCAGTCTCCAAGATAACTAAGTAACAGCATCCCTGTTTCAATCAGTGGAAATAGTTTTCCTTATGGATTGGATGGAAGAGCAGTGCAAGAGGAAGCTTTGGCACTTCAGCATCCTAACTACCAGAAATGCACCTGACAGCAAGGTTTGAGGGAGGCAGGACGAGGAAGTGGGAGAGAAGGGGTATGATCTCACCCAGATCTCGGGTGGAGAGAAATCCACTAATACACAGAAGATTTCAGACCAATTCAGGAGCCTGAAGCAGAGGACAGACTCTCATACTTGCTTATCTGCACACATTTTAAATGATAAACCACATTTTCTATAAATCTGGCTCTTTTAATGAGCACTAATTGTTTCAGTGAGTGAGGAACTGCTGGCATTACCAAAACTTTGCAAATTCTCACAAAGAACAATTACCCACAAATATCTTCTTATGTCAGAGAACAAGCAGAAAAACCACTAACTGAAACCAGGTCATCAGATTTGTCCCCTTTTCAGCCTTACTTTTGTGCTCCTCTATGTATTACCAAATTGCTCACTAGCAAGACATCAGATAAACACAGTGCTCATTTTTCAGACATGAAGTTTCTAAATCCATGAAATGAAAAACAGATTCAAACTATGCAAAATGAAACTTGGTTATTCTCATCTATATATGTATAGAATGTTAGAATGTATGCTCTATTCATTACAGCTTAAGCTGTAACCAGAATTAAGTAGAACTAGAGAACAATATGTACAGTGCAAAGAGTACTGTACTAGAACCTCAACAGATAGAAAGTCTGAGTTTGGGTTGAATTAAATTAACTGGCTTGTTGCATGTTTTGGTTGTTGATGTTGTTTGAGTTTTTTTAAGTCCCTGGGATTCTTTAAAAGCAACAAACATTTAAGGAGGGGGGGGGTGGTTTACAAATCTCATTTTCCGCAGAAGTTTTTATTTACTCACAGGAAAGGAAGGGATAACCCCACTTTGCTAGTCTACATAAAAAGATGCCTCTTACATAAAACCACAACCTCCTGAAAATGAGGTGGCATTCAGTATGTAAGTCCCCCTACCCTAAAACACCCTTTTTCCAAAAAGAAACAAAATTTCTATTCATATAAAATTAAGTTTTAATTCGCACTTAAAACTTTGACTGCTTTTTCTGAATTCCTACTAAAATTGAAATCTGAATTTTTAAACACTAGCAGGGCAATAAATTTATCTTAAGCTTATTTATTTCTTGATATCCATACTCAAAGCCATGACCTGAGGAAGGTTCATGCCTCAGGCACCAGGTACTACAAACCTACACTTTCAAACCTTTCTGTGATGAATCCAGCTTTCTAAACACTGTGAATGTACTGTGAGAGGACAGCCAACTGGAATCAAGAGGAATCTGACTTGTTTTACTGCTGTTATTTAGAAATCTGCGGCCATCACCACATTAGCCAGAACAGTAGGAAGTCTGAACAGGTGCTTGGGAAAACCAAACAACAAAGTAACATCAGGGCAAGGGGAGGAACTATTAAAAGGGTGATAACCACTCTGCTCCTCACCCTTCTTATGTTAGGCAACAGCAGGTTTCTATCTTTCCACCAACAGTGGGAGGGAAAGTCATGAACACACTCCTCCAAAACAACTGGAACATGGAAGCTTCAAGCAGGGCTGAGAGCAAGAGCCCCACTGCACACTCAGCACTGCAAGCACTACAGGAGCTGAAAAAGAAAAGGCCAGGTTCCAGTGTGCTGAGATACTACTGTGCAGGAAATTCACTGTTCACTTCTTCCTAAAGAACACCACACCAAAAGGCATTCCATCCTCTGGCCTGGATGCAACACTTGAATTGCTCCACCCAACTCAACATTTTTGATGTCTCACATGCAAAAGTCAATGCTTGAAAATATAAAATGAGCCCCTAGTGCATTATTTCTGATGACTGTCAGAAAGTTAAAACAAATTACTCTGCTATTTTACTGTACAATTATTTTACTATAAAACTGTTTTTTCCTGAAGAGCCCAGCAGTGGGATGTGCTATCTCCAGCAGCACCTAACAAACAGAATAACTTCCCTATCAAGAACTCACTCAAAGCTTTTCTTGCCAACCCTTCTTACCCCAGTGGCCGACTCCACAAGGAGGAAGATGGGAAAACACAGGGGAAAGCCTCCAGGACTAGAGATGTGCTGCCCTTTCCCTGTGATTCAGCCACCAACAGTGCTCCCAAAATATTCCCTTCCCTAATGCCACTCATGTGGTGCCCCTTCCACCTGCAGCCTTGCTCTTCCCCCATGAACCACAGCAGCACCACAGCCCCACAGAGACAGCAGGGAATGCCGCTGGAAAAGCCATTCATTCACCTGTGCATTGTGCACCTCCATCACGCCAAGGCTACAACCAGTCCAGGCAATGAGTTGGGACAACTTAGCACAACCCTTCTGCTCCTGCTGTTCTAGAGACAGCAGTGAAGGCACCCAGCCAGGACCAGCCTGTCCTTGAGAGGGAAAGAAGTGATACACAAGGTGACTTTTCTCCCAACTTCTCTTGGCCATTTTTCCAAAGAACTGTGTAAGATAAATCTTAATGATAACCACAAAGAGTCAGCATGTCAATTTTAACAAGTGCTTTACCATCCTTCAGTAGAGGCAAGACACACTACTGAAATTCCTCCTGGCTTCATCAATGCTTTTGGGCACAAAAGAGATGGATGGACACCCAGGCCATCTTTATCTCTGTCGCACATTTAATCACTGCTGCAGAGCTACTGTCAGCAGCCACACTGGAACCAGATTTCTAACTGAACAAGAACAGAGCAATTCAGCTGGCACCTGCTCCAACACATGGGCAGCATCTTCCCCTCTCCTGGGCACTGGGGTCAGGAGCAAAGCAATGCCTGTGCTCCTACCCAGGACTGAACCAGTGGGACTCCAAACCTTCCACCTCACAATTTTCCTCAGCATGGCACCACAGCTCTGCAGCCATGCCAACTTCCCTCGTGTTACCATTCTGCACCAGATGGCTCTGTGCAGACAGAACAAAACACAGGTCATAGTTTTTTGGTATTAAAAGAGGCATTCACCTAAACTGTTGAGTTTTTTAACTCCCAAGACAACCCCCTGCCTGCTAAGATTTCTTCTTTCCGATGTTTCTACTCCCTTTGCTTTTCTAAATGCCAGAGCAAATAATTGAAAAGCAATCAAAGTTACTATATATAAGCTGTCAGTCACAGGCAAGAAAAGCAGAAGTGTATTCCAAGCAATTGTACTGAAAATTGATCATCATCCATAACACCGATTCCTGAGATACAAATATATTTTTATGAAATACCATCTCAATTGTATCTTAGAGAACACTGCTATTTTCTTGGGGATCAAGTAGCTTGTTGACCATATTCAGAGTTCACCTCTTGAGTGAGCTATAGATTTGTTCAGTTAACTTAGGGAAATTTAAAAAAAACACACAATAATTGTTGCAGATCACACAGTTTAACCCCACTTCTGGGAACAAGCGTGTAATAAGGTGCAACAAGAAGCTGCTACATGGCAAGAGGCAATGAACAAATCCCTGACTTCACGCAGAATATGCTGCTCTGAAGTCAAAGGTTACTCCTACAGCATCAGACTGAGCCACTATCACTGATTTTATCAAGGTTTGAGAAGAAGTTGTAACAGCGAAACTTGAATTACTTTACCCTCAACAACTTAAGATTTGTTAGGGAAAAAAGGTTCAAGTTATGGAAGATACACTCATCAAAAGAAATCACCAGCACAAGCAGTCATTTAGCAGAGCCTGAGAGGCAGCATCCAGCCCAAAAAAACACCTGCAAAAGCCAATTTAATTGCTACTATTGCCAGACTTAAAACTGCAAAGGGTGTATTAACCAGGACATTGCTTGACCAACTTCTCTCCTGTTCAAGTTTTAAATTAGTTTTAAATTTAGAAAGCAGAAACTACACAGAGGTTTCTGTCACTACATCCCGTAAAACATCACTTTCAAAACTGTCCCATCTGCAAGAAAATACCACTGGTTTTGCTATTTGCAAACAGACAGGTTCAGCTTCAGAACATGAACCGCAAAAGCATCAGTCATTCAAATTTCACATGGCACACCAGGTATTTTCTAGAGAAACCAAGCCATTTCCTGTAACACAAAGTACACAAACAGATATTTCACACCTAATCAGCAATCAGAGAACAAATACAATGAAACAAGGAGAGGAAGGGCAATCTCGGCCAAATGTTACGATAAAACGCTCCCAGGATCCAACCTGCTGTGCAGAGAGCTGTGGATCCTACAGACTGTTCAAAACCCTCAGAATGAGCTGCTCTCACACCCTCACACACAGCAGGTCCTCCTATGACAGCTCCTAACACCCACCAATTCACACCTCCACCATGAACAAGTGGCAATGCAGAATCATCACACTGTGAGAGCATGAAGTCATTAAGGACCTCACAAATTTATGGTCAAGCAATAACAGGCCAGGACAGGGCCCTCACTGCGGAAATTCCCATTCTTCTGGACACCCACCATAGCTGAAGTCCTTTATACATAAGTTTAGAGCTATTTGAAACAGGAATGCCCTTCAGTACAAGGCCTGGTGGGTGCCATCAGGCTGCACAGCAAGGCAAGATCCAGCTACATGCTCTTTTCTGTGAAATAATACCCTCTTCCAAACAGTGTAAATCCTAGAGGTAAAGGGGGATGTGTGCAAGATCAGAGGCATGGGCACAGTAGCACACAAAGACCCTGTTCTCTCCAGGTGCACAGAGTGGGAGATGATGCTTGCAGGAATCACTGACAGCTAAACAGAATTTATCTCACCAGGAAGATGTCAATTGACCAAGGAAATTTATATTCCCTGCTAAAACAAACCACTGCCAAATCTACTGTATCTCAGGGAGATACTCATGTTATCAGTAGTTAGTTACACTGTGGATCAAAGGTCTGGAGTAGGAGATTCTTTCAGAAATGTTTACAGGAGCAGTGAGGATCACGTGGCTTTGGTTCCTTCATTTTATTTTTAGCAGAGAGAGAAATGGCACCAGATACATCAGTTAATAAACCAAGCACCAGAGTAACTCTCACAAAGGCAACACCAACACTTCATAGTAAGAGCACTCTCCCACAGCTGCAGATCAGAACAGAACCCAAGTTCATCATGGATTAATTCTAGAGAGCACTTTGCTGGCCTTCAGTACTTCTATCACAGTGTAAAAAGTGTGATTCTGGTAAAGCAAAAACCTTCAAGGAGCCTTACACACATCCCTCACTCATTCCTCATACCCAATCCCTGGAAGCAGCCATTCTTAGGCATAAAACATCTGGCTGTGGATTTCCCTGTACCTCAGTCCCTCACTGTCATTACCTGAACACCACATTCCAGCAATGTGGAAAAAGGACTATAAGGAAATAATAATGAAAAGCAACATTGAGCCTCATACAAGCCTCTGCACATCCTGAAGTCTGAAACCATAAGTGTCCCATGGAGAAAACAGCTTATGAATGCAAAATGTACACACAGCAGGAGTGCCCCAGATGTACCTGAATCCAAGAATCCTCTGCTCCTCAAATGCTCAACTCTGCAAATCAAATGACTCAAACATACTTTGCGTGTAATAACTAAAAAACAACAAGCCAACAAACTGAAGTATTAAGGTATCAAAAGTTACATCAGAAAAGCAAAATTTCCACAGAACAGCTCTGCAAGAAACAAATCCACCTGCTCCAATTCCTCAGCATCTAAAACAAATCCAAGCAGCATCTATGGCACTCAGACCTTCTGTGGCTGTACCCACCCTCCTCAGCACTGGGGTCTGGACTCACTTCTCCTTCCAAGTCGACATCATGCTGTCCAGGGCCTCTGCAACTTGGAAATGCCAGGAAAGCACTACAGACAAACTCACATCAGGATGGTAAAGAACAGAGACATTCAAGAACAACCACCCATTTAAATTTAAATGGCCATAGCCCAACATGTGCACAAGGCAGCAAGCCAGCAGCTGCCAGCAGTCACTGTATCACCACCTCTGGAGAACAAGACCCAAGAAGTGATGCTATCATTTCCTTCCCCACAAAACGAATTCTGTCAGGAGCAGCTGGGAACTTCAGACACCCTTGAGGGAAGATTAAGTTGGCACTTAAAATAGCTTTACTTCAGAATATGCACATCTCTCTCTACAACTGAATGGTACCTGAGCAACCTCCCCTGTTTGGGGCAATGTTTGAGAGCAGCAGGTGCCAGGGCTATTAACAAATCCCCACGCAAAACAATACCTGCCACCAGCCCTCCTGCCCAGAGGCATTATTTAAATGGTGGACTTTGCATCCCACTTACCACTAAACCAAATTCCGGCCCTCTGCTGCAAGCACTCTTGACATTTCAGAAATCGGCCCTTTCAAAGCAAACATCTATGGAAAAATTCAAATCTTGCAAGGGGCAGACACAGACACACGAAATACACACACACACTTCCCTCTTGGCAAAACAGGAAGTCCTGTGCAGCAGTGGCACACTCAGAGCCATGAACTTCAAAACTAAAAGCTCTGAGACAGTCTTGCTGTAAGGTGGAGGAGCCCCATCAGCAGGCAGCATAAAGCTGATACCGGTAAGAGTAGCCCAGCTATGACAAATAGCTGTGCAAAACTCCCAGGGATTCGTGATGCTTTTGGGGGTGGGTTTTTGTTTTAAGTTTTAGCAGGTTCTCAGAAAAAAAAGCTGATTCCAGTTATCAAACACAGATGAGACTGGAATTAAATGCCTAAGTGAATACATGACGTGAAGAGCAAACCTGATTATTTCTAGTTACTATGTCATGTTCAACCATTAAAAAATTTGAATTGTCTCAGTGGTAACTTGGCACAGAGGAAAATCCCTGTCTTCTCCCATTCCACAGGCAGTGGGGCTAAAATGAAGGACCACTGAGACAATATGCATTTACTTACTGAATAAAGAATGCAAGACTTAGCAGGACTTCTGGCTGCATAAAAAATGGTTTTCTTCCTTGCATTTTTTTAGGAATGCAGCTGTGCTTTCAAATCACCAGCACAACCCAGCAAGGCTAACTACAGCACACAGTTTTACTGAAAAGTCAACCCTCGTTGCATATTCAAATAACAAGCTCTGTCACTAGGACGGTTTTGTCACCGTACCAGCTGCAGATCTGTGGAGCACATTGTAAAGGCAACTGTTGTGAAAGTACCTCTGCGAGCTTCTGTTTACAAAGTGAGACCCTCCCACAACTGCATCACCGAGCACATGTCTGCGAGAGATCCCCGCTTTCCTCTGCAAAACAGAGCTAAGAGACGCACAAACCTCAGACCCACAGCAGCCTTTCACCACCAGAGACCAAGGGATTCTTCCCAAAAAACACTGAAGAGTATCTACAAGCCTGAACTGTTCCACAAACAAACTGCTGTCAGCATCTTCCTGAAATCTCCCCTTCCATGAGCACTCTGTGACAAGTGCTCCCCACCTCCCAGAGCACGCAGCAGGAACACTGAGTGTTCCCAAAGGAACATAATCCTGCCTCCCAAGCACTGCACGCACCAGCACGATCTGTCCGACATCAGTGGCTCCACTGAAATTAGAGAGCAAGATTCGGTATTAGTCCTGTCAAAGGAGCTAATCTTCAAACCCTGCATCAATACCTAACGCTCAGAGTATCCTCCAGCAAGGAACCTTGATGTTGAAAAACACATTGAAGAAATACACAAGAAAACCCCAAAACAAACAACCGAAAATTACAAGAAATATACATATATGGCTGCAAATAAAAGGTCACACTGAGAAACATCTCTTATACTTGGATTCAAAAGCAGATTACACAAAAGAATTACTAAATGCATCTATCTCCTTTCAGAACTCCTATAGTTCCATCAGTTCTGCTTCTTATTAATTATATTACAATAAAGAAATTTGTGAGTGTAGAGAAAAATTAAAAAAAAAAAAAAGCCTGAGTAAGAG
>VXBB01024645.1:67092-79218 GCA_013399915.1 Illadopsis cleaveri | reverse complement strand
CGGGTGCGCCGGTGCAGCCTCCCCTCGCCGGTGGGGAACGCAGCGGGCTGCAAAACACCCGAGGCTGCTCCCCTGTACCATCCTCCAGGCAGACCCCAAGTGTGGGGAGCAGCAGATGGGACAGGGGGCAAGGCCACCCCCGTTTCCCCCTGATTGCTGGGAGTGGGAACCCTCCAGCTCCAAGCAGGTGTTGCAGCCCAGGCTGGGCGCTGAGTGTTGCTGGGTGCCCAGCAGCCCACACGCTAATTGTGCCATAATTAGTTGTAGCGTTATCGCTGTCGATGCCATAAAGTGGCTGTGACCCTCATTAGGAGCCCATAACGAAGTGTCATAAAACGTGGCTAAGCTGCGAGCCAGCGTTGGAGTGGCCTAATCCGACCTATAAACACTTCACCCTCACTTTCCCTATCCTGCTGCCTGTGCTGGGGCAGGCAGAGCCCCTCATGCCCAGGTCTTGCTGCTCGTTGGCCTATGCAGGACCTCTGGTTACTGGGGGAAGCCTGGCCTCAGACACTCTGAGGTGGCGTGATCCCAAGGAACAATGTCCCCTGAACATCCTGCTGCCATCAAGAGGGGTCAGTGTCCCCAGGTACATGGCCAGGGTCTGGCCCTAGAGTGGCTCTCCTTTCCTGTACTGCTGTCTGCTTCGCCACCTGCTTCCCAGCAAGATCCTCCAGGGCTGTGCTGAGCCCCACACACAGCCTTGCCCATGCCTGGTGTGGATCTTGAGGCCCTGTGAGTGGGGTGCACTGTCACCATTACTCCTCATTCTGTAGGGCCACATTGTGAGTCCTGGGCACAGCCTGGTCCGTGCTGCTTTGTGCAGCGCCAAAGCAGCAACTTCCAGCATGACACGGTTTCACTGTGAGGTCTGGTTGGTGCTACAATCTCCCATAGCACCATCCACATCGTGCTGCTCCCTGTCTGGAGTAGTGGTGTCCCCTTGGGGTGCAGAGGTGCACAGAGCAGTCCCGGGGGCCAGCAGCCCCCAGCAGCTGTTCATTCCTGCTGACGCGTGAAGCGGACGAGAACATCAATTTCACGGAGCAGCGGCCGCCCCTGCAGAGTTCACAGCGTGCCGGAAGCACACAAAAATGTTGGGTTCAGCTCAATTCGAAACAAAACCAAATTAAAACCAGAGAGAAGGGGACGTTCCCAGTACTGGGAATACCAGGGAGAGCTGGGACTCTGGGGAGCCTGTGGGAGCCACAGCCTGGGATGAACACAGAAAGATTCCCTGTATCCCAGGGCTCCCCGATTCTGAATGGAAGGAGGGCAAGCAAACCAGTGTGGGCACCTTGCCCAGTGTCACACTAAACATCCAAATTGGGCCAGGGCAGTGCCAGGCACAGGCCAGGGCTTGGTGAGGCGGTGCTGTAGACGGCTGGGAACTGGTCACCTCCCTGCCATGGGGCAATGCTGGGCCAGGGTTGGGCTGCCTGGCTTGATTTATAACAGCAACTGATGGCAAACAAAAAGCCCTTCACGGCAGCCCAGCCCCACCGCCTGCCACCGGCTGCCAGCAGCACCACAACAGCCTCTGCCACGCCAGCAGCTCTACAAGAGGGGATTGTGCCAGCACAGCTCTTTGCACTGTGGGTGCACCCCTGCCCCGGCACCCTCCTCTGGTGCCCCTGTCTTCCCCAGCTCATGGGCTGCCCCCATCACTGTGCCACAAGGGATGTGTGACCCGTGGTCGCTTAGCTCAGACACAGCAGGGTGCAAAGAGATGAAATGTGTTCTCAGGGATCCCTCTTGTCCCATGCCCCATCGGGAGAGACGACCCCCTGGCCAGACCCTCGGCTTTGCTTACATGTGCAGGGCCCCGCGGCAGTGAGCACGCACAAGGGGCCGGGCGCCGGCATGCTGGGACTCCATCCTCCCGCCCCTGCCCCTTCCCCCAGGCAGTAAATCATCCCCGCTCCTCTCATGAAAGGCCCATGTATGTGCTGCCGGTGCAGGGAGCCTGCCTGGTGCCAACAATATTGCTCTTGGAAGGCAGCCGGAGCTGCGGGAACACAGCCGCCCCTTGTGCCTGGCCCCAGCACTTGCCGCCACTCCCGCTGCGGTGGCACCTGCGGCCAGCCAGAGCGCGCGCAGCTCGGTGGCTCCTGTGGGGGCCGGAGCCTGGGGGGCTCTTTCCTCCCGGAAGTTTCTCTTGGCCTCCCCTGAACGGCTCTTGTTTGGGGCACAGAAGCCCCAGCTCACTGTACCCTGTATATGCATAGGATCTGAGTCTGAGCAGACTCATTCCGTGTGCCGGCGTGATGTGAACTTTCTGGCACTGAGGGAGTGGGTCAGCCCTGGAGCACAGGGGTGAGCCCCAGCAAAGGGCTTCCAGCTCCATCCAGTCCCACTGGCTTCGACACAGTAGCTTCCAGCCACAACCTGCTGCCCTCCTATCAGCAGGGATCCACTGAGGAAGGCAGGGGGCAAACTGAAGGGGCAGGCAGCTGCCCCAGACTGGGCAGGGTGCTCCGTGGGGGCTGGGTCCTGCCCTGGAGGCAAGCAGCCAGGTTTGGGGCAGCAAGTCCCACCAGGCCCTGGTGTTGCCTGCCCATCCTTATCTCCGGCTGGGAGGGACTGATGGAGCAACCCAGCTCAGTTAAGGTTTAACCAGGCAGAACTTGGCAAACATAAACCTGCTGCTCCCTCTGGGGAGCCAAGAATGTGGGGCCCAGTGCAGGGGCTGCAGGACAGGGACACCAGGGGCCCAGGCTTCATCTAGCCCCCAGCATGGCACAGGAGCATCCACACATTTGGGCAGTAAAGGCTAAGGAGGGAACATACACGTTGAACGTGATACAGCAAGAGGATGAGCAGTGTCATGCCTTGTCTCACTGCAGCCCTGCCACCTCTTCTTGCCCTGGCTGTGTAGGGGAGCGATGCAGCTGCAGCTGGCACAGAGAATGAGGTGCATGGGGCCAGAACATGTCCTGCTCCCCATGGGGACATGGCACACACCATGTGCTGGGTTGGGCACCACAGTGCCCATCTATAGGCCAAGAAAACAGGAGCTTTGCTCACCAGCCGTGTCCCTTGCACAACATTGGGGGTTCATCCTGGCAAAGCAGCAGCCATGGCAAGGAACTGCAAGGCAGGAACAGAGCCACCCCAATCTTCCCAGCCCCTAATTGTAAGCAGGCACCCAGTCCTGACTCCACATCTGCACCTCATTTACTCAATGGAGCCTGCGGGGCCGCGAGGGATGGCAGTGGTTGGGGCTGTGGCCAGAACTGTGCTTCCCCCGGCTGAGGCAGGGACCCGGGGTCTGCTCCTGGAGGAGCAACTGACTCCACAGAGCTGGTTGGGGCCTAGACAGGGGACTGTGGTGCTTCTGGGGAGGATGTGGCTGGTGGGTGGCTCTGCCAGCCCAAAAGGCAACGGAGTTCAGCCTGGCGAGGCGGCCAGAGCCCTGGCCCAGGGCAGGGAGGAGCAGAGCTGGGCCAATAGCACACCAACACCAGGGCACACCTAGGGACAAGGGCGATGCTCCATCCTCAGCCAGGCCATGTGGGTGGCTCTGATCCCACAGCCAGGCTCCAAGGTCCCTTTCTGTCATGCCCAGGGGTGCCCATGGGTGCTGGTGTCCCTCTGAGAGCAGTCCAGCAGCAGGAGGGGCAGGCCCCCAGAGTGGGGACAGGGAGAAGGTGCCACTGCCAGCTTGCTGCCAAACCCTCCTTACATCAGATACACATTTCCTCTCACACCTCACCCACCTTCACAGGAAGCAATTACACAATGAAAACTACTCTAAGGGAGTGAAGTATTTGCTGTCTAGCAAGTCTCTTCCAGCTGGATCCTTTTCCTGACAGATTCAGTCCCCGTTCAGCTCAACGGGTGTATACAGGAGGGTAGGGCTTTGCTTATCCAGAGGGATAATGAAACCATTGTGGGCTGGCAAAGGATGTGCGTTCTGGGGCCACCAACAACTCCAAGAATAGTGCTGCAACTTGCTCTAGAAGTCTTGGCTGAAGTAACTGTAGCCTCCTGGGGCAGTTGACTCTTCCCGGACATACTGCTGTGGCGGGAACGGTCCGACAACTGGCACTGCTCCTGGCATCCTGCACATTGAAGGGAGCAAGAAAAAGGAAAAAAAAGGAGACAATGTCACCAATGCTCTGAAATGTGCCAGCTGCAATCACTGCTCAGCAGGCAAGGCTGTCAGCAGAGCAACAGCCCACTGCAGCCAAGGCAACAACTTGCCAGGAAATCTTCCAAGTGAATCCTTGCTCTCTGTGCCTGTGTGTAAACAGACACCTTTAGCATGGCAGAATTAGCTGCGGCACAGCTCAAGGACTGCTAAAGAGCTCCCATTACAAAGCAAGCATCCTGCTTCTCTGCAGCCCGCAGAAGCTGGAACAAGACTGCACAGATTAATCCAGGGCAGCTTTCTGAAAGGGAGTTGTGTGGCTGCAACAGCTCTGACAACAGCAGTGTCCTTGAAGAGAACATTAATGTGTGTGTGTGTTGGGAACATCCTCAGTGTTATCTCTCTAGAATAGGATACTTCCTATTCACTGATCTAGTTGTGCTGGAAGTTCCCTGGGATGAAAGATGTCTTCCCATCAAGTACTCCCCAGAGCTGAGGGACCAGGAGGCTGTTATTCCATAGAGAGGCAACAAGAGATCCCAGTTTTCGTCCTGTCCCTTCAGAGGAATTTGGCTATGAGCCTGCCCTCCCTTCAGGTAGGATTTCCTAATACCTCTTCATTCTAAGAAGCTTTCTAACCAACCCAGGCTCATTACTGTGCCTCTTTTAGTGAAGGCTCTTAAATTAAAGATTGGCAGTCTCCAGAACAAGTATTTTTGGTATTAATCATCTGGCAGGATAATTTTTTTCAATTAATAATATATGCAGGGGATGCCATTATTTAACTTGCCAGCTCTAAGAGTGAGTTCAGGAACACAGTCCAGGTTTCTGGAGCATGCTGACTATATGCCAAATTTTAAAACAAGCAATCCCAACGGAGATTAGAATGGCAAGCAGATCTCCACTGAGCCAGTCCTTAATTAAATTAAAATCTCAGTTGTTAAGAGAAACTATATTTAATAGGCATCAGGTTCACTGCAAAGGTCTGTGCTGAGCTGAACTATAAGGAACCAAAAGCAACCGGAGGCACTCCCACCTCGGCAGCACAACTGGGCTGTCTGCAGAGGGAGCTCCTGGAGCAGCGTCAGGACACAGAGAGAGAGAGCCTGCACAGACCCTGCTGTTCTGTTTGGAAGTCAGCTGGAAACGCGTGCTCAAAACTGCATGTTAGGTTATATTTAGGCCATCGATTTGAACAGCAATGCTGGAAACACACTTAGACAAGAACATTACTTACTGATTCTTGTGTTTGAAGCCACTGATGTGAGCTTGGTACTGCTCTATGGAGTTCAGCACTATGTTACATGTGCTGCAGGGGTAGCCCTTCCCAGCTGAAACAGACAGCAATGTTAGCACACACAGCTAGCCAATCCCCCTGCCTGAGTTAGAAACAAGCAAGATACCAAATCACCTGATTTATTAAACAGCCCTAAACAAAGACAAAGAACAGTCAGCAATCTGACTAGGCAGGGAGATCACAGAATCCCACTACCCCACCGTGTATCAGCCAGTCATTGCAAGGGAATCACTAAGCCAAAAAAGCTTTCCTGATCAGAACACAGTTTGTTCATCACTAAAAAACACACACACGTTCCCTACAAACAGTTCACAGTATCAGGCATAGTAAAAGTTTCAGATTTGGACCCCAAACCCCAAAGGCTATAACTGCTTTTGCAACTTCATTTCTCTCCCATATTCCTACCTCTGCTGATTTGGATACCTCAAAACAGAAAATAGGAGATATTGAATTTGTAAGCTTACAACATTTCAATAAAAAAGGCAGCCAGAGGAGATTACACCCAGTGTCCAGCTCTATAAGGCAGCATTTTGCTAAGCCTTGCTGAGGTGCCAACTGAGGATATTAAGCTCTGTCCTCAAGCAGTTTGGTTACAGTCAGTGGATCAGTTAACTGCCAGGAAAAAAAAAGTTTCCAACAATAGTGGTACTCAACAGGATCAATGGTTTTGTGTAACATGACAACTCCAGCTGGACTGAAAGTTCAGGAGGTCACAGATACCAAAGCGGCAAGTATGGCAGCACAGGAGTCTCTAATAGGGAACAATTGTTGTCCTCAAGACATTAAGTGTTCCTGAATTTTGGCTCACTGAGGAAGGGCTCTGGTTGGGAATCCCACAAAGGAAAACATTTCCTTAAGGTGAAAGAGGAGATGGACCCCAGGTGTGCAGAGCAGTAAATCATTGGGAAGCTCAACTCTGGATGTAGCAGACACTTTACCATGCAGCTGCTGCACCTCAGATATTTCAGACTCCAGTGAGACATTTGGCTCTCAAAATGGAGCTGGATCTCGCTAGGAAAGACCAGAGGAGCTGATACAGCCTTCAGGTCTGCTTCCCTGCACCATCAGTGTCAAGGTTTCTTTGTTGCAAACTCATCCAATAGGTGCATGCACAAAGTTGTCTAAACTACACTCCTCAATCCCAAACCACTGGTTCCCAAAGAACTTTAAACGGGCAATCACCTCAGTGTTGCATTTGCAAAGAACACATCTTTGTATCTTTATCTGCTGCAAGTCAGGTTCCAACAGAGAGTTTAGGGACAACTGTGGCTGTTGGCACACAGACACAGGTAAAGAGAGTGGGACAAAACATTCCTGACTGCAGCCCATCTCATCTGAGAAGCCCCTGATTATACAGCCCAGGCTCTGAAACCTTTCCTGAAGAGCTGAAGTGCCCTACAGATGTGACTGTATGTATTCCTGTTCTGCTGGCACTTCTTGGAACACATCAATCACACAGGCAAGGGCACTGCCCACCTACCCAGGCAACAGCACTGCCCACCTCCCCAGCCTGCCTGGGCTGGGACTCCTGCCCCTGTCTGTGCCTGAGTCACACTCAAGTGGAGCCATTCATCAGACCCCACTAATTAGGTGCAGAGCAGATGGGTAACGTGAGATACAGAGCACCTTTTCCATCTCCCACACGGCCACGCAATGTGGGAGAGAACATTACTTGGCTAATTGAGCCTCATTTGTCATAAGTGCTACCGGTATCTAAAGGTGGCCTGCAAAGAATTAGAATAATTAATCTTCTGCTTGTGTGGGTTTTTACGACAGAGAAAGAAGCCCTTGATGAAGATTTTAAGATGATCTGTCTGCTTATTATTTACCTCAAGTATCCAGCAGGTACTAAGACTTCCTGGCCCAACAGAAGGCTGCTGGGAGGAACAAAGGAGTTTTCTGTGAGTGCCTCATGCTTTCACTGGACTCGGAGGGCTTTCATCACGTACAAGTACTCATAAGCAGCAGATCATAAACCAAAAGAGTTTTAACTGTCTGCCTAAAGTTCCTCCTTAATAGCTCTGGGGTTTTTCTTCCACATTCCTGCTTGCTCCAGAGAGAGTTGCATTAGTTCATCAGATGGAAGTGCCCACACAGAGGCAGAAAGGCATTCAGGGAGAAATCTTTCTGGCTTTCATGTGCTTTGAAGCAGCAGGTGCAGTTAAACCTATTCCTTCCATCTCTGGCTAGTCCCCTCAAAGACGACTTTTAAGCATCAAATGCCGCTTTCATCTTTCCATTTTGGATGCAATCACCTAACTAGAAACAGTACTGGCCAAAATCCCTGGATTATCCGCACAGAGAATAAAAAGGACACGTCCCCGATTAAACAACACCGCATAACACAACCCAAAGCTTGTCACGAGTAGCTACAGCCTAAAACATCTGCTGCCAGGGGTTACAACATCAACCAAATCTGTCTTAGGGTGTATAATCAAGTTCCTCATCACAAACGATACTCCCCTGCTCCCTCCACATAGACTCTCTTGTCCAAAGGCCTGTCAGACACATTCTGCTTCTCTCCCACTCTGCTCTTCAGCTGATTATCAGCCTCCCTGTGGAGAACTCACCCATGAAGGATGATGCTGGTGCATCAGGGGTTCGGCCGTAGTGTGCCATCAGCTTGTGTTTGGTCTCCTGCTTTCTGTGCTTCTTGCCTACATAGTGCTGTTTTGCCATAAGGGGGTTGTTGAAAGTGGCATGGCAGAGGCTACAGAACTTGTCCGGGTCAGTGATGTCCTTGTTCTCTTCGTTAGAAGATGCAGTAGAGGTGGGGAGGGCAGCAGGGTGTTTCTGTGGGGGCACCGTTTCTGTAGGGTGAATCCAAACTCATGGTCAGTCACAGAGTTCAGAGGTAAAAACCAGTTACTTTATTTCCCCCAAATCCACATTAAAACCAGTAACACACTACATCTAAAGCCCAAACCTAGCCAATGTAAGATATCTCAATAAATTAATGACTTTCCTACCTCTTCCCTTAATGCTGCAGAATTTAAAGACACGGTAACATAACTCAGAGTATGCCAGGAAAACTTTCAGTGTTTACAAAATCCAACAGATTTGCATATTTCTACTTAATACAAGCATGACTGTATTCAAGAAACACTGGGTGTGAATGAGCTTCCACCTGCTGTTATCATCTCCCAGACAGAACACGGGCACAAGCTCTTGCACAGCAAAGGCAGTGGGATTCTGGAAGCACCGTGCAGCCACAGGACGTGATCCTGAATTCATAAGGAGTCCACAGCATAAATGGGACTAGGTCTGACACAGTGAATCCACACAGGGAAGCAGCTCTTCTGTGTGGTAGAGAAACCTGCACCCGCTCGCTCCAGAGTGCCAAAGAGCAGAGTGAGTAACCTGTTAGGGATCAGAGAGCTCCTCTCATGCCAGCACCAAAGGCACACACCAGACTGCTCAGTGAACATCTACCTCTTCCTATCATACCCAAAAGCAAGGGCTCCAAAGAACAAGAAGATCCTGGAGGAGGCTTTGCTGTGCACACATTTTAGCAAAGTCATGAAGACACGCTGGGACAGACAGTTTCTGCCTGGAAGATCCCAGGAGTCAGGTGTCAGGGTGACTCACAAGTCCCCATCTTGGAATTAGCATAAGTGCCACCCTCAGGTGCACTCAACGCTGTTTTCCTTCTGTCCTGACCAGGTGTTGGACAGAGGGTGTCACTCCCCACTCACCAGGCCTTTCTGGCTGCTAGCAAAGGGATGGGACACCCTTGTGCCAGGGCAGACAGGTTCAGAACAAGCACATACTGATGCTCCCCTGCTGTATTCTCCCACTCCCCGGTAATCTGCAGCTCCTGAGTCTGTGAACCTCAAAGGCAACATTGTTGTGGCTGAGCAGCCCTGGGGAATTTGCCAAATCAGTCACTTCAGTCTCTGTAACCTTTTAATGAGCATCATGCCCCGTGACAGATGTTTCTACATTTTAATATCACACACACACCTCATCCCTGCATACAGGGATGGGTACAATGGCTGCTGCCAGCTGCATTTCCCCCAAACAAAGCAAAACAAAAAAACCACACAACCTCTTGCCAATGCCAGCCCACTGAGCAGGCTGGCACAGCCAGGTACCTGGAGGGGCACTGCTGGCTTCTTCTATTTCATGGCAAAGAGCACACACTCTTACCAAAGCTCACACTTGGGCTCAACAAACTTCTCAATACCCCTTTGGGACAATGTGAAGGTGCTGCAGACACTCATACCTTCTACTTTGGGGGCCTGCTGCTTCATGTTCTTGGCATGAGTCTTGCCCAAGTAGTGAGATGTTGCCACGGCCGGAGAGGAGAAGGTCATGTTACAGATGGGACAACACTTGTTCCTGTCCTCCCCATTGCTGCCTTCCTGCTTGCTGTCCTGTGCACAGAGAAGCACTGAGTTCCGAGGCTGGGAAGGACCTCTGCAGGTCATCCCATCCAGCCTCCTGGTTTTGAGGAGAAACTCTACGGTTTGGGGGTCTAAAAAAAGATCATCAAAGACATTCAGGTCTTAGGCTGATAAAGTCTGACTAGGAAGAACTTCCATGATGCAGCATCACCCTCTCTCTCCCTGGAGGGTGTTCTTGCACCAGATTTCTGTTTTTAACCTGTTGCAAACACTCCAGGCAGAGGGGCAGCCTGGCCTGTTTGGGTTAAGGACAAGGTTAAGCATGTGGCTGCCAAAATTGGACCATGCAGCCTTGTCCGCTGCAAGGTGTGAATTGAGCAGCACATCACTATCAGCTAGGTCATCTGCAACACAACACCAGCTGAGGAGGGAGCAGCAGGCAGTTCTCAGCCTGACACTACGTGCAAAGGCATCTGCTGTTATCCCCCAGCTCCCTGCAAATGCCAGAGTTAGGGATTACAGCTGAAGCAATCATAAAAGTAGAATCTGTTCCCCAAGGGAGTCATGGGGCAAACAGATGGCTGAATGGAATGTGGGGCCTTTACTGACCAACAGGCTCCAGCTACCAGCTGAGGGAACCTAAATAAGTAAAATTAAGAATGCTCTGGGAAGAGAATTCCTGTGGATGGTGAACCCAACGTGCTCTGTGTGATGTTATGCAAAGATGCTCCTGATAAGCAGTTGCTCCTGTTCTTTCTCTGTTGTTTCAAGCAAGACTATCAGAAAGAGGAACATGCATTTGTTTAAATGGGAAGGACAAGCTCAAAGAGGCTGTCTGAGTGGGGAGGGCAGCAGGAACTAGGATAAGGCCTGGTGAAACACCTGCCACTGAGCTTCACAGTTCTCACAAAGCCCCTTCTGAGAGCATTTTCCTCATTCACTTACATGGCTGTGCAACTGCCTTCAGCCCAGCAGGTCCCACAGAGCTGTATTTAGCTCTGGTGGATCCTGCACTCACAAAACCCAAAGATGGATCAGGCCGTGTCACTGGTCCAACCTTTCTACTCAAGTAGGGTCATCCCAGAGCACTTGGCACAGGATTGCATCCAAATGGTCCTGGAATATCCCTAGTGAGAGTGACTCCACAGTTCTGGAATATCCCCACTAAGGGAGACTCCACACCTTCTCTAGGCAATCTTCCAGTGCTTGGTCACGGCACAGGTAAGAGGTTCTCCCTCACGTTCAGGTGAAACTTCCTTGGCATCAGTTTCTGCCTGTTGCCTCTCACCCTGTTGCTGGGCACCCCTGAGCAGAGTCTAGTTTAACCTCTGAGATGCTCCCTTCAGACAATTCACAGAATGAGAGAATCACTAAGGTTGGGAATGAGCTCCCAGTTCAANCAGCGTCCCCGTTGCTACCGGCCCCGTCCGCCATGGCCACCGTCGCCGCCACACGCCGTTCTCGCGATAAGCCGCCCGCGCGCCCCCTCCGCGCCTAGCAACGGCGGGGTGGTCTCCCGCGAGAGCACGGCACCCCCCGATGGAGGCGGCGGCGGGCCTGTTGGGTGNTTGACAACTAGACCAGAGCACTTGAGTGCCATGTCCAGTCATTTCTTAAACACCTCCAGGGATGGGGACTCCACCACCTCCCTTCCAATACCTGACAACCCTTTCCGTTAGGAAATTCCTCCTGATGTCAAACCTGAACCTCCCCTGGCACAACTTGAGGCCATTTTCTCTTGTCCTGTTGCTGGTTTCCTGGGAGAAGAGGCCAACCCCCACCAGGATACAGCCTCCTGACAGAGAGTTGTAGGGAGCAATATGGTCTGACCTGATCCTCCTTTCTCCAGACTAAACAACCCCAGCTCCCTCAGCTGCTCTTCACAGGACTTACCCTCTAGATCTTAAGACACTGACTGTAGGTAGAAATTACTTATAGACATTGATCAGGTCTCCTCTCACCTGCTTCACCTCCAGTTTCATCTTCTTCCCCTGGGCACCCTCGTCCCCGCTGTGGATGGACAGGTACCGTCTCACCTTGTTGGCGTGTTTCTTGCTCTGGGGAAAGCAGAGAAAACCCCGCTCGGTGCCTCGTCGAGCCCGGGGCTGGGGCGGAGGAGGGGGGCTCCCGCTTCCCTACCTGGTAGTGAGCCAGCCGCTGTGACTCGGAGATGAGCAGGGCGCTGCACACCTTGCACTGGGCCTCGGTGAAAATGTGTCCGTTCTCCCGGATCAGCCGCTCCACTGTGGGGTGAGACACAAAACGGGGGCGTCAGCGGCCCGGTGGGACCCCGCGAGATGCGGGCCGTCCCTGTTCGGGATGCTCCGTACCTCGCAGGATCCAACCGGGCTAGAGGGCACCTCGTGAGGCCCGACCACCCGCCCGCTCCC